>CM076267.1:1287500-1827500 GCA_038380795.1 Pyrocephalus nanus
CTGCCCCAACAGAGGGTTTGCCTCATCCTTGCTGGGTTTCTCAGGGACATAACCCCCTCCTCAAGCAACACTGCAACAGGGATAATTCCACTTCAGTGAGGCTGAGAGACTGCTAAGAGGGACAAATCCAGGGAGCAAAGGAAGGAGGATGGGCCAAAAACTCACCCAGGAGCTCCTGGGATGGACCATCCCAGCCCCTGGTGTGTTCCCACCTCCTACACGAACAGCTCCATCCATGCTCCTGGAAACCTAAACCCACGTTCCAATCCATGCTCCTGGAAACCTGAGGAGCCAAACTCCCCTATTCCAAAGCTGGCTTTGTGATCCTTGCTGTGGCTCTCGCAACATCAGGGCCAAATTCTCATTTCCTTTCCCAAATCCTTACATACACAACTAAGGAATTTCTCCTCCAGCTCCAGGCTTGTCCTGCACTCCAGCCCGTGGCTGGTGGAGCAGCCCAGAGATGCAGATTTTCTTAATGTTTGGGCAAGTTCTAAAAAAAACATATTCATCCTTTTTCAAGCAAATCTCAATGCAATCTTCAACCTATGAGAGGAGGAGGGAATTTTCTACCAGGCTGCCCACAGGGATGCTGAATATTCCAGGCTTGTATGGACATTCACATGCAGATTCCCTGTTATATCCTTATAATACATCATTTAACATCTTAAATAAAGGTGATGATGATGGGACAAGAGGAGGTGGTCTCAAGTTGCTCCAGGGGAGGTTTAGGTTGGATTTAAGGGAAATTTTCTGCATGGAAAGGTTTGTCCAGCCCTGGCACAGCTGCCCAAGGCAGTGGTGAGGCCCCATCCCTGGAGGGATTTAAAAGCCCTGTGGATGTGGCACTTGGGGACATGGGGCAGTGCTGGGGGAATGGTCTGAGAGGGCTTTCCCAACCCAGATGGTTCTGGGATTCTCTAATGGATGATTTCTTTTCTCTGAAAAGTGGACAAAGCCCACAGTTCCAGCGAGGTGGCTCAGGCTGCTTCACTCCCACTCCCCAAATTCCATCATCCCTCCCAGTGAGCATGGAAAAAATGACTGAGAGTTGGGATTTGAGGTCTGAGAAATCTTTCTGTTAAATTACAGACTAACTAGTCCACGTATCCTGTGCCTACCAACACGTCCTCGCAGGGACACCGATGCAGGAATAAGGAACAAACCCAACCCAACACGTCAGAGTCACTGAGAGAGCAGCTGTTCAGCTGAGTTAAAATGCAGGGATCACTCTAATTTTCTCTTTTTAAACCCAAGAAATCTGCCACCCTGGCTCAAACTCACCCCCACCTCCTTTTTATCCTGCTGTTCCCCCTGGAAGCCACAGGCACGGAGCATTCAAAGCCTGGAGGAGACACCCCAATGGGTGCTCCGACACCTAATTCTTGGCAGAAAAAGGTCTTTAACACAAAGCTCGGCACTAAAACGGTTTTACAGTGTCACAGATGGTTCAGAGAGGCCTCAAAAAACCAGCTGGGGTGGGAATTCCTCCTGCTCCGCTCCCACCTCGAGCCCTGAGCAGCAGCAGTGCAAGGGAGACCTTCCCTAATTAAACACATGACTTGGATTTCTCCCATTTCTGACACAAAAAAAAAAAAAACCAAAACCCAGACCCAGGGGTATTTTTGGTAGCAGACACATCCTCCCTGCCACAGCCTCCCACGTGATGCCAACGTGCTGGTGCCTGTGCCAGCCAGAGCTTCCCCTCCCCGTGCCCGGGGGGAAGTGGGTTTGGTGAGCGGACCATGCAGATGCACGCTGAGGAACCCCAAGTGGTGCCAGCCACCGATATATTTATCAGCAGACAAGGACAGCCAGCAGCTGCAGGGAGTCTCTCCCACACTTCCCTGTCTGGGGCTGCAGGATTTTGGCACGGGGACAGCACTGGTCGTTGCAGAAGCTGCTGTGAGAGAGCACGAAGGGTCCCTTCCCTCTTACCTTCACTGTGGGACAGGGCACTTCTGGAGGAAAAGTGAAGGGGGAGCTAAAAACGAAAGGCATTTGGAATGTAAATAATCAGGCTGGGGCATTTTAGGCCCGGGATGAGGAGGCAGGTACAGCTGAGGCACAGGAAACTCTGGAATCAGGAGATGCTGAGGGTCAGCGCCACTCACCATGAAGTCGATGTTGTTGTCCTCGTTCCTGAAGTGCTCCATGAGCTTCTCGAAGCGCTGCTTCTCCCCACACACCTACAAAACAAGCACCACACCTTTGGTCAGCCACAGCCTGGGCAAAAAAAAAAAAAAAAAAAAACCAAAAACAAAAAAAACAACATGGAAAATGCAGATTTTCTGCTCGTTCAAAACCTCTACATCCAGGTTGGAGATGTTCTTCATCAAAACAATCCAGCTGAATAATTCCCTGCCAACACCTGCAGTGTGAGTCTAAGGACTCAGGTACAATTATTATATAGATACAATTATAAAACAGCTCTCTGCGGATCTTTTCCCCCCCAAAAAATGGCATCATTCTGAGTGTCAGAGTTGCACCAGGCCACGCCACAGCGAAGGCTCAGCCCCCCTCCTGGCTCTGCACTGTAATATCATGTAATTAGGAAGAAAAGCAAATTACAGGGAGGACATAGGGAAAATTATCCCTGGCTAAACAAGGAGTGAAAATACATCAGTGCAACAATCAGGGTTCCAGAGCTGTAGCACGGGCTGCTGGCAGGAAACAAAAGCAACTTTGGGGAGAGAGAAGATCTGAGATAAAGCAGCTCTCAGGATATCCTTGAAATCTTAATATTCCCAGTAGCTTCTCTGGCTCACTCCTGCCTTTCTCACCACACAAAGGACCTGGAGTAATCCCCAAAAAGCCACAAAACAGTAAATAAGTTGGGAAGGACACTTCCCATCCCTGGAAGTGTTCAAGGAGCACCCTGGTTTAATGGAAGGTGTCCCTGCCCATGGCAGGAGGTTTAAGCCTCCCTGTTTTCAGAAGGGCAGAAGAAGCCCTGAAAGAAGCTGTTTTCCTCTTAAAGGTCATGGAAAAACAGATTGCAATCATCTGGAGGACTGAAAGTTCCCTTCTGTTGAGGATCTTGGTGAGCCCTGGGCTTGCTGAAGTTGTGTTTCAGTGTTTCCAGCTGAACCTTGAAGCCTCAGCAGGTAAAATAAACCCTCAAACAACAAAGCACGAACCTCATGAGAAAGATATTGTATCTGCTGCTCAAGCAGATTATCCTGATTATTTTAAACCCAAAGGGCTCATCTCTCCCCGCAGCCCGTGGCATGAAAGTGAAGCATCAAACACTTTTCCATGGGCTGCTCCACTAAAACCCCAAAACCCACAGGTTGAGGTCTAAAACAGAGCAAAGCAGACCCACTGTGGGATGGAGGAAGACTCTGGTGAAGCACAAATGACCTGTCTGATGGGATCCCATGGAAAGGATGGGGGGAGTTTGGAGAGCACCACCCTTCTGGCTGTAAATCTCCAGTCTAATCTCAGACCTTGTTGAGGAGCAATCCTTGGAAAGCCTCCCTGCAGCATCAGGAACGGGAGATCAAAGCTCAAACCCCCCCCCACAGCTCACTGATGGTCAGAGCAGCTCCAAGCAAAACCCAGGACAAGGGATGTGGCCGAGTTTCAGGAAGCCCCTGGCAGTGCAGGGATCAAAGGCAGGAGCTGCCCCACGAGATCATTTGATTTGGGAGGCGTGGGCTGGGCTGGATCCAAGCCCTGCTCCAAGCAAAGCCCAGGAACCCCCTCCTTCATCACTCCTTGAATGCACTGTTTTGTATCCCACACAATTGTTCCCTGCTGGAGGAAAATCAGGAGCAATCTGGGATGGTGGAAGGTGTCCCTGCCCGTGGCAGGGCGTGGAATGGGATGGGCTTTTAGGTCCCTTGCAACCCAAACCAGCCTGGGATTCCACGATTTCTCTTGCACCCACATCACAAAAAACAGAGCTGATTTAACCCAAAACCCTGGATGGTGGAACCAAACAGAGCAGTGGTGCCCATGATCCCTCACCAGCGATGCCAGAAGGACTGATTTCTGGGAAATCCAGTGCAAACCACTCCACAGGGATGAGAAAAGCTGACACAAACAACTCCCAGCCGTTTAGGGCTGACTAATGAAATGAGGAGCAGCCCTGGCAGAGCAGATCCCGGGACAGAGCAGCCCTGGCTGGCTGGGATACAGCAGCTGGGGAAGAGGAAAAGCAACAACCACCTGTGGCTTTCGGTGGCTGCTCCCAGACAGCTCCCACTCCGCTGGGATGAGCCAGGGCTGGGCCAGGCGCGTTTGAGGAGGCAGCAAAAACTGACTCTCCCCAAATGATATAATTTATCCTGGAAGATTAAAGAGAGAGAAACTGGGGCTGGAGCCTCCAAGCCTGAAGGCTGGCCCAGAGCCAAGGAGAAATGCTGAAATCAAATCCCACCACATAAAACCATATGTTGCCATTTCTATCGGAATAAATTCGCCAGGCCTGTCATTTGGAAGCACGGCTGGGCCGAGGAGAGGCAGAGCTTTCCTTTATTGGCTTTGCTCTGGGTAAGAAGCAAGATTTAACGAGTCACCACAGCTATAAAAACCCTCTGTCTCTGCTCAGGCTGTGAAAAAAAACCCCACTTTAGGTCACATTAAGCCCACGTCATTCTGGAAGAACAATGTGGCTTTATGGAAAGCCACCCACGGAGGGAATCCAGCACGGATCTGTTACAGAGCTACAACTCCAGCCTGTAAGGAAGCAAAAGGATCTGTTATGAAAGGTTTAGTGAGGATTGCATCCATATCCACCTGGCAGTGCTCACACAGTTCCCATCCAGACCACCCAAGAGCAAAGCTCAACCACGGCAACCCTCGCGCTGTTCCCGCTCACTGGGAGATGCTCCGGAATCACGGAATGGTTTGAGGGGGAAAGGACCTTAAAGCCCATCCCATCCCATCCCATCCCATCCCATCCCATTCCACCCCCTGCCATGGGCAGGGACACCTTCCACCAGCCCAGGTTGCTCCAAACCCTGTCCAACCTGGCCTTGGACACTTCCAGGGATGGAGAGTCCCCATCTGGGCACCTCAAACTGCAACCTGGGCAGGGAGCAGCACACAGGGGGATTTGGGAAAATTGAAGATGTTTTCACGTGCAGTGTCAGGCAGAAGGTGAAACTCCAGGCTGCTGGAAGCACATCCATCACCCTCCCACCTCAGACACTCAGGTAACAACAACACCCCAGTTTGCTGGAGAATGGAGCTTGGAACTGAACCTCACCACAAGCAGATCCAGCGTGTTCCATATGGGGAGGGCAGTGAATCCAGGCAGGATTTCTGAGACACAGCTGCCAGACTGTGAACTCCTGCACATCTGGAGGACTGTCCTGGTGACAGGACAAGGGGGAATGGCTTTAAGCTGAAGGAGGGCAGGGAGAGGTGGGATATTGGGAAGGAATTGCTGGCTGGGAGGGTGGGCAGGCCCTGGCACAGGTTGGGCAGAGAAGCTGGGGCTGCCCCTGGATCCCTGGAAGTGTCCAAGGCCAGGTTGGACAGGGCTTGGAGCAACCTGGGCTGGTGGAAGGTGTCCCTGCCCATGGCAGGGGGTGGGATGGGATGAGTTTTAAGGTCCCTTTCAATCAGGAGACACCTGGTGGTCCCAAACTCCAGGCAGAAAATGAAACCCTCTGGTTGCAGTTCCCCTCGAGCTGAACTCAGCACCCCAAGGCAGGAAAACAACCCTTTGATGGAGCAGATTTAAAACACCTAAACCATAGGAGAGGCTTTGCAATACAGGACATGTTCTGTCAGTACCAATGTTAAAATGACCCCCCCAAAGGTTGTTTTAAGCTTCTCCTCCTCTTTCAGTAACTCCTGGAGTTCTCCCAGAGTGAGAGGCAGAGCGTGCAGACCAACCCAGCCCGTACTGGGAGTGCTGTCACGCTCAGCCTGATGGATCTGCAGCCCCAAAAAATCCCTGGGAGCCTCTGTGCCCCCTTGTCCTGCCTGTGCCCCTTTGTCCAGCAGCACAATGCTGGCTTTCTGTCCCCCACAAGAGCCCAGTGTGAGCAGCAGCTCCCACCGCCGGCCCACGGCACTCCACAGGGACGCTTTGTTTGCCCTCCCCGTGCTGACGTCCCTGCAGGACAAAACAATCCGTTTTCCCGGCAGTTCCTGGTTAAGCAAACAGTTTATTTAGTGCTTTACTAGGTTAAAATACCTTTTACTTCTCCACAGCAGGGTTAAGTCACTCTCAAAAGCCAACAAACAGCAACTGCATTTGCATTTCCCAGCACTTGCAAAGAGCTTCTTCCAGCACGAGTTACTCTGCTGGTGCACAAGGATAATTCAGAAGTGCTGTTTGCAGTGCTGCCAGTCATTATTCCAACAGGGAAATCTGGCTCTGGATTGAGCCCTCTGAACAATCTTGGCTCCCTTCAGTGTCGTGAGAGCTGATGGAGGGGCACGATGGGGTTTGTTTGCAGGGCCCCCCCCTTCCAGCTCCCTGCCCGATTCCCAAGCATTAAAGACGTCTGAGGGCTCAGAATTCATGGCCATAACCAGGTGATGTGTGAGAGGATGGACATTTTCCTCATCTGTCAGCTATTCAAGAGCAGCAAATGTCCAGAGAAGTTGGGGCTGTCCCATCCCTGGAAGTGTCCAGGTTGCTCCAAGCCCCATCCAACCCAGCCTTGGACACTCCCAGGGATCCAGGGGCAGCCCCAGCTTCTCTGCCCAACCTGTGCCAGGGCCTGCCCACCCTCATAGGGAAGAAATTCTCCCGGGTATCCAACCTGAATCTCCCCTCTTTCAGTTTGAACCCGTTCCCTGTGCCCTGTCCCTGCCGTTCCTGATGACCAGTCCCTCTCTGTATTCCTTGTGGGACCTTCAGACACTGGAAGGGGCTCTGAGGTCCCCACACAAATTCCATTTTCAGCTGAAAAATCTCCCTTGACAAGAACCAAACCCTGCTCTCATTTCCATCAGAGCAAAGCTCAAAGCCCGATGAAACATCTGATGTTCACCCCGATGGAAACGAGGGCAGGGTTTGGTGCTAAATATCCTGTTTTCCCTCCTGACCTTATTAGATTTTATTAGGCAGGAGTTCAGCTTTCTTTTGAAGTTGTTTCATGGCAAGGAGATGGAGTGGCAGAGATCTAATTCAACGAGTCAAATCTGCCCTAAATATGCATGAAAGCAGCATGGCAGCCCCGAAATGCAGAGCTGCAGCAGCCACACGAAGATTATGGAGCTCACAGCAATTTAAATTGGATGTGCAGGGCTGGAAACCCAAGCCTGGGTACTTGACTTGTCAGCAACTCGAGGGGTTTGGAACATGAAAGTGAAAACTTGAAACCATTCCCAAAAACTTGCCCAGGAGGAAGGTGGAAAACAACGGCACAGAGCAAGAAATGAGCAGCATAGCTGGGTGAAAAGAGCAGCTCAAGGCAGAACTGAGACAGGGAAGAGCATCCAGAAGCAGAACTGAGGAAGAAAAGAGCAGTTAAATACAGAACTGAGGAAGGTAAATCCCCTCTCTGCCCTCACTTCACCTGCAACACCCGGACAGTTCCACCACCACTTCCTCAAACCCCAGAGGAACGGAATAAATAACTGATTCCACACAAACTGAATGGTTTCCACGGGAATATTTGTGTCAGCAGGAGATGACAGAGCACCTGGAAGGTCATGAAGAGGCAAAACCTTGTCTGAGGATGTCAGGAAGGTAAGAAAGTGCCTGGGGTTTCCACATCCTTCCCTGGGAGGTGTCTGATGAGCACCACAAGCCATCCCATCCAGTGGGATTTGGCTGCAGCCACTGTTTATCCCCAACCCCTCACACTTGTCCTCCCTGGGGAGCCCTGTTCCTTCCATAGCAGAGCAGGAAAACCCAGGAGAATTAAACCCTGGATTAACAACGTTGTGATCTGCACATTTACAGAGCTTTTCCTGCTGAGAGCCCTCCTCTCAAACTGTTCTTCCCAACAACCCCCCTGCATTTTCCTCCTGACCCCGTGGGTTCCCAAAGGTGCAAACAAGGACAGGCCACGACACAGATGAACCAGTGGAAGACCCAAACAGTAATTCCCAGTTTTTGCCTGCACTGGAGCTCTCCAGACCCTTCCCCAATTCCCATTTTCTGAGTGTCCCTCCCACCGGTGTCACCCCCAGCAAGGCTCTCTCCGTGGCCACACAATTCCCAACCCAACTTCCCCTTCCCAGCCGTGCTATTCCCATTCCCTCTGCCCTCAGGACAACCTTCCCACAGCCAGGGCAGTCTGGACTTGCACACAGCTGGAGATCACTCAGACCTTTTGCTCTGGATGATGTTGAGCACCTCCAAAATTCCCTTATTTACCCACAATGTGCAAATCCTTCCGAGGTCAGAAATTATTCCCCCAACGCAAAACATCAAAAAATTACCACCTTGGCTCCTTGATCATCTGCACTGACCCACTTACAGCTTCAAGGAAACACACCCTGTGTGTTTATATGTCCAGTTGGGACTCATCAAAGCCAACAATCCTGGAGCTGGGAAGTCTGATTTATTCATTCTTAATTTGATATCAACCCCACACATATATCCAATATCCAAAGGAAACTAACACAGCAGCTTTCCAGGATTTCCTCCCCCCACCAGCGCTTCCAAACTTTCACACAGCATTCCCAAATCCTTTCACCCACTGTGTGCAAACCTGAACACACATCCATAAATGGCACCTGAGCCAAGTGGAATTCCTGGATGAATTCCAGCAGTGATTGACACAGACTTGGTTCTGTAATTTCTACACAAACAAAGTTCCCTCTGAGGGTAAATCCAGGAACTTGGTGTTTCAAGGGTGTGTGGAAATGGCTTTGGAAATGGGAGATCTGACACAGCATTCCTGGTTGTTTCAGAGATGGAGTCAAGCTTCCAAAATGTCCCAAAATGATGAGACACCATTTGGCTGAGCAAAGGGAGCTCGAATTCCCAGCCTGGATTCCCCCTGTTGGAATTACAGCTCTTTTCCACAGACATGAAAATGATGGAATGGTCACCCCTGAGCTGCTCTGCCCCTCCAAGGAAAACCTGTGGTTCATGGCAAATCCTGACTCCAGGGAATCCAGCTGGATGAGGAGGCTGCAGGCAATCACAAGAGAGGGAATAACACCCAAATGACATGAAAGGGGCCAAGGTACCTCCTTGAAGTTATCAAAGGCTGACAGGATGATCTCGTGCCCCCCTCGGACGAGGCAAACGGCTGCCAGGAGTTCCAGGACAAGGGCCTTGGTCCTGTGGAGAGAGGAGAAGGAGACACTCAGTGAGCAGCACCTGCTTCCAAACCCGTGGGAGAGGGAGCTTCATCCCCTGTGTTTTTAACCCCTTGGAGTTACTAAACCTGGTGCTGAGCACCCCTGATCCAGGGAATGTGGCCTCTCCCGGGATCATGCACTGCTCCCCCAGAACATGCAGGGATTCAAACCACAACTGGGAAACTCAAGCAAAAAAAAAAAAGGTCATTGCAGAACTCTGGGAAAGGCAGATCCCTGACAGCTCCTGCTCCTGGAGAACTGCCCTGCACAGCCCTGGGGGAGGCAGCTCCCCACCCCCAGCTGGCCCCCTCTGAGCCCACTTCTTAAGGGGAACACTTATGATTCCAGTCTGCATCTTTCCTGGTAGAAATCTGAATATTCTCTGTGATAATCTGTGTTATTCAGAGCCCCCCTCCACACACACACACACAGAGTTCACTGCAGGAACACAGGATGCCTCAGCACGTCCTCCTCCTTAGGAATCAGAAATCAATCTGCCACGGAGAGAAAACACCAGATCACTGGGAGAAAACCATGCAGAAAAACTGGGTGTTACCCTAAGGAAAATAAATCCACAGTATTTCCTTACAGAATTCGTGGAAAGCACAAGATTTCCTGGCCAGCTGAGCTCTGAGCAGAGCAAAACCATGCAGACACATAAAATTAGTCTCATGCCAAAGCAGCGCCTCAAACCAGATGTTACAGAACAAGAAATACCTTTTTGGCTCTCAAAGGGTCAGGGTTATCTTTGGGAACCACATAAAATGTTCACTTCCCTAGGAAATTTTAAATGGGTCATGTTCAAGTCTTACTCGTCGAGGGGGGTTTGTTCAGACGGGGTCAAGGAGCTCTCGTGGGGATCTTGAGGAATATCCCGTGCCAGGGTGGGTTAGGAGGGGCTGTGGGGTGGGCAGAGGGGATCTCTGGGATCAGAGGGATCCCCAGGTGCTCCCCACACATCTGGGATGGGGACAGGACAGTTCTGGCCACATCTGTGGGATCCATTTGGGAAGAACCAGATGGGAGTCTCCACAGTCCCCTCCACCTGCTGCCCACTCAGCTCCACAGCGGGAATGGGATCAGCTCCACATCCCGTTCCCACAGCTGCTGCTTCCCCCTTGGCACATCTCACCCACCCTAAGCACTCAAACCTCTGGGGGCTAAACCAAACACAGCCTGGGGTTTGGAACAGCGCTCACATCCCCTTTGGTGCTCAGATTATTGCAGTCACATTTTAAAGTGTTTTTACAGACATGGAAATTTTACATTTTACAGAAATGGAAATAAGCCACTTGTTTCAAAGCTGAAAACATGGGATGTCCCTCGACCACCTGAGTTCTAGGCACAAAAGTGATAAAAATAATAAACTTCCCGTGTCCTTCCTATTTATCTGTGCGTGTTATTTGCTGACTCAGGGCTGAATAAAAGAAAGGAAGGAAGTTCCTGTTTCCACCAGGACAAGGTTTGTGCTCTGTCAGAGCAGAGCCCACCCCGAGCCAAGGCCCTGTAAACACACACATAGTTTTGTTTTAGTCACCTCACCCCCCAGTTCTACCTTTCCTTGGAAAAATGTCAGTGCCAGGTTTGGTTTCATTAGACAAGGAAAGATGAGAGCTCCAGGATCTGCTGGAAGTGGCTGCTGGGATCACAGGTGTGGGAGAGGAGGGACATGGATTCACAGCCAGCAGTTCCCCTGGGGAATTACGTGATGGAATTACAGCAACCTGACCCAGGACAGGAGTGAAACTCTCCCAAGGAAATTCAAACCTCAGGATCCTTGGATAGCATTCCTACGGAAGATCTTCCCCCTCTTCAGGAAAACCCCACGTTAAGCTGCTCATTATCAGGGGGGTTTCTCTGCACTACAGCAGAGCTGAGGGGCTTCAGCAGCTGAATTTCAGCTGGATCACAAATCCCAGAATGGTTTGGGGTGGAAAGGACCTTAAAGCTCGTTCATTCCACCCCCTGCCATGGGCAGGGACACCTTCCACCAGCTCAGGGTGCTCCAAGCCCCGTCCAGCCTGGCCTTGGACACTTCCAGGGATCCAGGGGCAGCCACAGCTTCTCTGGGCACCCTGTGCCAGGGCCTGCCCACCCTCCCAGGGAAGAATTTCTCCCCACTTTCCAACCCCAATTCCCCCCGTCAGTTCAAAGCTGTTATCAAAGCTGCAGAACCAGCAGCTTCTGAACCCACTGGAATCAGACGACGACTGCTCATCCACCTGCACCATTATACAGATTTAATCTGATTTCTGCCAAAGGTTTGTGCACAAACACACCCTTTTGAAGGTGAAAACCCTTTCCCAGGTCCTCTCCACTTACCTACTTGTCAAGCTGTCAAAAAGGAGGTGCACCTACCTGGGGTTCTTGTTGTTCAGACTCAGTGCAATCTCATTGACGGCGTGGGGGTGGGACATGACCATGTTGAATCCGTACTGGGGAGAGAAGGGAAAGGTCCTGCTTCAGTCCTGACACCCAAACTGTTACTCAGAAACAAAACAAACCCCATCTGCCTCACCAGACCCCCTGGCAGTTTTTTAAGCCAAATAAAACCTCGTGGAGTTTACTGGTTAAACCAAAATATTTCATTCTCACGCCGTTCCTAAAATTTCCAACTCTGGGTATTCCATGATCCTACAGTTCCCTGCCACTGGCAGTGTTGAAAATACTTGTTTTGGCCATGTGAGCCAACAAAAAGGGGTCTGAAGAGCTGCTCCTACATTATTTCTAACCCCTCTGCTTGTCCTTTTCTCCCTCCAGCCCCTTTTTAATTGTGACAGCATGATTTACTCCCCCAAGAGGAACTTGAAGTTCAGCTGCCAAAAGCAGTTGTTGCTATCCAAGAATGAAAACAGAATTCCTTTGGAAAATGCTCCACTGGTTATTAGGATCGTGGCTTGTCTCCCTCCCATCCCTGTGAATCCCAGGGAGCTGGTACCCCCCAGGGCAGAGGGGGGTTCCAGATACCTCCTACACTCCTCATGAACTCCTAAGAAAGGTGTTCCCCACAGGCTTTCCTCGTTTTAGCAAAAAAATCCCAAATCCTTGAAGCTCCCTGGACAAGCTGCATGATCCCAGCATCCCACTGAAGAGGGAAAAAACCTCAGGAAAATCAGGTTTAACTTTGGTTTAGTTGGTTCACTTCCAGGTATCCCATTGCCTTGCCATAAACACTTACTGGGGGAAAACCGGGATCTTTCCATCCTCTGGAAAAAAAAAACAGCTCCTGTTTTCAAGGTCTAAATACTGAGACTAATTATAACCTGATTAGCTGCAGGTTTGAGCAGTTAGTGCCCAATGAGCACATCAACACCTGCAACAAATCACCTGTGTCCTGTTGCTTCCCCTTTTAATAACGAGAGTGTAAACAGTTCCATCGCTTTCACCTTCAAAATTCACCCCAAACTCTTCCTCCCCCTCCACCCCCAACCCTGAAACAGTTCCGTGGTGCCAAGAGGGAGTCACCTGGTAGTTCATTATGGCCCTCAGGCACATGATGCAGACGTGAACATCGTCCTTTTTGCTCACTAATCGGGAGTTTTTGAGCGTCCTCCGGCTGGGCAGGGTGTTGTACCTGCAGGGAGAAACAGCTCCCATCAGCCACGCTGCTGCTTTTGGGGGGGTCAGGAGAAAGGAAGAGAAATAGCAGAAGAAAGGGAGGTGTTTCTCAGGTGGACAGGGGGCAATGCTGATGGAAACAAAGCAGGAGAAGGGGCTGGGATGTTCACAGGAAAAATCCAGACCAGGAGCTGCAGTGCCAGTGCAGGGGACAGTAAATGTTCATAATAAAGACATGAACAAGTAACACCACACTGAGTTATCATGATTCACTGTCAGTCCCTGACACAAACACCTCCAAATTCCCTCCCTTCAAACGTCCAGACCAAGAGGAATGAGGGGGGTCGTGGGGCCCTGCCCATGGAGAGCCCACAACCCTCAGCAGCTCCTCCTCTTGGCTCTCATTTTCCAGCAGTGCCAAGATGAAAGAAATCCCAAAATTCAAAGCAGGATTCAATCAAACGACTTCCCCCCCCCTCCCCCCATAAATATGAATGAATAAATCAGCTCAGGGCACTGCAGGTGGATTTGGGGGCTGTGGGAAGGATGAGCCAGTTCTGGCTGAGAACAGAGGGTGCTTTAGGCTGAATTTTGGTGAGTGGATCCTGAGCAGGGGGCCAGGACTGTGCCCATGGATCAGCTCACTGCCCACACACACTCAGGGACTCCTGCACTTCCCAAATGTCCCAAAAGAGGAGCAGAGCAGCCTCGAACTGGGAGTCTGAACTGGGAAGTGTGGAAGTGCTGCCAGTGCTGGCTGGAGAATGTAGAACCACACCACACCAGCCCACTTCAGCCAGTCATTTCTCCAAGTAAGAAAACATGGCAATGAAAGGATTTTGAAGTCATTTCTAGTCAGAGACTGTCCCTACAACGACTCATCTCAGCTTTAAACCACTAAAGGCTGCAGACATCCTTTCCCTTTAAATTTTCAATCAGCAGATTAATGAGATCTTTATCGTGACTCTGATAGGAGAAAAAACTTCCTCGGTGTATCAGCTCCTAAATTCCAGAATGCCTTTACCCATCTGGCAGTTAGGAAATGGGGGGGGTCAGTGTTGGTTGTTGTCCAGTGACACTCAGAGCCCACAGACTGGGGTTATTTGCTCCAGCAGTGAGATATCCCAGAGATATCCCAGCCTGTTCTGGGATGTCTCCAGTGAGGGAGGCTCCACACCCTCTGTGGGTAACCTGTCACCTCACTGTTCTTCCTCCTGCTCAGGTGGAACTTCCTGGCATCACTTTGTGCCCGTTCCCTCTTGTCCTGCTGCCTGGCATCGCCACGAAGAGCCTGGCACATTCCCACCCGTGTCAGAGTCCCACTGGAGTGAGATCCAGGTACAGGATCTGCCCTGGAGAGCAGATCCAAGCCCTCAGCCCTGGATGGGATTGTGCCCTCCATTCCCAGCCCTTCCCCTCACCAGATGCCAAGAATTAACGGGGAGTTTTTGCACAGCAGCTCCTGAACAACCACCCCACACAGCAGAGCTGAGGCTGGAGATGCTTCCCCTGCACTGGTGGTGATCCCAACAATTCCCAGTGTTTCTGCTGCCTCCCCAAAGCAGGGCAGGCTGGATGAGCTCCTCCTGCTTTTCTTTCACTCCTGGTTCCCGAACACTTGGCCGAGCCCAGCATCTGGATGACTCGTTGGGTTTGATTTCCTGTCTGCTGCAGGTCAAGGATTATGTCACCACCAGTATATTTATCCTGCTAATTCGATTCAGATGGTTCCTCTTTTATTTCCTCGGCCCCTCCTTTAGAGGGGAACCATAAACCCTTTTTGTCCCAAAAAGGAAGGGGCAGAAAAGCTGAGCCTGTGGAAGCTCCTGCAGTGGATAACGGGTTCCTCCTGCCACTCTGCTCCCTCTCACACGTGGGGAAGGAGCTACTCCAAAATTTCGGGACTTTGCTGCTGGAGGATGGGGGGAAGAATCCAGGATCCAGGATTTCCACAGCTGGGATTCTGTAGCTGTGTGGGAAAAGCAACAACCACTTCAACCCAAGGCTAATCCTGTGCTGAAATACAGAGTTTTAGGGCTCTTTTCTCACCCAGATCTAACAGAAGAACTTTCTGTTCAAGAATAATTAATTCATTTATCATTTTTATTTCCTTAGGGACATGAAGATGCTCCCAGGGCTGGATCCCTCTGCTCTGGAGCCAGGCTGGGACAGCTGGGGGGGTCACCTGGAGAAGAGAAGGATCCAGGGACACCTGAGAGCCCCTTGCAGGGCCTAAGGGGGCTCCAGGAGAGCTGGAGAGGGACTGGGGACAAGGCATGGAGGGACAGGACACAGGGAATGGCTTCCCACTGCCAGAGGGCAGGGACAGATGGGAGATTGGGAAGGAATTGCTGGCTGGGAGGGTGGGCAGGCCCTGGCACAGGTTGGGCAGAGAAGCTGTGGCTGCCCCTGGATCCCTGGAAGTGTCCAAGGCCAGGTTGGAGCACCCTGGGCTGGTGGAAGGTGTCCCTGCCCATGGCAGGGGGTGGGATGGGATGGGATTTAAGGTCCCTTCCAACCCAAACCATCCTGGGATTCCATGACATGTGCCCAATCCAAGGCAGATTTATAATGCACCTCGTTAATTCAAATTACAGCCGCTCTCTCCTCTCACTTTTACCCAATTTTCTGCTAAAAGAGCCCTCATCTCTCCCCTGGCTCCCTGGAGGGCAGAGGGCAGCCCAGGATGGATGTCCCCACCCCGCTGGCAGCTGGCCCAGCTCTCCACAGGCTGGGACTGTTGGTTTTCCTTGGGATTGGGGGGGTTTCTGGGTGACATTCCTGCAGTTTCATTGGCAGTGGTTTGGAAATTGGAGGGGGTTGTATTATCAACATCCTCCTGACAGCAGAAAGGGGCTTTAGAGGGGGAAGGTTTGGGCACATCCCACAAATTCGGGGTTTCTCTGATCCCTCAGAGCTGATCACAAACACGCTCTGGTAAATTAGGAAATATCTGTCCAAAATGATGAGTTTCCCAGGTCCCTGAGCAGTGGAAGTGTTAATGGCAGAGCCCAAATTAAATGACTGTAGCACGTGAAGCCGTGTCAAATTAGAGTCCAATTACTGAATGCACTCAAAGCCCATTTATGGACTGAGCTCCCTGTGCCTGGATCCTTCTCTCCTCATGGAGATTTTGAAGAACTGAAGTTTCTCACTTCGATCCCCATAAAAACTACTCCAGCATTTGACTGGGAAGAAAGGGAATTTCTAATGGGCTGGGACCCTGCAAAGGCTGCATTAATATTTATCTGGCAGGAGACTCTGACTCTCAGCAATGCTCCTTCTCCCAAAAAAATCAGCAAGAAAATCCCCGAAGCCTCAGCCCCTTTCTTATCCTCCTGCCCTGGTTTTGGTGTCTGTTTCCCAAATCCCTGTGCCTCCTCTTCAGGAAAAAACCCTCAGTTGCCAAGGAAACCCAGAGAGCAGGGAACTGGCAGGGTTTAGCACTGTTAAAAAGAGCTCTGGGAAGGCACTTGGAGTCAGGATTGGAAAGGGATGGGCTGAGCCACCAAAGGGACAGCCAGAGCTCCAAGTCCACCCCAGGCCAGCTCCGGAATTTGGAATTATCCTGGTAAGGTTTGACAGCCTTCTCCTTTTTCATCCAAGAGGGAGGAGCACATCTTTCAGTCCAGCTGGGCTGCCCCTGGATCCCTGGAAGTGTCCAAGGCCAGGTTGGAGCATCCTGGGCTGGTGGAAGGTGTCCCTGCCCATGCAGGGGGTGGAATGGGATGAGCTTTAAGGTCCCTTCCAATCCAAACCATCCTGGGATTCTGGATTCCTCTCTCCCACCTGAATGGTTTCCATGAGGAAGACAGAAGAGCAGCTTCCAGGACACAGCAGAACCTACAGCCTGGCTATCCACACATCCCACAATCCTCATTTACCACTCAGTGGCAGGGCAGGAACCTCCTGGTTTTGCCCAAATCCATTACCCTGCACACCCTCCTCACCTGATGAGCACCTACCTCATTCTCAGGAAAAGATTCCATTTCAATTATTTAGCAATTGAAAAAAAAAAAAAAACAAAAAAAACAACAAACCTTCTTAAAGCCTCCCCACCTACCTTTAGCTTTTCCTTTTTTTAAACACACATCGTCCCCAGGTATTGAAAAACACACATTTTCAAACCCACGCCTTTTCAAAACCACACATTTTAAAACACAGAGTTAAAAAAAGAAAAAAAAAAACCAACAACAAAGACCGATCCAAACGTGCCAATTCCACACAGTTTGTGCCTAAGCTGCCCCAGCGCTGAGATGGCTGATGGAGAACACGGCGTTAAATCCCGTTTCTCTGAATAAAGTCTCTATTTACAACCAGAAGATGAACAAAGATGGACAGCAGCTAAAGGCTCTATGTCCCAGGTACAGCACTGACAACACTACTCGCAGCAGGACCAGGAGAACTTGGAGCTCGCTCCCAAGCCAGCCCCGCTTCCCGCTCTCCGCCAAAACACCGCTCTAGGGAAGCCACAACTCTGGGAATTCTATAATGTGATAGCCACCCGCCAGGCCCCCCTGCTGGGGGCACCAGCAGCCGTGTGGATACCAGATTATCCGGCATGGGGGGCAGCGCTGGCCCCTGGTCCATGCCCTGCGCAGCCCCGGCTCCGGAGCACCTTCCACTCGGCACTTACGGGATTGTCCGGCCGGGAGCCTCATCGGCAGAGCCCAAAGTGAAGCTGCTCCAGAGGCAGGTGGCTGACCAGCAGCTCTGGCAGCGTTTGAACTCAAGTTGCTCGGGCAGAGAAAGCAATCTGATGGTGTGTGAGGGGAGGGGAGGGGGAGAGAGAAGCGTTTTGAGAGGGAGAAGGGGAATGAAGGAGACAGAGAGGGGGGGAATCAAAGAGGTGAGGGATAAAGGGAGATGTGAGAAAGGAAAAAGGATGGAAGGAAAGGAAGAGAAACAATGTAAGAGACATGTAATGTATTCCTGACTCAGGCATTTCTAATCCCAAGCTCTCCTCCCAAAAACAGATGGAACCAGCACAGGGCTCTGCCGTTCCTGTCAGAGCAATTAAGGAGCAGAGAAAACCAAAAGCACTCAAAAAAATAATAAATCAACGGCTCAAGTGATTTTGCTGCACTCCAGAGCCTGGATTTCTTTACCAGAGCTGTGCCTGGCTCCTCCTCTCCACTGCCTGAGGGCTGGGAACTCAATTTTCCAGGTACTGCTCGGGCACTGAGCATCAACCCAAGGGTCAAGGTCACCTGCCTGGCAAAGCAAAACAACCTCTGCTGCAAGGACAGAGCCAGTTCTCACTGGCTCCATCTCTTTTTGAGTCTTCTACACTCACAGGGCTTTGCAGCAATCAAAAAACAACAAACCCCAAATCATCCAGCACTCCAGGTAACGCTGCTGGAGTCTGAGGGAGGTGCCTGGTGTGGTTCAAGTAGTGGAACATCCAAGGAATGGGACAGGGTTGGCTGTCAGCCACTCCTGGGAAGTGATCCTGCCTTTTCCACAGATCCAACAACAAAACCAGGGCAGGATTGGGAAAGGGAGACTCCGTAGCAAAGCGTGGGGTGGTGAGAGAGGCACACAGGCCTGAAGGATGGAAGTGGCCTTTCAAAAACACAGCGGATCTCGGTGGTGGCAGCGTGGAAGGAAACGTGCTGCTGGAAGAGACGGGACATGGATGAGAGCCCCAGCCTGGCTGGGCCCGTGGAAATCCCGAGGCACGTTCTGGAGAAGAGGAATGGCTTCCCTGAGCACTGTAAGGGGGGGATGAAGGCCCCCAGGGCCCCGTACCGGAGCGTGGAGTGGCGGCCCGAGCGGGAGATGCTGTTCCCCACCGGGGAGGGCAGGTTGGTGCCACGGTGCAGGTCCTCGATGGAGCGGCTCCAGGGCTTGGACTTGTCCAGGGGGTTCTCCACGCTGTTCTCCACACTCTCGAAGTCGAACCTGAGGGGAAACAGGAATTCCAGTGCCAGGTTAGACACGAGGGATGCCCAAGTTCTCCCTCCTGTTCAGCAGCTCTGGGTTTGAGGGGGTCACAGAGTCACTGGACAAAGCCAGGTTTGACAAAATCAAATGAAAAGCCCTCCAAGACCATCGAGTCCAACTGTTCCACCAGCTGTTCCTAACCCCTTCCCACCCAAACCAGTCTGGGATTGTGTGATCCTGTGAAATAGTGATGGAAAAAGAGACTTAAAGATAATGTGGGGTTTGAGGAACACGGCAAAGTCCAGGGAAAAGGGATGAGCTCTGGAGAGGGGAAGGAAATCACAGAATCACAGATTCTTCCAGGCTGGAAAAGCCTCCAAGATCATCAAGTCCAACCATCCCCCAGCACTGCCAAGGCCACCATTAACCATGTCCCCAAGTGCCACATCCACGTGGATTTTACATCCTTCCAGGATCAGCTGATATATTTTTCTACCTCAACATAAAACAAATCCAGCTCTGGCTGCTCTGCTGATGGAACAGCTCTGCCTTGAAGGAACGAGTGGGAATGCTGGGGGCCCTCTCATTTCATCTCAACAGTTCAGTTGCCCAAGCACCAGTTTGGTTTCCTCCACCACCTCCCAGCACATGCAATAAGTCACCATCACCACCCCAGACCCTCTGACTGCTGACTCCCTGCCCGTTGTTCTGCTGCTTCAAGCAGGAATTCTTGTTCCCTTTACAGCTTTTGAGGTTATTACTCATGTTTACCGTGTCAGGGGGGAAGAACCCAGCGAGTCACTTGCGTGCATTTGTGTAAATTTAGGAAGAGAGTCTCTCCCTAAACACTTCTTTTTGCTCTGCACAGTTTTTTTCCACTTAGTAACATTTTAAACCATATAATTTTCCCTCATTGATTTTTCTGCAACCCCACCAAAAATCCCCTAACTGTGCAATGATATACCATAAATCTGAGGGTAGCTTTGCTAAAAATAGATTATCAGTGTCTTTAACCTAAGGCTTCTTTTTAGACACTTCTATATAAAAAAATCTGCTACAATACCCTGAATTAATGTGGATATAGTGCCACATTCCTGGAAGTGTCCAAGGCCTGGTTGGACAGGGCTTGGAGCTGGGCTAGTGGAAGGTGTAGGGATGGGCTTTAAGGTCCCTCCCAACCCAAACCAGTCTGGGACGATTCCATGACAATAAATAAATTAATAAAACAAATAAACACTTAAAACAGATTCTCTGCTGCAAATCCATCTGCAGCCCTGTGATACAACAACTCAGGGAAGGTCATTCCCCCACTCTGCCTTCAGAACACGTGTCATGATTCATCACCCACACAACTAAATAAATGTGACCCCCGACTACCCAGATGGCAGGAGGGAACAAACTTGCTTTCCAGCCTTCCCCCTGAAATTCCTCCTGCTTTCCTGGAGCACATCTGCTGCCCAGGACACCCCCAGCTCTGCCTAGGGTGTGGATGTGCCCTTTGAACACAGCAGGAACACAATTCCTTAGGGTTGGGCACCGACTCCAAGCCTGTTTCCAAGGGAGCCTCCAGCCTTCCACACATTTGGTTTTGTGCACCCCTGAGAGGATCAGAGGCCAGAGCTGAACATGTGTCAGTACAGCCCTGGAGATAAAAAACCCTCAAGGTTTAAATTCAGGCTTGGGGTGAAATAACTCCAGACTCAAGTTACCCTTTTGTCTGCTCTTTGGACCCAGAATCATGGAATTATTAAGGCTGGAAAAATCCTCCAAGGTCATTCAGTCCAACCTTTCACCAGACACCACCCTGGCAACCAAACCATGTCCCCAAGTGCCACATCCACTCGTTCCTGAGGTGCTGACTCCACCTGGGCAGCCCCTTCCGAGGCCTGAGCACTCTTCCCGTGATGGAATATTCCCTGATATCCAGCAGGACTGGGCATTTCCCGGCAGGAAAGCCCCAGGGAGGTGGCACTCACGTGACTGCATACTGTGCAAAGGACAGGTACTCCACCAGGACATCCAGGCCCTTGTTCTCCTCATTCAGGAACTCCCTCACCCACCTGGGAAAGAAACATCAGAACCTTAATTTTCCCTCAGAGAAAAAAAAAAAAGAAAAAAAAGGCTTTAAAAAATACCCTTTATTATTCAGAAGACTTTAAAAAGCAGCCCTTGAAAAGGTTTTACAAATGTACTGAACTCAGGGGGTTTTTTGTGATGGTCCCCTCCACACACACAGAGTCACAGGGACCTGGCTTAGTTTTGATCCCATCCTGATCTCTGAAAGTCCGTAAAAGCCTAAAGGCAGCACAGCAGGAAAAGAATAATCTGATAGATATCCTGGATGTGCACTCAGCAGTAATTTGGCCTTCTCTTTTTAAAAGGTATTAACCTGTTACAGCGAATTTTGGCCCTTGAGTTTCACAAAATAACTCAGAAAAGTCAATTATCTTCCTGTGACTTTTAAAATGCCAAGTGAAGTTTGGAATTCCATCCATTTAGGGGCAAAGCCAGGGGGGCAAAAAACCCTCAGCACAGCCCAGCTCAGCTCTCAACCCCAACCAGGGCAGCAAATCCCGCTGGGAGTGGGGAATACCACTGGAATTCCTGGGGATCCAGGGAGGGATTTGGAGCCCCAGGCTCCCAGGGTGGGAATTCATCACCTTTGAGTTATTCTGGTCTTCAGACTTCATGAACTGCACCATGTTACAGGAATTAAACATTAAATACATAAGTATATCAATATATCAATATATAAATATATATTTAGCTCTATTATTATTCTAGACACAACCACGGGCTGAGGATGAGCAGAGGTTGACTGCAGTGTCTCCTCAGCCTTCACAGAGCTGTGGGTGAACATTTCAGGCAAGGATTAAAGCTGAATTATTCTCCTGAGGATGCCCAGCTCTGCCTAACTAAGCCCTGCAGGCTTTACCAATCAGTCAAGTGGTATCACTGCCTGACATGCAAAGAGATGTTTTCTCAGAGCCATCCATCAGCAGATGTGAAAAAATTAAATCTGGGAGCGGAGGCACCAAAATTCCTTACCCGATGTGGTTTGTTCTTAAGGAAATTTCCAGTTCTCGCAGCACTTGGGTCGACTCCTGGACTCGTCTTCTGAACTTCTGGAACGGAGGGAGCAGCAAAAATAACAGTTAGAGTCGTGGGATGCTGTAATAGAACATCAACATCTCAGACTGGATAATGAAAACAGCTCCCAGCTAAACTGAGAGCTCCCCAAAATCCCCAGGAATGCACCAACAACACTCCAGCAGTCAACAAAAACACAGTGGAGGAATCACTTCTGTTCCTGGGAACGTTCTGGAGCTTCCAGGATTAGCAAAATTAAAAGCCTGTAGATAAATAAACATTTCTTTATGAAACAAGCTCTGGTTTAGCATCAAACTCTGCACTGAGGTCTAGGGCAGATCCTCTCCTTCCTCTGCAAAACCAGAGGTAGAGAGAGACAACGAGGTCACCTCCTCTCCCACCTGGAGAAGGATTGTCCTCTTCTCCCCTGCCCATGGGAAAGTGCCACAACAGCTGGATAAATCTGGGCAAATCCTCATTTTTGAACAAGGGAAATGAGAGCCAAAGTGGATGAAGAACGGGAGGGGATCCCTGGCTGGGAGGGTGGGCAGGCCCTGGCACAGGTTGGGCAGAGAAGCTGTGGCTGCCCCTGGATCCCTGGAAGTGTCCAAGGCCAAGTTGGAGCAGCCTGGGCTGGTGGAAGTGTCCCTGCCCATGGCTCAGACACAGCTCCTCTGCAGCTCTTTAATCAGCTCAGAGCACAAAACTGTAACTCCAGCAATGTAAAACCTTCCCTGCCCAGAAATCGAGGTCAGATATTGATGTTTAAGGAGGCAGATGGGTGATGGGCTGGGAGGGCATGGCACGAACAGGCAGCACATTCCCACATGGAACTGTCACCCCCAGCAAGGCCAGGCTGCTCTGCCACCAGGGCAGGGAGCATCAGAGAATCCTGGAATATCCTGAGCTGGAAGGGACCCACAGGGATCATCCTGGCCCTGCACAGACACCCCAACAATCCCCCCCTGTGCCCCAGAGGATCATCCCAACCCTCCTGGAGCTCTGGCAGCCTTGGGGCTGTGCCCACTGCCCTGGGGAGCCTGGGCAGTGCCAACCACCCTCTGGGGGAAGAACCTTTCCCTGAGATCCACCCTGAGCCTGCCCTGGCACAGCTCCAGCCATTCCCTGGGGGCTGTCCCTGTCACCCAGAGCAGAGATTGGAGCTGCCCCTCCTGAGGAAGCTGCAGACCCCCATGAGTCTCCCCCCAGGCTCTTCCAGCTGAACAAACCAAGTGCCCTCAGCCCCTTAATGACCCAATTTGGTGCCTAATGAGCTCCAAGAGCCGCCAAACTGCAGCTGCTTTAAAAATGTGTCATTTCAACACCTTTTTATTCCTTTTTATTCCCTGCTCCAAAGCTCAGCTCGGCCAAACAGCAATTGTTTTCCCAGGAAGAGCCATTACAACCCCAATTAGGAGCTGAAACAACACAATTCCAGCAGCTTGGAGTCACTTTCTCTTGGCCAGGCTGGGGATCAGCAGCCAAAGCACTGACACCACCCCAATCCCAGCAATAATCCCAGAGAGAGGAGCTCTCCCATCTCCACGGGCACATCTTTCCATGCCACAGCCCAGCTGAGGAAAGGCTGCGGGTGACACAGAACAACCCCAACAAAGAGGAACTCACTGGGGTTATTTTTAGGCCCTTTGGGTTTGTCATTTGTCATGGGACCCTCGAGGGTGGCACCAGGGTAAGAAAGGCCTCAATGTGGGGCCACGGAGCGAAGCCAAACACTCAGCGAACCTCGGAACCCCTCAGGAGGAAAAACACAAAGACCTCGTTCACCCTGTTCTCAAAACAACCCTGAGCAGCCCCAGGCCAATCCAAAGGTTTCCAGCTCAATGGGATCCCACTGAATGGGCTCCTCCTCATGGTCAGAGGAGCCAACAAGGAGAGCAGTGTGCCAGGGCACGGGGAAACACGAGCTGGAGCACAACTCCACGTCCCTGCTGCTGTCCCAGGGATGCTGCAGCACCTCCAGGGAAGCCCCCTGTCAGCATCCGTGTTTTCCTGCAGGGTTTCTTCCTGCCAGCACAAAGCTGGGATTGTTGAGGGCAAGGCAGAGCCAGTCCAAGGCAGGATCTGCTCTGCTGCCTCTTTCTGGTGTTTTCCAGAGGCTTTTCCAGCCGTCCCACAGGATGTGAGCTGATGGCCAGCAGGGTTCAGTCCCAAAGGTTCAGCCACGGACTTCAAAATGGGATGAGAGTTTCCTGAGGGTCTGAAATCCTGGAGGATATTCCTAAGCCTTCCCTGTGAGGGACTGGCACAGGTTGCCCCATCCCTGGCAGTGTCCAAGGCCAGGCTGCACTAACCTGGCCCAGTGCCCATGGCAGGGGGTGGAACAGGATGAGCTTTGAGGTCCCTTCCAACCCAAACCACTCCAGAATTCTGTGATTCCATGACTTTATAACAAGCCCATCAGAGTTGGCCTCAGTAATACCAGAACCAGCCCCAAACACATCCCAGCACAGAATCCACACTCAGGGATACACAAAGGTCAAGAGAAGTGTCTGAGTCTTTCACAAGGGATTTTCAAACTATTTGGGATAAAAGAACAGGCAAAAGGATGGAGGAGGCTGTGCCACCTAAATACACTCCCTAGGGAGTGAACTGTGCTCCAAACCTCTGCCAGGAAATTCCCAGGGAAAGGGACTCCAAACTCAACACCCCCTTCACGAGGGTGAGCAAAGTGCCCTCAGACAGCGTTTTTAACCCCTGCCCACATGAAAGCCGGGCCTGCAGCCCAGCCCAGGGGTAATTTGTCCCACTGTTTATCGGAGCTGATGCTGTTAAAACAAGTCCTGTCCTGTGTCAGATGGTCCTTGGCTTTCCAGCATCTGCTCCCCTCCCCGAGCCGGGAAAACTGCAGCAAATTCCCAACTCCTTTCTGAAGGAGGGCTTTCCAGGGAATTTACACAAAGGCAGGAAGGAACCTGGACCATCCTGGATGAGGGATGAGGGACAGCGAGAGGAAACAGGATGCTCCTCACCTTCCTGGTTACTGCTGGGTCCAGATAGCCCTTTAATTTCTGGATGTAGGTGTGTGGAGGGTTCTTCACTTGGAATCTTTCCTGCGAAGGAGACAAGAATAAACATCAGCCATTTCACAGCATCTTCTGTATTTACTTATTCTATATACAAACCACGTGCACACACATACATTTCAAGGCTACAGAATTAGGATACAGTTTGATATCTACATGCCTTATATTCCTAAGGATGTAATTTATGCACATATGATATGCATGCAAATAAAACGTATTTGTATGTATCTTGATAGTCTGAAATTGGATATTTATATCAGATGCATAAAAATACATGTTACATATTCAGGGACGATTCTGAATTTTAATTACACAAACAAACACACACATCTGGAGTTATGGGGTTTCTGCTCTCCAGGAGAGGAAGGAGAAGGGGTAGAAAAGTGGATACAGGTCCACATTTGATTGAAACCATCACCACAAAAGCCAAGACACCTCTTTTATCACTTGGAAAAAGCCCAAAACCACAGTGCATGGGCATGGGAAAAGCCTCATCACTCCTTGTTGGGATCCCAGAAAGATGAACCAAAGAGCAGCAAGAGGGAGGAATATTCCAACTCTGTGACAGAAAATTGGATTGTCTCTGGAAAGGGCCCACCAGCTTCTCTTCTCCAGGCTGAACAATCCCATTCCTCCCATCCTTTCTTCCCAGGAGGGGCTCCATCCCTCTGATCATCGTGGTGCCTCCTCTGGACTGGCTCCAGCAGCTCCCTGGCCCTGCTGTGCTGGAGGCAGCTCTGCAAGGGGGGGGGCTCACCAGGAAGGGAGCCAGCAAATGCTGCTGAGGCCACCATTCCTTTTCCCAGGGAAATTATGGATCTGATGCCCTTCCCTGTCCCACTGGAATTCCCAGGAATCAGGTGATCATCCCCAGGACACGGAGGAGGGCAGGTTGCCTCTAGTGGGTTTTCCCACATGAAACATCCCATGGCCCTCACCTGCTTTCCTGCTTCCTGTCACACCAGCAGTGAGTCCAATCCCCTTCCCCATCCCATCCCTCCCACCTGCTGCCAGTCCAGGCCATGAAATCCCTGCCTTCCTTTGAGGCTCATCCCTCAAAATTCCGACCCCTTGGCCAGGGGGACACTCGACCTCCAATCCCCCATCAGCCCCATCCGGGCCTGAATCACAGATTTTGGTGACCAACACAAGGTCTGCAGAGCCTGTACCCTGAGAACTCCTCGATTTTTCCCTGCTTTCCCAGTGGCATGGCCTGCTGGAAGTTTATCCCACCAAAGCTGCTGGGAAACACGAGTTGTTCCATGAGGAGCGAGCTCTGTCCAAACCTGTTAAGAGCATTACCAAAAATCCTGATACTATTTGTATCTTTGGAAGAGTTTTAAACTGTTCTGCCCCTCTCCCTGGAGGAAAGACCTCATACCAATTTCCTCCTGAAATGTCCCATTTTATAACTGTTATCTGAACCCTCCCTTTATTAGGTCAGGATGCAATCCTGACTACGTTATCCCAAAGTCATTCCAGAAGGAGCAGGACTCTGCTGCCCAGTTACCAGAACTCTGCTGCCCAGTTACCAGAACTGTCTGAACACCACGAGTTCTTCCTGTTATTATCTTGCTGCAAAAAAAGGCAATTCCCCGTGGTCAGCAGGAAAAAATGAACACACCAGTCTGCCCTGGCCCCTCAGCCCTGGTGAGAGCTCTGAGGACACACAGCAGACTTGGCTTTCCTCTTTTACAACCGGAGTCTTTTTCCAGGCACCTTCACACCCACGGGCCAAACGCGGCTCTGGAATTGGCATTTCCTTTCTTATCTATAAAACAGTCCAGAAAATGCAAAGTTCCTCACTGACAGCTCCTCTCTGGCCAAGGGGACACCGGCAGGGGCTGTCCTGCCCCATCCTCCCCCTACACCATGGTCATGATTTCCTCTTGGCTCCACAGCACGGATTCTTGGAGCCAGTCTCATCTCAGATAATTCCCATGGCTCAGACAGACCCTTTTCTGGAATCACAGAATTCCATGATGGTTTGGGTGGGAAGGGACCTCAAAACCCATCCCATTCCACCCCCTGCCATGGGCAGGGACACCTTCCACCAGCCCAGGGTGCTCCCAGCCCCGTCCAACCTGGCCTTGGACACTCCCAGGGATCCAGGGGCAGCCACAGCTTCTCTGCCCAACCTGTGCCAGGGCCTGCCCACCCTCCCAGCCAGCAATTCCTTCCCAATACCAAACCTAAATTTCCCTCTGTCAGTCTGACAGGACTGCTGGGCCAGTTTCTGAGTCAGCCTTACAGCCCCCCCCCAGGACACCGTGGTTTTACACTGGGCATAAATATAAATCATTTAACAGCATTTTCCACCCATTAACCCCTTTTAAAACTCCTTCCCACTGGCAGACAGACAAAAAAGCACTTTGTAAATGAGAACCTGGCCCATGGTTGACCAGTGAAGAGCTGTGGAGGTCTCTGGACCTTGGAGACCACACCATTCCTCATTTTCCCCCTCAGCAGTTCCCTATGAGCTCCAGAGACGCTGCAGCACTTCAATAATCCCACCCTTTACTACAAAACCCACCAAGGCAGAAGTGTTCTCACTGTGCCACTGGACACTCACATCCAAATCCTACTCTTTGCATCTCCAAGTGGTGGAGCACCGAGCCAAAGGTCACAGAACGATCCCAGAAGGGTTTGGTTGGAAGAGACCCAAAGGATCCCCCAGTTCCAACCCCCTGCTCCTCCTGACAGCAGCATCCCAGCCTAGCAAGGCTCCACCTCCCCTCTCCCATTTACCCCTCCCTTTTTGGGGGTTCTCTCCTGCTGGGTTTAGTCTAATCCTCCAGAGGAGCTGTTTTGCTCCCAAGGATTTATTTCTCTTCCCAGCTAATCAGCTGCTGAGGTGACAGGAGCTTTTCCCAACTGCCAGTTTTAATAGCTGGAAGCCTTCAAAACGAAATGTTTAAGGAGACCCAACCAGCACATTTTGCAGTCTGGGCTGCAGATACTCAATGTTTTTGTTTGTTTTCTTAAAACCTGGCTGTAATTATGTATTTATGTAATAATCTCTACAGCAACTTCAGTTAAAAAGATGCTGCTTATTCCTGTGGAGTGGAATCCTTTGGGCTGGAAGGATTTTAGAGCCATCATCCACCAAGAGCAGCCACCAGCAACGCTTTTCCCTGACAAGTGACCAAGAACCACTTATGGGAAACATCTCCTGGTCCTGGAAAGATTTTCACAGCCCCTTAAAGTGTGGGTTTGTTTTTTTTTTTTTTTTTTTTTTCTGGTTTGGAAAGCCACGAGGGATTAGCCTTTAAAAGTGCCCTTTCCTGGCTGTGATGACTGTCTGGGTTTATCCAGCTTTGACTGTTTTGCATTAGAGGCTCATTAAGAAGCTGCAAGACCAAGGGCTTGGTGCTGTGCAGAGAGGGCAGCCCGAGGCTTCCTGAAGCCTCTGGATCACCCTGAGAGCCTGCTTCCAACTCTCCTGCTCCCAAAAAACTGACGGGGAGCTCCCAGGGGGTGGGGCTAGCTGGAGGCTGACACTCCTCTCCCCACGAGTGCCGTGGAGTTGGGGTCCTCCACCACAATTCCCAGCCAGCACCAAGGCCCTGCTCTGCAAACCACGTGCCTCAGAAAGCAGAAATAAAGAGCTGAGATTCACTGCTTTCTCCTGTCTGCCCCTCCTCTCCACTCCTGGCAATTCCCAGCCGCTCCCCGGCCAAATCCTCTCTCCAAATCCCGATTTTTACGGCGAGGGGTTTGACGCTCTTTGAAGGAGGAGGTGGGAGGGGGGGTGGAGGTTTTACCACACACACATAAAGTTTAAAATGCAGATCTGAGTGGCCAAACTTTGCTCAGCAAACAGCACAAGCCAGGGGGTGACATCAGGACTGGGACGGACGGGGTGGCTTCTCCTGCCGGCCCCGCCAGGACTGAGCCCTTCAGACACAACAACGTTAATCCATCCTGATGGAACCTGCTTTATCTCCTCTCTGGGACTCATGTGAGCACCAGCATCACCAACAGCACCAAAAGGAGAGAGGCAGAGCAGCAACAGCTCACCACTGCCTTTGTCAGCCACCCACAAAGCAAACTAACTGAATTCCTGGGGATAGAGGCCTCCTTTTTCACTTGGAAAATCGCTGAGGATGTGGCTGCCCCTGGATCCCTGCGAGTGTCCAAGGTCAGGCTGGACAAGGCTTGCAGCAGCCTGGGCTAGTGGAAGGTGTCCCCTACCCATGGCAGGGGGTGGAATGGGATATCTTTAGGATCCCTTCCAACCCAAACCATTCCATGATCCTGTAATCCAGGGGAAGAGCCTGGATGCAGCAGCACAAAACACTCTCCTGTGCCTCTTTTATCAGCAATATCCAGAATTAGCCCTTTCTTTTCCGATGGGTTAAAAAAACAACGCGGGCTGGGGTTTTTTTTTTACTTCAGCAGCCAAGAGGAACTGCTGGATTTCTGCATTTCCTCTTCCACATGATCCTGCAGAGACCTCGATGCATCTCCTGGTCACGCGACTCTGGAAAACGTATTAATTCCATAACCAGGAAATCGCGGCTCCTCCGACAACCTCTGGCTCCCAAAAAGCATTCAGGGCATTTCTCTGCATCAGCACATATGTTATTATCATCACTAGCATCAACCCTTGCTAAGTTGTTTCATTCCTAGGATTCACAAATGCTCGGGGAGCCCACGGAGCATCCGATGGGATCAGCTGGACATCAGCTCCACCACCCTGAGCCCTGGATCCCCCCTGGGCCTCATCTCCAACCACCCCACCCTCTGTGTTTGCTGTTCCTCGAGTCTCCTCTCAGGGCCACCCAGTCAGACAAATGAAGCCAGGGGTGTCCCTAAGTTCAGCAGCTCCCCAGGCCACTAAAACCCGTTATGTTGTGCCCTGTATTTCCCCCCAGCTGGGGGGATTCACTGACAGTCACTGGTGTTTTTAAGAAAGGTCTTCTCAACCCAGAGGTGTAAATGCAGCCCTTGGGAAGAGATGGAAGATGCTTGGTTGGGTACTGGCAGTCTGGCTCTCTGCTGCCCAAGGGTCAGTGGCACCCCGTGGTGACACAGCCCCTCCAGCACAGCTCTGAGAGAGGGCTGGGGCTCCCCTCAGCTCTTTGGGACAGATCAGTAGCACAACATTCCCACAAAACCCTGCTCCTCACTCCTCCAGCATCCATGGAGATCCATGGATCCCTCAGGAAGAGCTGGGGGCTCAAGCTCCTCCTCACCTGGGGCTGTGCATCCAACATTCCCACACATTTCCCAGTGGAAACAACCCCTGAGGTGGCACACGGAGCACCCCAGGGCACCCACAGGGGCTTGTGTGGGGTGAAACCACCCCCAAAAGGGGTCTGGAGGGGTTGGAGACCCCCGGAGCAAAGCTGAGGGGTGGCACAGGACCCCACCCAGGAGCTGCTGGACAAACCCACCACCACATTGGCCACCACCTCCAAACCAACCAGCACCAACTTCTTCTGGACTTTCACCAGGTTCTCCAAATCCCTCACTGGGGATAGTTTGGGTGTGAACCACACCCCTTTCATTTCCAGTGTGTGTCTCCATCCCCACACACCTCCTGCGAGGTGAGGACGTGGTGATGCCCCTGCCACCCTTTGCCATTAGAGGGCAATGAAGAACTTTGGAAGATGTTCCCAAGCTCTTCCCTCCTCACCCCTGTCCCTCTGGAACACCTCATGGCACCCAGGATCCCATTTCCTGGCTTCCCATACCAGGAAGGGACATCCTCTTCCCTGCCTGGATCCTTCCCAATGCCAACCCCACAGATGACCACCCTTGACCCTCTCCAGGGTGGACAACAAGTTTTCTGGCTTTGCTCTTCTCCTCCTCCTCCTCCTCCTTGTCCCCTAACCAAGGGTAGGGAGCAGGCTCTGAGGGCACCAGTGCAATGCTGAGATGCTTCCAGGGTTTTACAGACAAAGGAACACAAAATTCCACATGGGATGAGTCCTCCACAACCAGCCCTGCAACCCTTGCAAGGTTTCCCAACAAAGCACGTAATCCTACTCGTGGCAGATTATGATTATTATGATTATTATCATTATTATTATTACCAGCATCAGCAGTAGACCTGCAGCTCCCCCCACTTTTGTTAATCCCACTTTTGCAAAAGTGAAAGTTCCTTTTGGGGGCCAAACTGTCTGCAATGTTCTCAAAATATTCCACGTGCAAACATCCAGGATCTGCTTTTCAGACTACTTAGAAAACATCAGTGCAGATCAACCCCTGGACACTTTGTCCTTTCACATATAAACTGGGGAGAGAAAGAGTTAATTCCCTCAAGCTGCTACATTCATTTACAAGCAAAACCAGGTGAAAAATGGTGTGGGGGGGGTGAAACCAAGGGAAAAAAACACCAGTGAAAATATGGCCCCCCAGCAAACTCAGCCCTGTCCCCAAACCCTATTCCTGGAGGTGCTTTTGGCCCCGTCATCACAGGGACACACATAAATATTTCACACCCCATCTGCTGCATTTCGGTGCCTTTACCAGCACCTGCTCAGGATGATGAGATTTAGAGGGGGTTGGCAGCACCCCCTGGGGATGGGACTGACCCCAGAGAGCCCCTCTGTGCCCAGGAGTGTCCCCTGCATGGCTGGACATGGGCAGGGTGGCACAGGGTCACCTCTCCTCCTCCTCCTCCTCCTCACAGTGCTGGGCTCACAGTGCCGGTGCCATCAGCCCTGTGCCGCTTCCCTGCCTCTCCAGGAGATGGGAAGCGGCCTCATCCCAACCCGGGGGTGGACTGGAGTTGTGCAAGGAGCTGTTAAGAGCCACAATTACTGCAGATTGCAGATTTCCTTCCCATCTGCTCAGCCCTCCCATCCCCGAGCTCGGCGGTGAATCAGCAGCAGCTGCACGGGGTGGATCAGCTCCGAGGTGGGAATTTGCACATCCAGGCTGGGATCAAACTGCTTCTGCCTGTCCTGCTGCCAGCTCGGAGCAAGGGCAGCACACGGAGCTCACGCTTCCCTGAGCTCTGAAAACATCCAGGAAACAAATCGTGGAATTACAGAATCCCACAATGGTTTGGGTGGGAAGGGACTTAAACCTCATCCATCCCACCCCCTGCATGGGCAGGGACACCTTCCACCAGCCCAGGCTGCTCCAACCTGGCCTTGGACACCTCCAGGGATCCAGGGCAGGCCACAATCACTCACAGAAGTTCCTGCAATTTTTCAGTGTCTCGCTAAACCAAAACTTTAAATAGGTCAAACTTTACATTCTCTGCACAGAAAACTCATGGGAAAAGAGCAAGTAATCCTTTATTTGGTTCTACTTTAAGGTGCCTGTGCAATGGTTTTAAACTGCCAGAGGGCAGGGAGAGATGGGATTTTGGGATATTCCTGGCTGGGAGGGTGGGCAGGCCCTGGCACAGGTTGGGCAGAGAAGCTGTGGCTGCCCCTGGATCCCTGGAAGTGTCCAAGGCCAGGCTGGAGCACCCTGGGACAGTGGAAGGTGTCCCTGCCCGTGGCAGGGGGTGGCACTGGATGGGCTTTAAGGTCCCTCCCAACCCAAACCAGTCTGTGATTCTCAGTTTCCTCAGAGGCTCCACCACTGTTGCAGCTAAGTAAGAAATGTCCCATAAATTCACCCAAATACTCCTGACCTCCAGCATGACTCCTGCCAAACTCCCACCCTGGTATTCCCAGGTGTTTATATTCCAAGGAACCACCCTCCTTTCCCAGTCCTGGATGGACGATTTCCATCAGCCATCACTGCTGCCCTTCCCGGCAGACGCTGATTTTGCTGCTGGCTTCCAAACGCACATCCTACCTGTTCCACACTCCGTTTTCCCAGCAATGCCACTCCTGTTTATGCACCCTGGCAGAGCCAACCTGTTAATTGTTGTGTGCTCTGCCAGGCCTGCCCAGCTCCCACACGGAGATGCCTCAGCATCTGGCGCTGCCTAATCCGAGATCGTCGGCAGCCTCTGGAGGTGAACGGGAGTTCAGGCTGCATCACCAGCCCCCTGTGCCTGGAGGTGACAGCTGCTGCTGGCAGGGACAATGCTGGGGACGTGGGGACCCAAATACTGCCTGGATTGAGAGCGTGTGTTCAGCACAGGGGTCAGGACAGAGCGGGCTGAGGGGTGACTGCAGGGCACCACCCTGGGCAGTGACACAGCCCCCCAAAATCCCCCCAGGGCCCCCTCACCTGGTCACAGATGAGCTCCCACTTCTTCTCGTTGTCGTACTGCCGCAGGAGCCGGGCCTTGTCGGGAGGCAGGTTCATGGAATTCTGTGGGGAGAGGGATAGAGCCGTGAGGGAATGACAGCAGGGAAAGGCTGGAGCAAACCCCACAGGAGCAAACCCCACAGGAGCAAACCCCACAGGAGCAAACCCCGCTGCAGCAAACCCCGCTGCAGCAAACCCCGCTGCAGCAAACCCCGCTGCAGCAAACCCCAGCAGCGGGGCTGCAGGTGGGTGATCAGTTTCTGTGAGCTCCTGGTGACAAGAGTCACGCAGAAAAATCTCCTCTGGATGTTGGTTTTGGCCCCAAAAGCACCAGTGAATCACAGGGCACCCAGGGGCAGGGCTGGGCACGGGGCCACGCGAGGTAAGAGGCTGAGGGCCCATCCTGAGCTCCAGTTTCCTTTTTTTAGGAGAAAGTTCTTCCCCATGAGGGTGGGGAGGTCCTGGCACAGGCTGCCCAGAGAAACCATGGCTGCCCCATCCCTGGAAGTGTCCAAGGCCAGGCTGGATGGAGATCTGAGCACCCTGGGCTGGTGGAAGGTGTCCCTGCCCATGGCAGGGGGATGGAACAAGATGGGCTTTAAGGTCCCTTCCAACCCAAACCATCCTGGGATTCTGTGACCAGCCACCTCCACCCAGCAGAGAGGACAGGAATTCCCTGAGCTGCCACAGCACAGGAGCCACCTTCCATCCCAGAGGAGTCCCTGGGCTGGGGGCTGCAGGAGGACACTTCTCTCCCAGCCAGACCATGAAATGCCGTTTCATTTCATTCCAACAACTCTTCAGGTTGTTAACCGTCCCCACCTGGACCTTATCTGGGTAACAGAGATCCCAGAGGTGGGACTGCTGCTGCCCAACCCCCAGAGATAACGATCCCAGCCTGAAAGCCCCGAGTCAGAGGGAGAGGCAGCAATTAGATGATGCCTATCGTCTGCTGGCTGCTTTGATGTCAGCACACATCTCCTGCCACCCTTCCAGGGAAGGGTGGCACGGGCTGGCCACTGGCTCCCAAGGCAGCTTTCCACAGGGAATGCAGGCCAGGAATGGCAGCACCAGGGCTGGAGAGGATCCCTACCAGCCCAGCAGAGCAGAGCAGGGGAAGGGCTTGGGTGGAAAACCCGCTGAGCACCTCTTGGTCTCCAGCACTTTCTGGGCTCCAGTTTAAATTCCCAGGCCGGTCCCAGTTATGCCCAGTTAACCCCTGAGCACCACAGTCCACCCAGGACTGCTGCCAGGGCATGAGGAAGGACCAGCTGGTCCCTGTGTGTGGCACAGCTGATCCCTGGCACCAAACCCTCCCTGCAGGATCACCCCCTTCCCAAGCTGTGCCATGGGCAGCCCTACAGCTTTATGATGAGAGGATCCTCAGGACCATCCCAGATCCACACCCTGCTGCATCCCAGAGCCCGGACCCCTCTGCTTCCTCACACAAACCCCACCCCAAAGGGCAGAGCAGGGATGTGGACAGTCCGAGCTGCCACCAACCCCACCACGAGCAGCTGGCAGGATCAGACACCCCGGGCTGCTCAAGGGCACCTGGAAAACCAGGATTTAAATAAATCCCTGCCAGGACAGGGTGTGTGCAGTGCTGACCACACTGCTGGGCACCACAACAGCCAGGAGAGCCTTGGGGGGTGAGGGATTGCTGAGAGGGCACTGGCCATCCATGGCATCCTGGTTGCAAAACAGGAGAGCTCAGGGGGATCCAGGAGTGATCCATGTGGCATCTGCCTCCTCCAGGAGGCACAGGGGTCCCCCTCACCCCAGGGCATCCCCAGGGGCACTGGTGGGATGCAGCCACTACCTGCCACCAAGCACAGGAACGGTGACACGTGTTCCAAACACCATCCACAAGTTCCATGTGACAGCAAACTCCTCCCTTCTGGGAACACTGTGGACCCCGAGGGACCCCTCCAGTGCACTTGTACCTCTTGGTCCACTCAGGAGCACCGAGGGGGTGAGGACAGCCAGGGTCCCCAGCCCCTCCTGCCACCTGCACCTTGTGTTTTGTCCCCTGCCCTCCCTCCATCCTGCCTGGAGTGCCACCAGCTCCCAGGGATCCCCTCCACCAGCTCCCAGGGATCCCCTCCACCAGCTCCCAGGGATCCCCTCCACCAGCTCCCAGGGATCCCCTCCACCAGCTCCCAGGGATCCCCTCCACCAGCTCCCAGGGATCCCCCCCACGCCTGCTGCTGTGATCCCTGCTCTTCCTAAAGCTTGCCTTCCATCAGATAACAAATACTCTTCCTTTTGCTCATCCCTGCTGTCATGTTGACAGTATTTATAGGCTCTGATTGTATCTGTGCCTGATTCTCCTCTCAGTCTCTCATCGGGCTCCTTATCAGCTCCACTCATCATTCAGTGCACTCCTCTGTATTTTTCCTGGGGGTTCTTCCCTCATTCCTCACCTCTGAGGATGCAAACACGTTTCACAGCTTCACTGGAGCCCAGCTGTAGGAAAAGCTTCCCTGTTTATCTGCAGCACCCCCCTTGTCAAGCTCTGATCTCCTTAGAGCTAATCAGCTTAGGCACCAGGCTGGCACCGGCACAAGAAACCTGCCTGGAAACCCCTGCACAATCCAGGCATGGCAAGAGTCCAGCAGGGATGAGAGCCTGGAACGGGGCAAACAAGAGGCAGGCAGCAGGTCCCAGTGATCTCATCCCAGAATGAATTCCATGTGATCTCACTCTGCTCCAGGGACTCCTCCTCTCCACCTCAGCGACTGCTGGGGCTCAGGTCAGACACCCCTGCCCTCTCCAGCAGGGAAAATCCTCGCTGAATTATTTATGGAGTGTTTCTGCACCTCGTGTTCAGCCAGGTTGGAGCCCCAGTGGGTGATCTGCACCTGCTCACTGCTCAGTCAGGGATTTAAAGCAGTTGTGACACCTGCCCGTGTCCGAGTCCCTGGCCATGCCATGGACAGCACCCAGGTCACCCCAGAGTCCCCCCAGTCCCTCCCCTCATCTCTGGGGAGGGAAATGGGAAGCAAACTGCCACCGTGGCTCCCTGTGCAGCCTAAGGCAGGTGTGGATCCATCAGAGATCCATCATCCTTCCTGCCCAAAGGAGGAAGGGGAAGGGTCTGGTGGGGCCACACGAGGAGCAGCTGAGGGCACTTGGCTTGTCCAGCTGGAGGGGCCTGAGGGGAGACTCATGGGGGTCTGCAGCTTCCTCAGGAGGGGCAGCTCCAATCTCTGCTCTGGGTGACAGGGACAGCCCCCAGGGAATGGCTGGAGCTGTGCCAGGGCAGGCTCAGGGTGGATTCAGGGAAAGGTTCTTCCCCCCAGAGGGTGGTTGGCACTGAACAGGCTCCCCAGGGCAGTGGGCACAGCCCCAAGGCTGCCAGAGCTCCAGGAGGGTTGGGATGATCCTCTCAGGGACAGGGGGGCGATTGTTGGGGTGTCTGTGCAGGGCCAGGAGTTGGGCTGGATGGTCCTTGTGGGTCCCTCCCAGCTCAGGATATTCCACGATTCTACATCATCCCTTCCCTCAAACCTGCACTAACACTGTTCTTCAGCTGCTCTTACTCTTAACAACCACTCCCTGCTGGAAAACCAGTTCCTAAGCCGTGATATTTTTACTTGAATGGGAAGCAATATATTTTCTTTCCATCCCTGCATGGCCCTGCACCAAGGGGCTTCCTGAAACCCAAGTGTGCTGCTCCTCATTGCGTAACTCCGGCTGTTCCAGCAGGATCCATGGCAAGGCAGGCTCCTGGGCTGGCCAGCTCGGCCTCAGCAGCTCCAGCAGCTTGGACTCCAGTCCTACCCCAGCAGATGACTCGGTGTCTGGGTTTCTTGCTCTCAGTGTTCCAGTGAAATGATTCACCAACCTCTCCCGGCCACTTCCAGCCCTCAGGACTGTGGGCTTCACACATACCAGAGTTTTCAGTTAACTACAGATCTGTGACCTGTGGTTTCTATTTCCAGCTTTACCCAATTAGAGTTTTGAAGGCTCCTGAGAGTGGAATTATCCCCCCCAGAACAATGCAAACTGCTGGCAGAAGGGATGGCCCCACTCCCTCCTCTCCCGCTGTGTCACCACCAACACTTGCACAGCTGGAGAGCTCTGCAGAATTCCATCAGCTCAGGAAGAGCTGCACCTTTACACTGGATACCCAGACTCCTTTAGGATTCCTTAAAAACCCATTTCTGCCACTGGCTGAAGCTGCCCCACTGTGCTGCCCCCCACTGCTCTGCATCCCCATCCTCATTCCTCATTCCCTCCTCATCCCCATCCTCATTCCCACCCCCTTCCTCATTCCCACCCCTTTCCTCATTCCCAGCTGGCCCTGGGATCGAAGGACACACACACACCTGTGTGGCTCATCCCAAACATGACCCAGGTTCAAAATAACCCCTTTTGGCCAAAGCCAGGTGAGCTCCCAGGCTCCGCTCTGCTCCTTCCTCCCGCAGCCCGAGGAGATCAGTCCCGCCTTCCCCACCACCCTCCAAATTTCCACTACCTCACAGTGCTTCTAGGACTGAAGAAGGGGGGGAAAAAAAGCCAAAGAGCCAAGTTCTGGCACATCATCCTGCCTGGCTGTCTCCGAGGAACTCTCTGCTCCGCTGCCTCCGAGCGTGGCTTCCGACCCCTCAGGAACAGCCCCACAGTCCAGCCTGGAGCTCAGCACCCAGGGGAACCCCCCAGCCTGACCCTCCACAGCACCCTGCTGTCTGCAAGGGCTGCTTTCCAACCCCACTGCAGCTCCAAGAACACAGAACTCCTCTTTTCCCCCCGAATTCCGAAGTTATTCACGTCTGCTGTGCCGTGCCAAGTAATAGAGGTGAGGTTTCCATTCCGTGTGCTCTGGGCTGGCAACTGAAAGCTAAAGCTTCAATTAATCACGGCAGCAGATGGAAAACTGGGGGAAATACTAGCAGGGCTACAAAACATTAAATTGCTTAAGAGTTAAAAATAAAACCAAGAGCACATCAAGGAAATGTATGTGTTTTTAACCTATAAAACAAAGCCCGGCTCTGTCCAAGCTGGCACAGTCTCTAATTCCAGCTTTTGGCATTGAAATCTAATTTTATGGGCTGATCTGCGAGAGCAGGGCACCACCACTTCGCCCCTGGCCTCACAAATGCTCCCTGGGCATCGTCATGATGTTCCCTCCCATGGAAAAGGGGCACTGGGAGCTGGTGGTGGCCCCAGGCCTCGGGGACAAAGTGCTCCTGCAGACAGCATTATCCAGGGAAAATGGCAAAACCCCACCTGTCCCAGGGGATACAGCACCCCAGTGCAAAGGGAAGGTCCAGCACGTGCCTCCAGGTGGGACCTGCAGACCATGAGGTCACACCAGCACCAGCTCCCGTGCTGGGATGACTGAGCTGAGCTTTTCCCAACTTTTTCCTCGCTTTAATGACAATTAAAAGGCTCAGTGTTTTGGAAAATGAGTGTAGCAGCAACCTGACCGACTCCAAAGCATGAGCATCATTAATTAATAGCATCAGCCTGTTGCTCTGATTGATTGTAACACCTTAAAGTCTACAACCCTTTTATTAATGAAACATGACATTAATGAGCTGGCAACGAACACGACAGAATCCTTCTGATCCATTTGTTCCCAGGAACAGCCTTGTAAGCCTTACTAAGAGCACATGAAGGCCTAAAACGTGAGATGTTTCCATCATCCCCCAGATGGTGATGGAAAAAGCCAGCCCTGCACAGCTCCAGGTGCTGGGAGGGCAGCAAAGGTGGCACGGAAAGGTGAGTCAGACACCACTGTCAGAGCTGCAGGAAGGGGAATTTAAGAGCCTTTCCAGCAAAGAGTTAAACTTCCCACTGCCATAAAAGGCACTGTTAACCTTGAAAGAAATCAAGGTATCCCAAGAAAACCTTCTCTGGAAGGACACACCCTCAGGAGGGTGAAGGTAATTCCCACTCCTCAATGAGACAGAGCCGCTCACATTCCTGAGGCCTAATTCCCAACTCCTTTCTCCTCCCATCCTTCCTCTCACTGGGATTATTCCCTCCTTGCACTACCACCAGAGAGACAGAAAAACAAACCTGGGTCACTTCTGGCTTCACAAAGATCAGGCTTTAATACCTTTAAAGCAATACGCCTGGTCCTGGTAAATTAGAGTCAGATTTACAGAGGGACATCAAAGCTCTGCTCCTCACTCCAGGCTCCAAGGGCCAGCTGTCCTCACCTGGAATTTCCCAGCCTGACCTCATTCCCCAGCTCCTCCATCCCTCCTTTTGCCTCCAGCTCTCCCGGTTTGATCTCCACCAGGACGAGCTGCAATCCCGATTTTTCCTGCCCCATGGACAGGGCTGTTTCGAGTCACTGCCTGAGCTATTTTTAACTTTCATTAATATCTCCTGAGTTCTTACAAAGGAGATCCCATAAGTCAAATCCCACCCCCAGAACACTGGGACAGGGCAGCCCCTTCCCTGTCTGGAGTGAGCCCGAGCACCAAACCCCAGATCCTGAGCCGATCCAGCTTTACTTCCTGGTCTTCCCAAAAAAAACAGGATCCAAAAGCAACCAAACTCCAACAACATTAAAAAGAGAATGAAAAGCAACATCAGACAGTTCAGATCTGCCATGGGCATTCACAGAGACAGCGACACTGTCACCCTTGGGGACAAGGGTTAGTGGTGGCCTTGGCAGTGCTGGGGAACGGTTGGGTTTGATGATCCCAGAGGGCTTTCCCAACCTTAATGGTTCCATAATTCTTCATCCCAGGTGAAACACACGCCCACCAGATCACCCAAGGCAGGAGGTTGGTGGCAATCAGGTCTGTTTGGCCTGGGGTAACGTTCACAGGATCACCAGGGTTGGGAGAGACCTTCAAATCATCCAGTCCCACCAGCACCCAGCTCCACCATAATCACCCCGGAACCACATCCCCGTGGGCCACATCCAGATGCCTCCAGAGACAGCGACTCCACACTTCCCTGGGCAACTTATTCCAAGGCCTGACTGCTCTTTCAGGAAAAAAAAAAAAAAATCAATCTCTAATCTGAACCTCTCCTGGTGCAACTTGAGGCCATTTCCTCTCGTCCTTTCCCTTGAGACACGGCAGAAGGGCCTGACCCCCCTCACTCCACCTCCTCTCAGGGAGTGGGAGACAGCAACGAGGTTCCCCCCTGATCCTCCTCTTCTCCAGACAGAAATTCCATAAGAAAACACAACATTCCATAAGAACCTGGCCCCAAACTCACCTCACTTGCCACTGCTGGAGGAGGTCCCTCACCCTGCCCTACCTCTGACCCCTTCTGCAAGGGAGGCACAGAAACAACTCCCTTTGGAGCGGCAGCAGCTGCCTACAAAAACAACCCCAGATATTTCTGTACAGCATTAAAATGGAATTCCAGGGCCTGGCCCGTAAAACAGCCCTTAATATTCTCCTCCAATATTAAAATGTAACTTTCTGCAATTTTCTGTGCTACTTAACTGCTCGGTGTGTTTATTTAGGGAAGCCAGAGGCAACTGAAGCGATCCCAAAGTTCGTTGACTTTCTGAGGAACCCAAGCTAGGCTAGAATTAAATGTACTTATTGTTCTAATCCTCCTTCTTCTCCTCTGTTGTGTTGTTTTTTAATTTTTTTTTTTATTATTAAGCTGGTCTTTGATCTAAAAATACCAACGCTGTGGCTGCACGAGGCCCTTCCCCTCCTGAACACGCCCCAGATCCGCAGGGAAGAGCGGGAGAAGCCTCTCCAGTGTGGTGGGACCTGCTGAGGGAGCAGTGTCTGCACTCAGGGGGGACACACCACGGCCAGGGCTGTGGTGGGGACGCTCATGTGGAGCTTATCCCTGGGAAAAACAAGGGAAAGGAACCCCGGATCCACGACTGCCCACGCTCACCTCGGTGGGCACGGCGAGGTCATCCAGAACATCCACCTGAAGGGGAAAGCTGGGATGTAGGAACCTGGCTAAGTTCCCCAGCTAAGGGAGGACTAAAACCATGCAGAAATGCAGTGGCAGGGAAGGGTGAACACTTCCCGGGAGGTCATCACCTCCTGGGTGTTTACAGACAGCGTGCCAGCCCTGAATGCTGATGGAGCACGGCCTGGAGATGCTCCCAGAGAGACAACCGAGGGGCTCCTGCCCCACATGGCCACAGTGGATGATGCCCACGTGCCAGGCTGGCAGGTGCCCCGTGTTTCACCACCAGTGTGGTTCTCCACAGTTTCTCCCAGCCTCTTCAAGCCCGGCCGCGCTCTGAGCTCCCCACGAGCTGCTCCTCCGCTCCCTCTGATCAGCGCTGACATTTGCATATTCGGGATGAATTAGCATTTCCCTTCAAAGCTCCTCCCAGGGGTTAATCCCCACTCCAGAAACACGAGTACAGGAACACGTGTGCGGATGAAAGCACCGACACTGGGATGTTTAAAGCGGCCACACGCGGAGCTGGTGGAATCTCAGCGTTCAGTCCTCCAGTCCTGGGTTAGTGATGGCACAGACTGGATATTGGGGACAATTCCTTCATGGAAAGGGTGGGCAGGCACTGAAAGGGCTGCCCAGGGCACTGGAGTCCCCATCCCCGCAGGGATTTCAAAGCCCTGTGGATGTGGCGCTTGGGGACACGGTCAGTGGTGGCCTGGGCAGTGCTGGGGGAGAAGCTGGACCTGATGATCTCAGAGGGCTTTTCCAACCTTAAGGACCCCCTGATTCTATGACTTTAAAACCCTTTCACCTCACACAGTGAGTGGGGCCTCACTGGGACAGCCAACACAACTCTGACTGAAGCTGCTGAAGCTCCATCTGGGAAACCCCTGGAAGGTTTTGGGGCTGCTGAGACCACAGAGCTGTTTGTTCCTTTCAAAAACACAGACTCAGCCTAATGGCTTCACGTTTTGGACAAGCTGAAACCTCATTAATTCACCACTGAAGAATAGTTTCATGCTACAAAAGCTTCCAAGGCCAGCTCAGCCCTGACTCACCCAGCTGGAATATCGCTCCAGGCAAAGCCCGGGGCTTCAGTCAGTCCCTCAAAGGCTGCTGATAAGGCCAACCACAAAACACAAAATTAAAGCCCTTTTAGTGAAATGCCCAAGAAAGTGGCTTCCCAAGAACCAGAATGTGTATTCCAAAGGCTGTGCTGGGACAGAGGTTGTGCTCAGTCCCCGTGATTCCAGGGTGAGAAGGGTCCTCACTCCAGGGCATCCCACCACAGCACTGGATGTGCTGGGAGCTGCAGGGCAGGGACAGGGTGGAACACACACACCAAAAGAGTTCCAGCAGTTTTTCCATCTTTTCCACCCCTGTGCTGGCTCACAGCACTACAGGCAGAGGGGGGAAGTCTAAGCATCCCTACAATTATCCCAAACATGCTGACGGGTTTTGGTTTCTCTCTTGAACCTTTACCCAGATCTCATTAAAAAAAAAAAACAACTCCTTTGCTGTAAATCAGAGGATCCCATCCCCTCATGGCATTGTTCCTTACAAACCCTCTGGAAATAGGAGCATATGTTACCTGTGTAACTGCACTGCTGCTCATCAATCATCTGCTGGGAAGAAAAATGAAAATTGAGGGCAGCAGCAGCTGCCAAACCCCACCTGCCAGCTGGGCACTGCAGAATCCCTGGATCCAAGAGCTGGATCCCTGGATCCAAGACCACAGTCCCTTCACAGGTACAAACCTCACCTGGGAAGTAAAGCAGGGCTGGGGAACAGGAGAGGCAGCCCCAGGACAGCTGGATAAGGGATGGAGGGACAGGACACAGGGAATGGCTTCCCAGAGGGCAGGGAGAGATGGGATAGTGGGAAGGAATTGCTGGCTGGGAGGGTGGGCAGGCCCTGGCACAGGTTGGGCAGAGAAGCTGTGGCTGCCCCTGGATCCCTGGAAGTGTCCAAGGCCAGGTTGGAGCAGCCTGGGCTGGTGGAAGGTGTCCCTGCCCATGGCAGGGGGTGGCACTGGATGGGCTTTGAGGTCCCTTCCCACCCAAACCATTCTGGGATTCTATGATTTATATAATATTCCTGAGGATGGCAGGAGGAATATTCAGAGGGTGGGTGGAACACAACCCCTCCAACATCCCCTCACATGCAGGCTCCTCATTTCCCCAAACCCAAAGCAACGAGCTGCTCACACAATCTGCAAAGTCAGCTCCTGAGGAAAAGCTGGATAAAGCTCTCACCAAAACAGCAGTTAAACTTCACCCAACTGCCACTTTAAACATCATCAATTGTCCTACACGCACTTCTGTGATAGAAATAATTCTTTTCCCTACAAAAGTCATACAAGCCCAGAATGGTTTGGGTGGGAAGGGACCTTAAAGCTCATCTCACTCCACCCCCTGCCATGGGCAGGAACACCTACCACTAACCCACACATCCGGATAAAAATACATGGAATTTGTTCACAGTGAGTTTCTTTTGCAAATGCAAAGTATTTGAACCGAAGCACCCACAAAAAAAAACCCCCACACAGCAAATCCAACCACCATCAGCCCACAAACATGTGCATGAAACCCCCCCAAAACCCCAAATAAAACCCAGTGACGCATTTAAAATGGACACAAATGAAAACTAAGAGCAAATCAACCCCACAGGGGCACCAGGGTTTGGTACCAGGACAGAGGAAACGGGGCTGGAAACAAAACCTCCACTGGAATAATATTAAGGGCTGAATAAACCAAGAAAAATAAATGAAGTCAGGGATAAAAGGCCTGGCCCGTGGCCCAGGCCCAGGTTTTGTGTCTCCAATGGATGTCAGCAGAGCCCTCCCTGCACACAGAACTCCTCTGCTTCGAAGGCAGGCAGGAATCATCATCAGATGCTCCAGTTGGAGCCTTCAGAGCCTGTTTTTAATCTTCCCTGAGCTCCCCTCCCTGCCCAGCATCTCCCAGGAACTCCAGGTGAGTCCCAAGCACTTCTTAAGAAATGCCAATTATTCCCATCCCTCTTTTCTGCACCCCTGACCAACAGGGGAAGGAATTTACTTGGAAGTTTATGCCACCTAAAAATGTAAACACAAGGAAAGGCTCTCCCACCCCAAGCTCCCATCCCGAGGGAATTCTTAAAGGCAAGTTAAGAGCTGGGAAACATTTACAGGTCTCACTGCTGCAGGCACCACTCCAGCCCAGCAGAAGAGGGGCAGGGGAGCCAAAAGAAACCAAAAACCTGCGATTTTTCAGCCATAACCTGAAATAATCCGTGTCCTGTCCCCTGGTGTGACTGTCCCCGAGGCTCCCTGACATCAGAGTGACATCAGAGGGGATCCTGGGTTGAAATAAAGGACTCCATAAATGTGTGCCAGCACATAAATAATGTCAAGTGGCTGAAATGAGGCACCTCCAGCCCCGGGTTTTGCTGTTCCAGGCACATTTTCATGTCACCTACTTGAAGGATTGTTCTTTCTCTTCCCTTCCAGTGTTCAAGGCTCCACGTCCTAGCCAAGAGTGAGGCATCAGCATTCCAGGGAACACACGTGGCCGCTGAGCAAACACCTCTGCCTTTGTTCCTTTCCTAGAAATCCCGTCCTTGAGGGCACCAGCTGCCCTTGCCCTGTCCCAATTCCAAAGGTGTCCTAATTCCGAAGGCATCCACCCCCTCCCTTCTCCTCCTCCTCCTCCTCATCCCCCCTGCTCCACAGGGACCTTTCCCAGCACTGCAGGTGTCAGACCCAGGAATATCCTGTGTTTAAGGAGCCAGACAAACTTGGCATGGAATAAAAATGAGGAGCTGAGGGAAGAGGGGAAATCACAACGAGGATGGGGAAGGGCCTTGAGGGGAAACTGAGGAGCAGCTGAGGGCACTTGGGGTGTTCAGCTGGAGCAGAGGAGGCTGAGGGGAGAAGAGGAGGCTGAGGGGAGACCTCAGTGCAGTTACAACACCCTGGGCAGGGGCAGAGGAGGGGCAGGACTGAGCTCTGCTCTGGGGGGAGCAGGGACAGCCCCCAGGGAATGGCTGGAGCTGTGCCAGGGCAGGCTCAGGGTGGATCTCAGGGAAAGGTTCTTCCCCCAGAGGGTGGTTGGCACTGAACAGGCTCCCCAGGGCAGTGGGCACAGCCCCAAGGCTGCCAGAGCTGCAGGAGGGTTGGGATGATCCTCTGGGGCACAGGGGGGGACTCTTGGGTCTGTCCTGTGGTTGGACTGGATGATCCTTGTGGGTCCCTTCCAGCTCAGGACATTCCATGATTCTAAGATGCTCAAAGCCATCAGCTCCCTGGTTAAATACACGAATTACAGCAAATGAAAACATTCCTCCCTCATCCACGTGGGTTTTAACCCTGCAGGCTCAATATAAGCAGCACTGTCACCCAGTGTTGGCACAGCCATCCCTCCCTCATCCCAGTGATGCTTTTACTGTTCTCCTCCCCAAAATCTGGGATCAAGGACCCACAGTCTGGCCCACTGAGCTGGCTGTGAGGGACCAAGAGGGTCACAGCTTTATGGACACCCCGCTGAGCTCCAGGCATGGGACAAACCCAACAAAACACATCTGAGTTATTCTTTAAGCACTGTGACTGCAGCTGTCCCAAAACCAGTCCCAAAGGTAGGTGCTAGACCAATAAATGTTTGATCTCCCTCATAAAGGCTCCTACCAGGTCACTTTTCCCAAATAAAGCCCTGCTGGTGCTTGCTGGAGGTGGAACAAGATGAACTTGAGGGTCCTTCACAATCCAATCTCTTCTGGGATTCAGGCTGTGATTCCATGAAACACAGGTTTCCTTCCTTACACACAGAGCTAAAAGTGCTCTGAGTGTTTTAATCAGGGTTTCACTCTGTGCAGGTGCTGCACACAAATCAAACCCAGGGCACTGCCATGGGCACAGTTCTGACTTTGTTTCCCTCTTCTTACTGCAGGACAATTCCCATTTGATCCCTGCCAGGACACAAGGAAAAAACCCATTCCCTAAAGGCCAGTTCCAACCTGCCAGCCAGTGGATTTCTCTCTGGCTCCAGTCAGCCCTTATTCCTGAATCCCACGGGATTTTTCACCTGATGATAACACGTGCACTACAATCCCTTTGTTTACCCACAAACACATTTCTAATTGAATCTTTTCATCTCAGAGGAACTTCACCTGCTCACCCTCCAAGACATCCACCCCGTGCTTTTCCACACAAAACTTGTCTTTCATCCCAACTCCCTTTGAAGAATGTTTATAAACTACAGAGCAGTAAGAACTGGGATGGAGAATTGCACTGCAACACCCCCCACACACAGCTCCTGCCTGGAGCTGCCAAGGGAGCTGCCTCTATCAGATAATCAGAGAATCACTGAGGTTGGAAAAGACCTCCAAGATCATCGAGTCCAACCTGTGACCGATCCCCACCTTGTCACCCAGCCCAGAGCACAGAAATGGGAACGTTATTCCACACACCTGCTCTTCCTCAGCTCCTTTAAGGCAGAACTGCCCTAATTCCTGACTATACCCCACCTCTAAATTAATTAGAGAGGATAGTTACAGAGCAGGAATTCAATTATGTTTCAGTTTTTCACTGAGTGCCCAAGGACCTTGACAAAAATACACTGCTGCCCAGTTCAGTAAAAAAATCAGAGTTTAGGAAGGAGTTTTCCAGCAGGGAGTGGCTGCTGAGAGGAAGATCAGCTGAAGGACAGCGTTAGTCCAGGTCTCAGGGAAGTTATGATGGAGAACCATGGAATGTCCCAAGCTGGGAGGGACCCACAAGGATCACGGATCCAATTCCTGGCCCTGCACAGACCAATCCCCCGTGCAGATCCCAGGCAGAGGGAGCTGGGCTGGCTGTCAGCACGACCAGGAACTGGAGACACCGGGGCTGAGAGAGCTGGAAATTATTCACCCCGAGACTTTTCTGGTGATATTTGAGCCCCTGTGCCACGCTGAGTAACTCCTGCAGCTGAGGTGAATGGATAACCACAGGCCTTTCTCCCCTCTGCTCCCTCCTGCCCCATCAGCCACGGGTGGGACTCAGCGGGGCTGAGCTGCAGTGACAGCACAGAAGGGCTGAGCTCAAGATCTCCCAGCCCAAAGGAGCCCTGGCTCTCCTGGGCTTCCCACGCCGGGAGAAGGGACCGGGATGGGAATCAGGGTAAGGAGCTCGTGGGCTCTGCTGGAGCCGAGCGTGGCAGGAATGACAACGAGCCTGTGCGGGAGCCAAAGCTCTCCAGTGGCACGTGATGGCCAGAATGAATTCCACACCGGCACCAGCAGCAACCAGCCCCCAAGCCGGACACTGGACATGGTTGAAACAGCTCAAATTCCACCTTCCTTGGAGGATCCAGCCCTGAGCGACCTGCTGGGAGCACCTCAGCCCATCAGCGGCTCCGGGATAACCCAGAGGATCTTCTCACAGGAGCAGCAGCAGCCCCACAGCAAAGCACAGTCTCTCTGACAGACCTTTACCTTTAGCTGGAGTTGGCAAACAAAAGCAGGTTCTTCCCAGCAGTGGTATACCCATCCTTATCCCACTCACACTTCACTATCCTGATCTGCAAGAACTCCGAGATGTTATCGGCCACGTCCCCACCACGGCACTTCCGTGGCTGACGATGCCTGGGGGGGGGGAGAAGTGCCAAAAACCAGCCAAATTCACATGGAGCACTTCAGACACAGTTTTGGGAAGCAGTGGGATCAGCTCCCTTTCCAAGCCTTGGCTCCCTGTGCCAACAAAAACTCCTGGCCCATGATGGTGATCACGATCCCTGCCTGGGAGCCGCATGTTCCCGGAGCTCCTGCTCCTCCAGGATCGTGTCCCAGCTCCAGGGCTTCAACACAAGGCCAGCCCATGCATTCTGCAGCTCTCAGAGCCAAGGGAGGGTGTCTGGAAGCCTCGCTGGAAGCGTTCCTACGAGACCCAAATGTTGAGCCCCTCGTGACGCGACGCTCACCTGGAGAACTCTGGGAATTCTCGTCCCTGTGCTTCCCTGCTCCCAGCTTCCCCTACCCTCACGTGCCCTTCCACTCTTTGGGAACCCCTGAGGGGTGGCCAGCACGACCTGAGGGCTCATTTTTGCAGCCCAAAGTCGGGGGATTTGAAGGGAGCCCCAAAGCAAAGGCAGGGCTGTGGATCCGACCGGCACCCCCAGCTGGGAGCAGCAGCACTGAATTCCCACGGGATTGGGGGAGTGATGGCACGGACAGAGGAGCAGCTGCCTCCAGAAGGAATGCACACACGCTCATGGATGGCAATGGGTGTCTTGGATGGTGTTTCAACACGACAGCCCATGGAGGGGGTGGCACCACCAGCCCCCGCCAGGTCCCAGCTGGCGAGGTACCATCAGCACCCCCATTCCCAGTTGGAATCAGCCAGCCCCAGCCTTTCAGAAGGCTGCAAGGCTGCTCTGGGAGAGTCTTCTCCACCCTGACAGGCACCAGAGATTACAGGGAGGCTGTAAATCCCAGCATTACCAAGGTTGCAACCAATTGCTCCTAATGACGCCCCTCGAACATATGCTTGGCCTTCTGTCGGCACACCCGGAGTCGGCTTTGGGAGCAGGCGGAGCAGAACAGCCCCAGAACAGCCCCAGAACAGCCCCAGCACAGCCCCAGAACAGCCCCAGAACAGCCCCAGAACAGCCCCAGCACAGCCCCAGAACAGCCCCAGAACAGCCCCAGCACAGCCCCAGAACAGCCCCAGAACAGCCCCAGAACAGCCCCAGAACAGCCCCAGCACAGCCCCAGAACAGCCCCAGCACAGCCCCAGCACAGCCCCAGCACAGCCCCAGCACAGCCCCAGAACAGCCCCAGCACAGCCCCAGAACAGCCCCAGCACAGCCCCAGCACAGCCCCAGAACAGCCCCAGCACAGCCCCAGCACAGCCCCAGAACAGCCCCAGCACAGCCCCAGAACAGCCCCAGCACAGCCCCAGCACAGCCCCAGAACAGCCCCAGAACAGCCCCAGCACAGCCCCAGCACAGCCCCAGAACAGCCCCAGCACAGCCCCAGAACAGCCCCAGAACAGCCCCAGCACAGCCCCAGAACAGCCCCAGCACAGCCCCAGCACAGCCCCAGAACAGCCCCAGCACAGCCCCAGAACAGCCCCAGCACAGCCCCAGCACAGCCCCAGAACAGCCCCAGAACAGCCCCAGAACAGCCCCAGCACAGCCCCAGAACAGCCCCAGAACAGCCCCAGCACAGCCCCAGAACAGCCCCAGAACAGCCCCAGAACAGCCCCAGAACAGCCCCAGCACAGCCCCAGAACAGCCCCAGCACAGCCCCAGCACAGCCCCAGCACAGCCCCAGCACAGCCCCAGCACAGCCCCAGAACAGCCCCAGAACAGCCCCCCAGCCAGGATTTCACACTCCCAGCCTGGAATGCTGCCTTTGATCAGCAGCACTGGGGGTGACAGCACCACACCACGGCACCCCCGGGGCACCCACACAGCTCCAAACAGCCAAGGGCACACGGGGGGGAGAGTTCAAAATTCACCTCCTTAAAATGAAGCTCTTAAATTGAGCTTCTGGTGGCCTAAACATTCAGAGGGTGACAGGGTTGGCAATCCATGGTTGCCTTGATTTGTGATTGTCCTGCTCACCGCAGATCTCTGAGGGCTGAGGCACAAACACCTGAGGTGAGACAAAGCCCATCCTGGTGTTTAATCGACCAAGTATCCGAAAATAACAACAGTGGAGGACAAGGCTGAGGCCAAAACTCTGGGGGAAACGGCTCCAAAAGCATCAGAAGGGGCTGCCCAGGGAGGTGTGGAGTGCCCAGCCCTGGAGGTGTCCCCTGGCCGTGGCACTCAGTGCTCTGGGCTGGGGGGCAAGATGGGCATGGGGCACAGGGTGAAAATGGGATGGGAGGAATGTGGGACCCCCAGAGCAGGGAGAACACTCTCAGAGGGAGCAGCAGCACAGCCCTGGCAGCTCCAACCATCCCAGCCAGTCCTGGCTCTGCTCCTGGGAACAGCACAGCTAATTAGTCCTCCTTTGCTGCCCAGCTAATGAGCCCCCGGCACTGCCACTCTGATGTCTGTATTTCAGGAGGGCTGGAAAGGACATTTTCCCGGCCTCAGCTTCTGGGAAGGACTGGGATAAGTTAGGGGGGACAGGTCCTTACACCTCCCCAGCTCTGGGGGAGAAGCAAACCCCTGTCAGTGAAGAGCTCTCAACCCCAGCAGGGAAAATCCTGAATCAGGGACATCTTTTCCTCTGGATGCCCAATCGAGGAGATTTTCCTGCAAACAAAGGTGTCCCCACTGAGCTGGCACATGGTGAGGGCAGCTGGGGCTATCAGGGAGGAAATCTGTCAAACCAAACCAAACCAAACCAAACCAAATCAAACCAAATCAAACCTCACATACAGCAGCAACTTCCTAACACACATCTCCTCATTTCCTTTGGGCAGTGAGGTCTCTCCCAGCTTTAAAAGGCCAGTGGCTCCATCCTTTTGCATAATCCAATTAATGCCCATGTTTTTCTGATTGTGTTTAGCCTTTTAAGTACTGTAAGATACAGGCACACCTGTAACCCCTGTTAAATGTCCATGTTTCAGTCCAGCCCATAGGACAGGGGCAGCCCCACAACACCTTTATCTCAAATGTCACCTGAACAAATGCTAGAGAAGCAGGAAGCCAGGAGGGACAGCTGACAGGAAAGGTTTCCACAGGCTTTCTTTGAACTTTCCTTGAAAATGATGTGGCATCAAAACCGACTTGGCACCAACAACAATTGTCAAATCAGGCCAGGACCCGGACACGGCCTTTTCCTGTACTTTCAGCAGCTATTTATGGAATCTGAGCTGATACACTGGATTTAAACAGCAGTTTGTTTCGTGTTTTTAAGGTAAAAGGTTGATTTGAGGGACAAGGATTTATGTCAGGAACTCCTCAAAGGTTGAGGTGAGAACAAATCCTTAAATTTAAGCAAAACGATTCACACAACAGTAAAAATATCTATTGATAAGTGGTGGGATGGATGGATTTGCTCATGAGGATGTGGGTGTACCAAGGAAAGGGGGCAGAGGGCAGCAGCTCAAATCACCATAAAATCATGGAATCACAGAATCATTTGGGTTGGAAAAGGTCATCAAGTCCAACCATTCCCACAGCGCTGCCAAGCCCAGCAGCACAGCACATTCTGCCAAGGGATGGTCAGAACCCTCTGCCTTTCAAACCCACCCAGAATTAAGGTAATTCAACCCAAAACCTCATGATCAGAGTCACCTAAACAGCAGGGAAGCTCAGCTGCACCTCCAAACTCAGTGGCCGTGGGACGCCCCCAAATCCACGCTCGCTTGACACGGGAGCTGTGGGCCCACAACAGACCCAGAGAGGAACGAGAGGAGTGGCTGGGACTGTTCCAGCTGGGAAATGGGTCACTGAGACGGGACTTAGTTCACAATTAAAACCCCTGCAGTAATCACTGGGAGGGTAGAAAGCACCAGGAGTGGCTGCAGGAGGTCCTGCCCGATGTCCACCAGCACCCAGAGGTCCTGTCCCAGCACCGGGGTGGGAAAGGGGATGCCAGCAGCATGCAGAAGGCAGGCAGGAGCCCTGGCCCACAGGGAATGTTTATGCCTCCCAGTCATTAGTCAGGAGTTTGGCTCAAGCCTTGAAACAGGATTTCCATCCCCTGAAAGAGCTCCCGGGAGCAGCAGGAGCCGGAGGAGCCCGGCCCGGAGCTCCCCCCGCACAGGAATTCTCTGCTGTGCCATGCCAACCTGTGAATGGGGCTGGGCTTCATGGCAAGCAAGGCCATTTTCCATGGATAAAAGACACAATCCTGCACGTGCTAAGGGCTTAGCAGGCACCCAGGCTGATCCATATGGCAGCTCCGTAAGGGAATGTGACCGGAGCGTTGTCCCTGCGCTCCCACCCTCGTTTTGTAGATTCAGTATTTTGGCTTTGCCTGTAAAATTAGAATAGATTCAAAACAGAGCATGTGGGGACTAAATAACTGCTCACTTTTTTTTTTCCTTTAAGGCGGCAAATCAATTAAAATAAACCTAAAATTTAGAGAAAAATGTTTGGTTTTTGCTCCTGGGTGCCCAACTTTCCACAGCCGGCAGGAGCTGGGGAGCAGGGACTGAAGGATGTTTGCAGTCCAAACATGCCCAGATCCCTCCATGCCTCCTCACCTGCCTCTCAGCTTCCCCAGCTCCCACTTTGGGAAGGAAAACAAGCATCCCTCCCGGGAAAGGGCCAGGGAACGCTCCCTGCTCCGGGCTAACAGACCGGGAGGTTTCACTGCACGCTTGGCTGTGGCCGAGATGTTATTTTAATAAATATTTGCAAAGCTTAATTACAACGAAAATATTCCAAACATCTTTTTTTTTTTTTTCCCCTCGTAGAAAGTGGCCATCGAAACCTGCAGCTAAAGATCCCCTCGGAGGGGTTGGAACCCAACCGAGCGGAGCGCGAGGAAACACGAACGCTCCGTAAACACGGGAAAGGCAAAGATCAGACCCTGGAACAGCTCCTGTGTCCAAACACAGACAGGAAAACAAGCACAGATAAAAGGAAAAACCAGGCCAAGGAACAAGGAGTGGTGGAACTGCCCCATGTGGGTTCAGGGCAGGTGGGTGGATGGAGCCCTTTGCCAGGCAGATGGGAAGGGCCTCAGCCCAGATGGACACATGGCTCCATCACCGAGCAGGAGGACACAGCAAGGTGACAGCAGGGCTGGAGCGTGGCCAGGGAAGGGAACGGAGCTGGGAAGGGGCTGGAGCAGCAGGAGGGGCTGGGGGAGCTGGGGGGGCTCAGCCTGGAGAAAAGGAGGCTCAGGGGGGACCTTCTGGCTCTGCAATCCCTGATGGATCCAGGTGGGAATTGGGTTCTGCTCCCAGGGAACAGGGACAGGAGGAGAGGGAACGGCCTCAGGCTGTGCCAGGGGAGGGGCAGGTGGGGCATCAGCAGGAATTTCTCCCAGGAAAGGGCTGTCCAGCCCTGGCATAGCTGGAGTCCCCATCCCTGGAGGGATTTCCAAGCCCTGTGGATGTGGCACTTGGGGACAGGGGTCAGTGGTGGCCTGGGCAGTGCTGGGGAACAGCTGGACTTGATGGTCTCAGAGGGCTTTTCCAACCCAGACAATCCCGTGGTTCCATGACAAGTCCCTGGACAAGAACAGCACCATCCTCTGCAAACAAACCTCCCCACTCTTCACCCAAAGAACTGATTCCAAGCCCTTTGCTCATTCCAGCTCATCCTGGATGTCTCTGGGCCAGGCAAGAAGGAGTTCCTGGCTATCCCTGTGCCCAAAATGCCCAGTAGCCAGGCTGGTAGGGAAAGGGAACACCAACAACTGGAGGTAAACGCTGGGATTCCACAGCCAGTTTTCCCCATTAATTGCAATTTATGCCATTTAAAAAGGGCACTTTTACTGCTCTCAGCCACACAATTAATACCAGCTAAAATTCTGGGCTGTTGGTTTAATGTGAGATCAAAAGAGAGCACCACAAAGCCAGTGTGAAACCCTCCAAATTCTGGGCTGTTGGTTTAATGTGAGATCAAAAGAGAGCACCATAAAGCCAGTGTGAAACCCTCCAACACCACATCCATCTGAACTCCTCTCTGCAGGAGCAAATGCAGGATCTTCTGGGTAATGCCCATCCTGATGCTGGGCCAAGAAAAACACAACCACCAGCTCCATTGGAGCGCCCTGGGATTAGCAAAGATGATCAATTCCCACATCACCAAACTCAAAACATCATCCCTAATGCTTCTTCCAGGCAGAGACACCCACCGCAGCCAGCAGTCTGCAGTGCCTTCTTAAGCAGAGATTCCTGATGGCATCCTAGATATGATCCTGGTGGCATCCTAAATGTGATCAGAGATGTGGCTAATGCTCTTCTGCGTTCAAAATGCCTTCTGCTAGAGCTGCAGCACAGCAAAGGATGCTTGGAAAGAACAACTTCCAGCACTCCAGCCCTCAGTCTGAGCCCACCCGAGCAGGGACACCTTCCACCAGCCCAGGTTGTTCCAAACCCCACCCAACCTGGCCTTGGGCATCTCTATTTCTTGCATCTCCCTCCGTGCCTGTGTCTGTGAGGGGGCTGTGAAAACAGCTCTCCTGGTGCTTCATTAATAAATCTTCCACAAGAGCTCCGAAAATCCGGATTAAACTCAATCCTTATCATTCACACCAGAAAAGAAGTGATCGGATCACCCCTGGAAACACATCCCAGGGAACACTGCTTTAGATCCCTGCTCAGTTTAACTGGAAAGCAGGAACTGGGCCCTCCCTCAGCCCCCAAAGCCACAGCCCTGCACCCCGATGGGGTGGTGATTACTCAGCCCGTGCAAGAGTTCAGCACCACCCCGAGAAACGCAGGCCTCGCTCCAAAAGCGTTTGTCAGAAGAAAAACAGAACCACCCAAACTTGAACATCACTCAAGTACTTGAAAAGGAGAAAGGGCTGCAAGGAGCAGCCAGGGATGGACAGTGTCAGCCACAGCAGCTGGAGGGGGGTTTGGGGTGGAGGGGACCCTAAAGATCACCTGGAGGAGATGCCCACACACTGCAGAATGAAAGAGGCAGGAGAGGCATTTACAGAGTTTTCTCTGCAGGTTGGCAATATTTACATCAGTGAGACACAGCTGCCCACCAAGCAGGGGCTGAGGTGACAGTGGGAGTTGTGTTACCCACCAAAACATTCCATGGGAAAACCCCTCTGTGCCAAAAATCCCCCGACACAAACCGGCCGCTCCAAACCACTCCCAAAAGCTGCATCACGAGCACCGATGTCCTTCAGGATAAAAAACAACTGGAGCTCTGGAAAAAAACACTTTTACAAGAAATAACACAAACACCAGAACTGATCTGAATCTCTAAATTTGACCTGGTTTTCCCTCCTCCAGCACAGACCACAGGCCAGCCATCAGCATGGTGTTTAGGATACTATCAGCAATCTGGGATGCCCCTGCTCGGGAAAGCACTGCTGGCACTGTGGGGATGGGATCCCAAAGGGTAAGGGATTGAGGATGTGCTCTGGGATGACCCTGCTTGAGCAGGGAGCTTGGACCAGATGACCCCACTGGTGGTCCCTCACAACCTGACCCCTTCTGTGAGGACCCCCAGACATGCTGTGAGGGGCAGGACCGAGCTCTGCTCTGGGTGACAGGGACAGTACCCAGGGAATGGCTGGAGCTGTGTCAGGGCAGGCTCAGGGTGGATCTCAGCAAAAGGTTCTTCCCCCACAGGCTGGTTGGGCACTGAACAGGCTCCCCAGGGCAGTGGGCACAGCCCCAAGGCTGCCAGAGCTGCAGGAGGGTTGGGATGATCCTCTGGGGCACAGGGTGGGACTCTTGGGGATGGGCCTGGACTGGATGGTCCTTGTAGATCCCTTCCATCCCAGGATATTCTGGGATTCTGGGATTCTGTGACACAAACAGCAAGGGAAGCTCCAGCCAGGAGGTTCCTGGGATAGCTCTCGTGCCAGCCAGCAGGACCAGGCAGAGAGGAGGTCACCGGTGAGCTGGAGGGACATGCCCAGGCTCCAGCCCCTGCCCAGGACTCTGCAGGTGTGGGAAAAACCCAGTGGAGCTTTCCCAGCCCATTATCCCCCACAGCCTGTGGCTTTGCTGAGGAAGCAGGGCCGGCCAGGCCCTCATCCCAGAGTCCAGCTGGCCCCGAAATCCTCCCGGATACACCCAGGCCAAGCTCGGGCCAGCGCGATCCGGGCGGAGCCCTGCGGGGATTTCGGCGTTCCTGCCTTCCCATCCTCCCTGACAAACCCTGGCTCTGCACACAGCCAAGCAGGAGGGCAGGGGCTGTTTGCACAGAACATGTTTTCCCAATTAGGACCTCGTGGTATCCAGCAAAACACCCACCCCAACGCAGCAAAGCCAGCAATAAAGTCGACACACGTAGCGGGGTTTTACACCCTGTGAGCGCCACATCCCTCTTCTCCTGCCTCCAACATCATCAGAACCCCGTGATGCTGCTTAAATAGCTTTAATTAATTATAGTCGTTACCCAAGCCAGGCCATTTCCCTATTTAAATACGTTTACAGCTTCATTATTTCATCCCAGGATTCTCTCCCGGTGCAGATTCCCACCCGTGGCTCTGCCACGGCCACTTTCTGCTCCCAGAGGGATACAAATCTCTGGGTCCTCCAAGATGCCCAGGGATGGGGACAAGAGGCTGCATCCAACACTTGGCAAAGGCTGTTCAGGGAGGAATACCAGGAATTGTAAATAATGCAGAGATAGCAGCACTGACCAAGGCCTGTCAGGATTTCATTTAGCAGAAAACAGGACTCACTGTGCCCCTAATGAAAACAAAAACTCCTTCCCACCTCGTGCTGTTCAGTCAAACAGAACAAGCTCATGGAGTGTGACTCCACCTGGATGCCCCTTCCACATCCCAGGGGTGCCAAGGACTACTGTTAAATGCTTTCAATCCAGTCTTAAGGGAGATTGATTTATCAGTATTTACTTTCCTTTTGTTCTTCCTGAAGCCTGACAGTTTTGCTGAGCTGTTAGCCTCATTTTTGGTACGTACAGCTGGGTCAGCCACCCATCCCACCTCACATCTGAGCATCCTGGTCCACTGGAAGTTGTCCCTGCCCATGGCAGGGGCTTGGAACAAGATGAGCTTTAAGGTCCCTTCCAACTCAAACCATTCTGGGATTCCACAGTTTTATGAAATCCAATCAATCTTACAGATGGGAATCCATCTCAGCATATTCCTCTTCTAACTCCTCAACCCAAGTGACATCAACCAAGCTCCTCCAGCACTTGTTTCCCAGGTGAATCTCTGTCCCAAAAACCACTCTGGACACTGATCCCTGAGCAGCAGCAGCAGCAAAACAAGCTCCAGAGTCCTCATCCATGACTTTTATCTGCATCCAGCCACTCAGCACTTTCAGGGCTCTCTGATATCCTGAGCCCTGCAGCCAGGCCTGGGGAGCCTCAGCCTCTGGAAGCAGGACACCACCAGCAGGGAGCCCAGAGCGGTCTGAGCTTGGCCTGGGGAGGAAACCCCATCCCAGGATCCATCACACACCCCAACACCAACCCAGAGCCCTCACTCCTAACAAAAAGACAGGCAGCTTTCTCAGGATTCAGCAATCAGGCTTCCCCTGCCAGCTATGCAAATCCCAGGGAGCTGTATCCCGACAGCCCCACCGAGGCAGAGCCAACCGCAGCCTCCTGATGGTATCAGCCCCATCTCGGCGCTCCAGGAGGGGGGATCCGGAGCCAAAACCACACCAGAGCCCTGACATGCCCGGGAATCACTCCCCCCACTGCCCCCCACGTCCCCAACCACCCCACCCCACCATCTGCACCGCCCTCCCTTTGCATTTCAAAGCCTGTGGTCGCCTCCCCTCCGTCCTGGCACGCAGAGCACCCACAGACCCTTCCTGCTCCATCCTGCACCTACGGAGCGGGAGCACCTCCAAACACAGGGGGGGACTGGAATTCCTCACACCAAAAACCCCCCTTCAGCCCCAAAATCCAGTGGGAGGGCACGCCGGCTGTGGGAGGGACGTGGCACGGCACTGAGGGGAGGTGGGACCGAGGTGACGCCCGTCATCTCCAATCTTCCATCTCCACCTTCCATCTCCACACCTGCTCTTCCCGTGGCAAATAATTCACCCTCCAAAGGCCCTGGCACCACCTGGGTGTGAAGTCCTGACTTGCTGGCTCAGGCAGAGCGTGGCTCTGATTTGGAATTGTGTCACACGGATTTCCTGGCACACGCCGGGATGGGCCTTGGGATTCCTTTCCTGCAGGAGCCGTTTGAAGCCAAACGAAAGTCTCATCGTTAGGGTCAGGTTCATATTGCTCATATAAATAAAATGGGAGGGGGGGGGTGTATTCTTGTTATTAAAAAGAAAAATCTAACAGGATAATTTGGTTCTGCTTCTTGGGGTCAAGAGCTACCTGGCAAACAGCCCACACGCCAAAAACTCCCACGGAATCTTCGCCATCCTGATGGTTTTCCCAACCAGCACTTGGGATGGACCGACCCCCCTGCCCTTTACATGACAAGTCCCTGCTGTAATTCCCTTTACAAAGCCACATCCACACGTCCTTTGGAAAATGTGACTCGTAAGATGTTCCAGATGAACCCTTCTGGCGACCAGCACAGCCCCTCCCAGGGTCACACCTGCAACCCTCCCCTGAATGTGCTCCAGGGCCGGGATTAGGGCCGGGATCAGGACCTGGATGTCCTCAAAGCTCAGCCCAGATCTCAAGTGGGCTGCTGACCAAAGCTCCGTGTTAGGAACCTACAGACACACCCCTGGGGACAGGAATACGCTGGGTTTTGGAATCATTTATGGATTTGGGAATCTATCTTTAGATCCCAGGAAGTTTTCTTAATTGCTGCTGAAGCAGTGGCCAAATTCTGAGGAAGAGTGATAGGGCTGAGAGAAGAATGACGTGCTGACAAACAGGAAGAACAGAAGATACAACAAGATGCATCCAACAGAAACTCAAAACCCACTGCTTGGGTAACTCTCTCATCCTCTATTCTGCCCAGATAACGTTCCTCTTATCCCCAAAGGGACCATGTCAGGAGAGCTCAGGGGTCCACCCCTACCACACATGCCCAACACAGACTTGATATTTCTCAAACTGTTTCTCATTTTGGTGGCCTAATCTCTGTTATCCCCCAAAAAACACGATTAACAGCCTAAAACCCCTAAAAGGAACAACAAAAACAGCCTTGGAAGGAACAACATCTTTAAAAAACCCTAAAATTCAACTCCTGAGCAAATTTTTCACCTCTTGAGAAAGGCCCACGGTGTAAAACTCCACGTAGGCACTTCAAGGACGGAGGTCGTTAATTCAAACATCAAACCCCCCGAACCCCCCAGACCTCCTTAAGAGCCTCTCTTTAATTAGATTTGTTTACATTAGCAATAGTATCGTTCTGGAGATATTCTGGGCAGGCTCCTGCCAGAAGTGATTTACCTTCCTCGGTGGGAAAGGTCAGGCAGGGTGCAGATTTAGCACTTTCGTGGACATCTGCTGGTGCATCCGGAACACAGAGGAGGAGGCAGGAAAGGCTGCAGTCAGCCAGACCCTCCCAAACATCTTATTGTCCAAACAATATGATTATTATTTTTTTGCAATTTTTTTTTTTTTTCCTTTGGTATCCCAAGAACAATAAAGTAAAACTTGGCTGGGTGTGTTTCAGTGCTCGTTCAGCTGGCAGTTTGCTCCCTGAATTCCCTCTGATTGCGAAATCAGGCTGGGACAGAGGGGTGATGTCAGGCTTTGACACCCTCAGACGGGTGGGGGCAGGGGGGACACTCGTTCAGACTCAGCTCAACTCAACGGGAGACATTTGGGAACCAGGGGAAACCACCCCAATCGCTGCTTGTGCACCAAAAACACAAATTAATTCCAGCCCCCCAGGGGAGGAGCTCCAAATAAAGGGTAATTGTCACCGTGTCTGTTGGATGCCTTTCATTCTTGCATCAAAGCTCTTCATAAACCTGAATCAATTAAGGTTCACAAAGCCCATGTGAATCATGCACCCTTTTATTAGGGGTTCTTCAGGCAGGGCTGAGCTTGAGAGGAGACACTCGTGTGGCTTTGAAGATTATTTAGCTCTTCAGGATCCACAGGTGAGAGGTGTCTGGGAACTCCCCAGCCTTGGAAGTGTCCAAGGCCAGGTTGGAGCACCCTGGGACAGTGGAAGGTGTCCCTGTCCATGGCAGGGGGTGGCACTGGATGGGCTTTAAGGTCCCTTCCAATCCAAACCAGTCTGGAATTCTGGGATTCTCTGATCACTGGCAGTTCTACATGACTTTTCAAACAGTCTGAAGTTTATGTTGAGAACTATGAAATACGTGTATTAATCATGGGATACACACTCCTTATATTAATTATGGGATACACACTCCAGGCTCATGCCCTGACAGCATCCAGGGAAGGCAATGTGTTCCTCCCTGTTTCTTTCCCATGGTTCGACCCTCTCCTTAACCCCATTTGCATAACTAATTACCACCCTGCTTTTGTTGCATTTAAACTTTAACAATCCTCAAGGCTCCAAAAAGGACTTTAAAGTTAAAGTATCACAGAATCCCGGGATCACTGAGGTTGGAAAAGCCCTCCAAGGTCACGGAGTCCCCCCTGTGCCCCATCCCCACCTTGTCCCCAGCCCAGAGCTCTGAGTGCCACTCCAGGCCTGCCTTGGGCACCTCCAGGGCTGGGCACTCCAAACCTCCCTGGGCAGCCCCTGCCAGTGCCTGACCGCCCTTTCCAGGAGAAATTCCTGCTGATGTCCCACCTGCCCCTCCCCTGGCACAGCCTGAGGCCGTTCCCTCTCCTCCTGTCCCTGTTCCCTGGGAGCAGAGCCCAATTCCCACCTGGATCCATCAGGGATTGCAGAGCCAGAAGGTCCCCCCTGAGCCTCTTTTTCTCCAGGCTGAGCCCCCCCAGCTCCCTCAGCCCCTCCTGCTGCTCCAGCCCCTTCCCAGCTCCCTTCCCTTCCCTGCCCACGCTCCAGCCCCTCCGTGTCCTTGTCATGAGAGGAAAATAAAAAAGTAGGGAAAAAAAGAAGGGGGAAAAAAATGGAAGGAAGTTTGGGGAGGGCTCTGCTCTGTGTCCCCTCTGGATTCTACAAGGTGCACTTTGGGAACCAGAGCAGGTCCAGAGCAGCTCCTGATCCCTGCCAGCCCCTGCCCAGCCACAGCTAGTGCCCCACATTCCCACACCTGCATTCCCACCTCTGCCAGAAAACCCGACCTGCAGCTCCACCGGAGCACAAACACATGGAAACCACAGGGGCCGTGGGGAAAAGGGGGAAAGGAAAGCAAGCTCGGTAAATACACATTCCTGGGTGGTCTTTGAGGAGAGCCACTGTCCCTGGGGGGCAGCAGGACGAGCACTGAACTCCCACGGCACCATTTACACCCAGGGAACTGGGGTATCCCCACATTCCACACCGGGAAATGCGCTCAGGAGAGTCACATTCCCAAGAAACCAGAAAAACACCACCACTGTTCCAGAGTCCTCCGGGTCTGACATCAACTCTCCCTCCCAGATTTCCTCACCCCCATCACAACAACCCACCTGGTTTTGTCTTTACCCCGTTACACAGAAGGGCAAGGGAAGCACTTCAGGCTTTTTTTATGGAGTCACTTCCCACGTGCCATGTGTGGAGCACAGGGACTACTCTGCTGTGTCCCAGCTGCTCCCTGAGCTGAATCCTTTCTGATTCACCTTTCTGACCCTCCTGGGCAGCCCAAAAAGCCAACCCAGGCATAGGGGTCAAAGAGAAGACAGAGAGGTTTGATTTTCTGTGTATGTGTGACTACAGGGCTTTTATTTTGTTCTCTATTTCCACAAAATACCAGAAAAATGCTGACAAACCCACTTGAAACTATGGACTAAGTATCTTGCTGGTTTACTCTACATTGACCCCAAAATGCTGTACAAGCACACACTCAACACACAGCCCCACAGCCCTCCTGGGCTCTGATTCTCCGTGAGATCCAGGCCGAGTCCCAGGGGCTGTTCTGGAATTACACCACCGTCATTGGGAGCAGAATCCGGCCCCAAATCCTCCCAGCCAGCTGCTGGTGCCATGTGTACATACTTGCAATGGTAAAGTAAACACGGGCTTTCTGGACACAAATCAGAATAACAACTTTAAATTAGGCTTTTGGCATCCCTTCCTTGAGCGGTTCCTGCAGCAGAAACACAAATCTGGGCTTAAAAAAAACGACCCTGGAAAACTGGGCAGAGCTGGAAAAAGGTCATAAAAGGTTTTTGAAGCCAAGACGTGGCACTGGTGGGAGTGTTTTCCACCTGGAGAGCTCCAAACTCCCATCAGCTCACAAAGCAACCGAGCAGCTTCACTCATCCACCCCTGTCATCTGTACTCTGCAAGAACCCAAGTGCCAGACCACAACCCAGGCAAATTCATCAGGAATTAATTTGGCTCTTCATTAGGGCTGCTGGTGCTGCTTGAGCTCATTGTTTCCCCAGCTAAGACAAAAATAGCGTTCCTGACCCAATTAAATCGCCATCCAAGATGACAAAAGGTGAGGAGAGGGTAGGGAGCAACTGAGCAACCTAAATTAACACAAATTACTCTGAAACACAGCTCTCCCTCCCTCCCTCCCTCCCAGCTGTGGAACCACCACGAGAGGAACAAATGCACGATGCAAAAAGGTCTCTCGGCCACCTTGCTGCTTTTAGGGGGTCTCAGTGGCTCAGGTTTACACACAATCCTAATCTCTTGGGTTTGATCCTACGTTCCCTGCTTCCCATGGACTTCCTTTTGATGTCACTGGGAATTTTCCTGGTGTGGGACTGCAAGTCAGGGAGCTCCTCCTGCCCCCCCAGCTCACACAGACACAGGAACTGCTCCCTGGAGTTGGGACTGCTCTCACACGAGAGGGGAAGTGGCCCTTGAAGCACAACCAAGCCTGGAAATCCCTAAAAATTCTCAGCAGAGAACTGAAATCCTGGCCACTGAGAAGAAAAGAGCATTAAACCCCCTCAGCTTAAATCAAAATAAGATTTCACTGCCTGCATCTGACGTTTTATCTTTTCACTTCCCTTACCGGGTACCAAAAAAATCCCCACAATTTTTGGTGACTGTTTTGAGGCTGATTTTAGTAACAGATATTTGTGATTGCTTCTCCTTTACTCCCTCTGGAAAACTCTCAGTGTTCCAGCACCCCTAGCAGGGTTTAACTCCAGCTCTGCCTTCAACACACACACAGAGTCCACCTTCAGAAACCCCCTCTGATCTCAAAGCTCTGTTCAGGCAGTGCTTGTGTACAAAGCAGAGACAAATAAAGGCTGGAGAGCAGGAAGCTGGAGGCTCCAGCTCACACAATCCTGTCCTACAGCCACAAGAGCTTCGGGTCAGGAGTTCAGGCCAAGAACCTTTCCCATAAGGGCAGCAGAGGGATGTGCCTCAGAATCATCTACAATCCCCCCTCATCACCTCATCCACACTGAGGGAAAGGTTCCTATTGATTGGCTTTGCACGTTAATTGATTAAAATCTTAGTGCTGTGACATCTAAAAGCTGTAATGTAATGGCAATAAAAAATCCAGGAATACAAATGTCCTCCTTGGTGGGAAAAACAATTATTGTCTGGGCCTGTGAACCCAACAACAAACCCCTGAGGGATAAGGCTTGAGAAGAAGGAGAACAGAGGTGAGATGGGGTACTGGGGGGAATCCTTCCCTCTGAGGGTGGGGCAGTGAGGGCTTTGTGCATCACACAATCCAGGGACACAGAATCCCAGAATATCCTGAGCTGGAAGGGACCCACGAGGATCATCAGTCCAACCCTGCACAGGTCCACCCCCAAGGGTGGTGCCCCAGAGGATCACCCAAACCCTCCTGGAGCTCTGGAAGGGACCTTAAAGCCCATCCAATTCCACCCCCTGCCATGAGCAGGGACACCTTCCACCAGCCCAGGCTGCTCCAGGGGAATGCAGGATATGGATGCAGCTTCTCAGCATTCTGGGAAAACATTCCCTATTTGTCATTCTCTCCTGACAGGGAGCTTCCTGCAGCAGCCTCTCTCACACACACACAGCAGGACTTTCAGCACCTCCACAGGAAAATCATGTTATTTAATTTCCTACACCTTTTTTTTTTTTCCTACACTTTTTTTTTTTTTTCCCTACAGTATAAAGGGTTTAAACACACATCACGTTCCTCCTTTCCTTCCTTAGGTTGTTCTGGGGTCTCCACTCAAAATTCCTGCAGCAGAAAAGCTTTTGTGGTGCCTCAGTCACTCTGTGTACCTGAATTGTGAAATACATTCAGTATTTTTAACAGCAATAATCCAACATACCACCTACAGACCATCTCATGTCCTTTGAATTCCATGGCTTTCTGGGAAAACCATGAAAACATTTTGAGTATTAATTCCATAAAGGCACCAAAATAGATTACAGGGTCCTCAACAATTTTAACACCTTGGTTTAAGCATCTGCTCTTTGGAGCTTCAGTTTAGATGGTGCTGAATTTCATGGAATCACAGAATCCTTTAGGATGGAAAAGCCCTCCCAGCCCATGGATCCCCCATTTTTTGCTGGTTTTGGGAGCAGAGCCCGACCCTTCCCAGCTCCCCCCTCCTGTCAGGGATTGCAGAGCCAGAAGGTCCCCCCTGAGCCTCCTTTTCTCCAGGCTGAGCCCCCCCAGCTCCCTCAGCTGCTCCTCACAGGGCTCCCCAGATCCTGCACCTCCACTGCCAGGTTCACACAGAAGATGCAGATGTTGAACCTCAACACAGATGATGCTGCTGAAGCTGACAGAGCCCAACAGAAAGGATGGGGGATCCCCTCCCCTACAGACATGGCCTGGACTGGGACACCTCTCCATGCTCCTCAGGGGTCAGGGACCTTTCTGTCCCACACAGGGGAAGGGGCACGTCCAGCACCCCCCTCCCCAAGCCAGACTCACCCAGTCAGACCTCCCACAGCCCCTGCTTCTTCTCCTCACCCTACAGGGAGGCAGTTCAGATGCAAACAGCTCCATTCCAGACCCCAGAGGGACAGGAACACCCTCCCTCAGCCCGGGCTGGGCAGTTCCCACTGGCAATTAGGGCCCAGCTGCAAGGGCTCAGCATTTCACCTGATGGGAAAATCTGGTTGTTCATTTACTACTTCAACAGGAGCTGAGCCCTCCTGAACATCCTGACTGGCCACTGAGCAGCTGCAAAAAAAGTGGTCCTTAATCTCTGCACATCTTGGTTTCCTCACCTTTAATGAAAAGGTATTTTAGAGCTAAACCTCCTGCACCGAGCTCCAGCAGGCACTCGGGTTTCCCATCCTGGGAAGGCTTGTGCTGATATTCCCTCAGTGACAGACACAGAGCCACTGCTCCAAAATTGTGGAATCCCTGGAGAGAGCCAAGGGGGACACCCCAGTGGAACACAAGTCAGCACCAGTGCAGGTGCTGTCCCCCCTGGAATGCTGCAGGATGGGGTTACCCCCAATTCATACCCTCAAATCACAGTTTTGTGTCCCATTTTTCCCCTCATTCCCTCCTCCCTGGGGTGTCTGTGCCTCAAATCTCCTTCTCCAAAGGCACCACAAGGCTTGGAAACCTTCCTGCCGTCCCAGGGAGCAGAGCTGGCACTCACACAAGCCAGAGGAGGAGCAGGGCCTGAGCCTTCCCAGGGATTTTTCTGCTTTCATGGGCACAGGGGGAGGGAGTGCACCCATCTGGCTGTCCTGAACCTGCAGAGCTCCAGGGAGAGCAAACCCTGGCTGAGCTGAGAGGTCCGAGCAGAACATCCACCAGCCAGGGCAGGGGATGCAGATATGGATTAGGGCACTGATAAAACAAGCCTTCAATTAATCCCAGGGTGGGGGGATCCACATCCTGAGCACCAAATCCCCACGTGCTCTGGCACAGATGAAAATCTCTGCCCAAGAAGGGCTGTGCAGGGGAAAGCAGGGCTGGGGGAGAGACTGGGGACACTGGGGACACTGGGGACACTGGGGACACTGGGGACACTGGGGACCCTGGGGACACTGGGAACACTGGACCTGGCAGTGCAGCCATGTGAGGTCAGCACGACCACTCACAGCCTGCACCTTCTCAGGCACCAAAATCACTGCCTACTGTAACCAGGAACAACCAGAAACAACCAGAAACACACTCGAGGAGCCTCCCAGCCCACAGCAGGGGCCTCTGAGCAAAGGCTGTGCCCTTGTGTGGGGAAGGCTGTGACTGCTGCTGTCACAGGACCACATCCCCTGGCAGGAATCGCTGTCCCTGGAGCTGGGCTCCACCGGCAGCACTCCCACAGCTGGGTGTTCTCCCCCCAGGAGAGCCTTTCCCATCACCCTTTCCCTGCCTTGAGCGCTGTCCCCTCCCAGGAGCTTCTCCTGCTCCAGCTGACCCCAATCACACGTCCCTGCTGCTGCCCCAGGTGGTCCCAACACCGGGAAAACCGGAGTCATAACATGATGGGGGAATGCCAGGAGCTGGAGTGACTCAAGGGGGTCATCAACTGGTCATTAATTAACTGTTACGGTGCTACACCAATTAAATACACAGTGTGTGACCATCATTCCCAGATGGAATGGGGCAGTGAGGCGCAGGGATGAAGGGAGCCACACCAATTCCCACCAAATGATGATCCATCCTGGAGGGGCTGGATCAAACCCAGACTTTGCCTTAGGAAATACAAGATTGGCACCTCCAGGCTCCTCTCCCACCCTCAGGTCCCTCCACCCAGGTGGTGCCCAAGCCCCAGCTCCACAGAAAATGGCAAAGCCGAGTGGGAAGTGGGCACGGGGCAGATGAGATGTGGGGATTATGTGGTTTCTGCCTTCATGTGAAGCCCATTCTGTAGATAAAAACCCAGCTCTAAGCCAAGCACCGGATTGCATCACCACCATAAATAAACAGATGGATATCCCTGGCTCATCCCTGCCTTGTGGCTGCAGCCACCAGCCTGCCAAGGCCGTCCCATGGCTCAGCATTCCCGGCTTTCACAACTTTTGTTCCCTCTCCCTTGAGTCAGGAGAGCAAATCACTTCCTTTGAGTTCCCCATTGATCCCTCCCTGACACAAGTGACTATGTGCTATGACTAAGTGCTTAGTGCATCCACGAATTTCCAGTTAACCCCTGCTTGTGCCCTCAATCCCTGTTTGGGAATAGCTCCAGGCAACTGGGAAGCCACAGTGAACATGGAGCTCAGCACCAGTGCAGGTGCTGTCCCCCCTGGAATGCTGCAGGATGGGGATCCCCCCAAATCATACCCTCAAATCACAGTTTTGTGTCCCATTTTTCCCCTCATTCCCTCCTCCCTGGGGTGTCTGTGCCTCAAATCTCCTTCTCCAAAGGCACCACAAGGCTTGGAAACCTTCCTGCCGTCCCAGGGAGCAGAGCTGGCACTCACACAAGCCAGAGGAGGAGCAGGGCCTGAGCCTTCCCAGTCCTGGAAGCCAAGAGATAAAATTCCCTCTGGCACCACACAGGTCCCAGCTGATGGAGCACACCATACCCAGCTCCCCCTGGCACTGTGCATCCAAGAATTCCTACACACCAAGGACTCAACTGCAAAGCAGATCCTTGTCATGCATAAAACTGCACCTTCACTGCTCTCATCATCCCATAAAGCCACCTCAGCTCTCACCTGTTTTGAAAGGGAGTTATTATTGCTGTGGCTTCCAGGTGAATATTCCCATTAAAGGTGAGGAAACAACGCGGGGTTTCTCCTCCAGCCTTCCAAGTGGTGACAGAACCCCCAGCAAGTCACAGCCTGCCTTGCCTTCCATGCAGAAAGGCAGGACAACACATGAGCCAACAGCTACAATTTACAGGAGGAACGTGACGGTTTCCAGAACCCACCCAACAAACCAGCCAGAGGCTTTTATTGCTTTGCCCCAACATTCTCCACACCGGGCTTTGCAGGTTGGGCTGGTGAGGGGCACAGCAGCTGGAGAACCAGCTGCACCTCCCAGTGCTCGGGGTGCCCGTGGGGTGTCTCCAGGTCCAACCTGCTCTTCCCGGGAATCGGCAGCGCTGCCGACTGCCTGGAATTTCACTCCTCCCCTGGAAACGTGCGGGGGGACCGCGGCATCAATGCTCCTTTTGTGATCCCCTCAGCTGACTTCATTCCTAACATACATCCAAATGGAAGAAATGAGATTACATGACAAATCCATGACATTTTCCATCCTATGATGCTGAGGAGAAGAGCCCTCGCTGGGACGAATTAGAGTTTCCCCGCTGCCAAGGATGGATCTCAAGGAAGCTGATAGTTACTCTGCCAAAGGGTGGGGGGAGATCAGATCCCCTTCCTGTCTATAAATATTTCTGTGCCTTAAGCAGAGCTCTCACAGATTCCTGTTGGAGGGAAGGAGCGTTGGGCTGACTCTGACGCAGAGCCTGGAGCAGCCCCAGGGACATCAAACACCAGGACAAGGGTAGAACGGGGCACAACCCCCACACACGATCCCCTATTGCTCAAAGACTTCCCCCAAACCCCTGGGCTTTGCCCCACAGCCCCCAGGGTGGCTGGGTCAGGGGGAGATGATTCCACGCCATCCCACACGCCGGCATTCCCTGAGGATGCCCCCGGCCGCTCTCTGGTCCCTTATCCAGGGCTGGGCTTGCAAAATCCAAGCAGCAGGTGGTTGGGAACGTGAAAATAGGAAGCCTTAATCTGCCTCCTGCTTTTCTGGAGCCTCCAGAGCCGCTTCTGAGACGTGCAGGGGAGAGAAGCCCAGCAAGATCTTGCCACGGTTCCCCAAAAAGGGAGGTCTCCGGGTCAGATGTTTGGAAAGCGAGCGCAGGAACCGCCAGGCAAACACTGGGGGTTTGTCCCTCCAATCTGCTCACCAGATGTGCACTTCAAAAAGCCTCTGAGCACCAGTCAGCTGTAGAAAAGAGCCTTTAAAGTCCTGTGCTGTGTGACCTCCATCCCGGCCTCGCTCTTTACTCCTGCAGCAAAACTCTTCCTTTTTTCCCCTTGACCTCCGATTGTTTCCCGTTTTATCCCAAAGGCTTAAAAGCCATAAGAAAGTGCATTGCCAGCAATTTACAGGCAGGGGAGGGAGATGTGCAGCTCACGTGAAAACCCTTCATTTCTCTGTTATACCCTCGAGGGCCCAGCACTTCCCAGACATCTCAAACCTCTCCAAACCAACCCGAGCAGAGGAGCCGAACAAAGGCCGAGCGCGCCCTGCAAGTGCTGGGCTGGGATTTTCTCCCCAGGTACTCTGAGAAACGCTGAATGGCAGGAGCATTAACGTCTACTCCATTCTTCCAGCACGTTGGTTTGACCTCTTTGGGTGTTTCGAGCCCAGCAGGCTTTGGCTGTGCCCTCCCTGCCACCCCAGCACGCTCGGGTGCCACAGGATTCCTTCACTGCATCCACTGCTGTGAGCACAGGGGGAGTCATGGAATATCCTGAGCTGGGAGGGACCCACAAGGATCAGAGTCCAACCCCTGGCCCTGCACAGACACCCCAACAATCCCACCCTGTCCCTCAGAGCGTTGTCCAAACCCTCCTGGAGCTGCCCTGGGGAGCCTGTTCAGTGCCAACCACCCCGTGGGGGAAGAACCTTTCCCTGAGATCCAACCTGAGCCTGCCCTGACATAGCTCCAGCCATTCCCTGGGGGCTGTCCCTGTCACCCAGAGCAGGTGCTGCCCCTCCACTGCCCCCTGGGAGTGCAGGTGAACCCAGGGACACGTCCCTGTGCCACCCACGCCACCAACACCTCCCTGATCCCTCTGCAGGGGCTGCAGGAAGCTCTCAGAGCTCGGAAAGAGCTTCCCGACGCTGAGCCTGGAAAATCCATGGCACGGGGCCAGGCAGCTCGTCCAAAACAATCCTAAAACCCTGCAGCCTGGAGCTCGGTGCCAGGCCAGGAGATGGACGTGCCACTGACCCAGTGACACAGTGACTGCGGGCACAGCTGGCACCAGGCAGAACCAGAGCCCTGGCAGGGTGTGGGAGGTGCTGCTCAAACCAAGAGGTGGATCAGGAGAGGCAAACGCTCCTCCTGCACTCTGGGAAAGGGTAAAGGAAAAGGGAGACAGTAATGTAAAGAAAACAGGGGAAAAAAATGGTTCTGTCCACCGGAGCCCTATTCCAAAGTTGTTTACCTTCCACCTATTTTTAAGGTTTAAAAAGGAAATGTGTTTGCTGGCTCATCTGCAGTCAAGGTTTGGATCCTCTGCAGCAGCAGAAACCCCTCCCAGTCACAGCTCCAGGGGAAGCAGCACCACCGAGACCCAAAGCTGGACATGGAGCTGGGCCAAAGGGGGAAAATTCCTAATAATGTTTTAGAAAAGTCCTCCCTGTTTGCATTCTTTGTGCAATGTCATCAAACCCAGCAGCAGCAGCAGCAGGGCCGTGCTCTCCTTCCTCCTGCTCAGTAACAGCTCATGGTCTTAGCCTTGCAGCTGGGATTTTTAGCCTTGGAGCTGGGATTTTTAACCTTGGAGCTGGGATTTTAGCCTTGGAGCTGGGATTTTTAACCTTGCAGCTGGGATTTTTAACCTTGCAGCTGGGATTTTTAACCTTGCAGCTGGGATTTTTAACCTTGGAGCAGGGAAATCTGAGACACCCATGAGTCCCTTCCAGTCCCTGAGCTCCCTGAGCCTCCAATCTCCACCCCATGGGCTGGGATTCACATCTTTCCACACATTCCCAGGACCAGCAGCACAAGGACACAGGGGGTTCACAGCATCACTGGAGCTGGCACAGGTCCTAACTCCATCCCAGATGGGATTCTCCCTCCCCAAACCCTCCTGAGTGCAGGATGTCAGCCAGGTCTGGGCCCTTGGCCTCGAGCAATGTCAGACAATGCCATTTCCCTCTCTTTGCTGACATAATCCTTAAAATAGGAAACTTGTTCAGAATAAAAACAGACACACCCACATGTACAATGACAAAGCTCTCTCCAGAATAATATCAACATTAAACCTGCTTTCTCCTTTCTCCCCTGTTTTCTTACAGGACTTTGTGTGCACCAAAAACACAAATACCTGGTTTATGCCTTTGATTTTTTTTCCTTGAATTTTATGATGAAAAATTCCAGGAGCAAACCTTAACAGACACCAGCCTTTCACTTCCAACCCTCCAAACTGACTGGAGTTTATTTTCACTTCTTTGAAAAAATACAAAAGCAAACATTCAGGGTCACGGGGCTCGTTCTTCTAAAGGGGGTTACATCTTTATTATTAAAGTCACTATTTTCTTATTTGCCAAAAAACCACTGCGTGGAAAAAGACCAAAGCACTTGTCAGGGTGATGAGCTACAGAATCACAGGATCATGGGATCACCGAGGTTGGAAAAGACCTCTCAGATCACTGACACCAAGCTTAGCCCAGCGCTCACCACTAAACCACGTCCCCAAAGTGACACATCCAGTGCCTTTGCAACACTTCCCTGGTGGAGTCTGTTCCAGTGTCTGTGAAGAGGTGACTCCAGTGAGGGTGACCCAAAGTGAGTCAACAAAAAAACCCCATCAGACCACGCAGCGATGCCGAGGTGGCAGGAGCTGCCGAGCATCTCCAAACTCCGACCCTGTGGTAAATGGGCATCCCTGCGTTTCCTCAGGCATTCAGGAAGGAAGCAAGGGCTAAAAATGTCATGCAGACACCTTGACAGGAGCAGCTGTGAAGTCCCCTGAGGGTGACAGCAGCACTCATTGCCGGGTTGTGGCACAGCATTTTCCCAAGGCCGAGGCCACCACGGGGTTCCGGAGGATGGGTCTGACAGACCCCACAAAACGCTGTTCCCACGTAACACATTCCTGCTGGAAACCCAACTGCAAGGTGTGTTTCATCTGGTTTACAGCCTGCCCCAGAGCTGGCACCTTGAAGCCAGGGATATGGGATAGAAACCTCGAAGCCAGGGATATGGGATAGGAACCGGAGCAGCAGAGCCCGGCCGAGCAGAGCGAGCACAACACACACAGCTCGGGCACTTTCCTTGGAATCCTGGCCACGTTTCAGCAGGAGCCCTGTCCTTCTGCCCGCTCCTCCTCCCCTCCCTGGGAGGATTCATCCCCCGTTCCCATAGGAACCACCAGCGAGTCACCAGCACGTGTTGCCCGGGTGGCACAGGGACAGAGAGGAGCCCACGGACTCAAAAGCTCCGACTGGAAACTCTTCCCTATGAAACACAGACAGACACTCACCGGGCCCTCCTCACACAAAACCACAACAAAAGGGGCCGGTTTGCAGGGGGATTTTTGGGGAATGAAAGAGCCCTTTCAACTCCCCAAGGTACGAGGAGGAAGTAAACACGCTCGTGGGTGTAAGAAAATAAAGCCTTTTCATTTCAGCAACACTTAACATAATCTCTGAAACAACAGGAAAATCCAGGCGTGCTCCTGCTGCTCTGCACTTGGCCCAGCTGGGGTTTTGTGTGAAGGTTGGGGTGTCCCCAGAACGTGCACAGAGCCTGCACCCCTCGGGTACCCCCCCAGAACATCCTTCCTGCTCGCCCTGGGAAGCTCTTCCAAAGCCTCTGGAGTCAGAGCAGCTCTGGGATGACTTTAAAGCTTTACTGGAGCTTTTAGGAAAATCTGGGGCAGAAAGTTCAGGTTGGGTCCCTTTCCTTGCCTCCACCTTATCCAGTGGCCTCCTCTTCCTCACGTCAGCTCCAGAGGCCGGGTCTGTGCCCGCTGCTATCCCAGCAGCTCCAGCATCCCCTGCCAGCTCCAGAGAGGGGGCAGGACCACAGCTGAGCCCAGCACGTTGTCTGGCCCATCCCTTGGGAAGAACCTTCCACTTTGCTGTCTCTCTGCCCTGCCCTCACTCAGGCAAGGGGAAGCCAAACCCCAGAGCCACGTCCCTCAGGCACCGCGAGCTACAGGAGGGAACAAGCAGGAAGGCACCATGTCACCGCTGTCAACGGCAACAGAGGTCCCCTGGCCACACAGATAATTAGGGAATAATTAATAATGAATGATTTCGGCCCACAGTTATTGGATGATGTGGCCAAGCCGCTCCACAGCCCCTGGAGCACCCACCTGGGAGCCCAGATTACCACGAGCTGCAAAGACAGAAATAACAACTGCTCTGGAGGGTTTAATGAGGCCTGCAAGCCAGGCAATTAAGTCACTCACTAATTGTCATCCCAGACAACTTCTTCACTCGAAGAAGTCACCTCTAAACACCAACAGATTTGCACCAAAAAAGTAACTCTTCCGAGCATTTCAGCTGAAATCCCTCCCCGAGGTGCAGCACCTCTTCCCACCAAGGGACTCAGGTCCATCAGCTCTCAGGGGGCTCCTGGCACCAAAATTCCTCCTGTCCAGAGATAACTGGGAGAGAAGGAACCTCAGAAGTGCTGGTGGTGCTGCCGAAGCTCTGAGCACCTCGGTCACTGTGTGTCTGTCACAGGGGACTGTGAGAAGCACCAGAAGGGCTTGTGGTTTTCTTTCACTTTTAATTTCCCAGCCTGCTGCTGCTGCTGCTGCTGCTGCAAATGTCCCGACTGGTTTTGGAGCAGGAGTTTACACATCAACCACCCTGGGCCAGGAGCCAAAGTGCCGTCCCCTGGAGCCTGCAGCGCCGGGCCAGCCCCGGGCAGGTCATCTGCAAGTGTCCCCTCCACCGAGGGGACACTGAGTGACACACCACAAATGCATGCAAAAGGGGTTTTCCAGATGTCCAGTAGGAAATCCAGCCCAACTTGCCCACACGTCTCCTCTACGAGCAAGGAAGTTGAAAAGAATTCCAGGCTGCCTTTTCCTCCTGGAAAATCAAACCGAGCACGAGCCTGTCAGAGCCTCGTCCTCTCAGCATCACAGCGGACACCCAAAATTCCAGAAAATCCTTTGGAGAAACAGGAGAGCTGACAGACAGACAGACCCCTTTTCGAGTCCCTCAGATTCCAAGCGGTTTAAATTTCAAGCGTGTTATTAACGCACGTTAAAGCAGCTCGTGCTTCAGCCCGACACCCCCGGTGAGGATTCAGCACCTCTTTAAGAACACCCCCAGCTTTGATGCCTTTTTACAGTGCTTAAATAAGGCCAGGATCTGGGATCCTGCTCAGCCTTGAAGGTGAGCCCGTTTCGCAGACTCCCAACTCTGCCTGTGTGGGGCTCATCAGGTTCAATCAGAGCCTGCCTGGCTGAATTTGGGCTAATGCTCTTCCTGCTCTGTGCAGCGTGTTTGGATGTGCAACCCACATAATTATCACAGGTAATATCCCCTGTCTACGACAATCACACAGAAATCAACATTCCTGAGCTGCCTGCTAATGGCTCCACAAAATACACGATTTTCTGGAAGGGCCACGCCCACCTCCCAGCATTTGCCCTCAGATTCTGCTCCACAGCACTCATTTTGCTCTAATTCCACTTTTCAGCCTCAAATTTCCAAGTGTTTTATTAAGATGGATATCTACTTTATGACACAATTTTGTGAATTTGGAGGGGAACAGGGAAGGTTCAGCTGGGTTTATCTTTACAGCTGGGATTTGCTGCCCAGAGGAGCTGTGGCTGCCCCTGGATCCTTGGAAGTGTCCAAGGCCAGGTTGGACGGGGCTTGGAGCACCCTGGGCTGGTGGAAGGTGTCCCTGCCCATGGCACTGGATGAGCTTTAAGGTCCCTTCCAACCCAAGCCCTTCAGGGATTCCATGATTTATTAACATATTAACGCTCCAGACTTTTGGAAGGTCCTCGGTGTAACCGAGGTCGGGGTATCCCAACATTCACCTCCCAGAGCAGATCCCCAGAGCCTGCATTTCCATCCTGCCACACCACAGCACCCCCAGCTCTGGGGACAAGGATCTGTTCGGGCAAGTCTGGGGCTGGAGCTGTAATTTCTCAGGAAGAAGAAGCGCCTGTGAAACGCCTTCCCAGGAATTGGGGCAGGTATTTACAGTTATCCCAGCCCAAAAAATGCAAAAATGATCTGTCCAGACATGTGGGCTGACTTGGAAGCATCAACAGGTTCGTGGTGCAAGTCTGCAAAAGTGGTTCAGGAAAAGACACCACTCTATTGGTATCACTACCCTTTTTTATTATTTATTTTAATATCATTTCTTTTGCTGATCCTTAATTTTTCATTAGGGCTCTTTTTAATCACCGAATCTGGGAAATGGCTCAGAATCCCAAGCAATTCCAAATAAAGCATTTTAATCACCCTCTTGTTCACTTGAAGGTTACTGACTTGGGAGGGTTTTTATTTCATTTCCAGGCTGAGCAAACTCACTTCATTAAACTCAATGAGGCTTCAACAGGGAGTTTTTGTATCAGAATCTATAAATTACCTCTAGTAATAAAGAGAAGGGAAGGAGACACCCCCCCCACACCATTCCTGGGATCCCTTTCCAAGGGGAAAGGAGTGGAACAGGCCCAGGCAGCCTGGGCTGTCCTGGGGACACCCCACCACCATGGCCACGGTGCTGCTGCTTTCCCAGCTCATTTCTACCAAAGTCCTGCCAAACCTTCACCTTCATCCCACCAAAGGGATGCAAGACTGGCCTGGAATGGCTACACCCACCCTGACATCCTGGGGTTGGCACAGGAATCACCATCACCAGCTGGAATCACCATCAGTGTGTTTGAAATGGCTGTGGCACTTGGGGACACGGGTCAGTGGTGGCCTGGGCAGTGCTGGGGAATGGTTGGACTCGGTGGTCTCACAGGGCTTTTCCAGCCTAAATAACCTGTGATTCCAACACATCCCCCGAGATGGGACAGCTGCTGCTTCCTCCACAACCCCCATTTTCCTCCTCCAGAGGCAGAGAGGTGTCCCAGGGCAGGCCCTGGTGTGATGCAGAGCCCGTGCCAGCCCTGGCAGCGTGAGCCAACCCCACAACCTGCGGCACTCGTGTGCCAGTCCCCACGACAGACGGCACCGCCAACAGCTCTGCCAGCAGCTCCTGCACGTGCCAGGAGTCCAAAGTTCCACCAGGAATGGCCCAGCAGGCCAAGGTCGAGTCAGGACAGAGCCCAGCAGCTCCCCCAGCTTTGCCGTGGGCAGAGAGCAACAAGGTCACAAATCCCTCCTGCTGCTCTGTGGGAACTCAGAGGCGACGCATTATTTCCATTTTTAAGTGTCAAAAAGGTCTTTTTGGGGTTTTTTGGGGAGGGCTGATGCTTTGGCTGTCACTCTCACTCCAACTAAAGAGCTGCTCCCTTTAGGCTTCCCCTCCATGGTTCACAGCATCCCACCAGGAGAACCAACAGCCCTGTACCCGCCCCAGGGACCAGCGGGTTTGGAGATGGCACATCCATGTGGGAATCAAGGCATCACAGTGGGACAGTGGCAGAGCTGAAAGGTGCAATTCCACATCCATTTACACCCACAAAATCTGCCCCTAGCCAGGGAACAGCCTTTCGATTCCAAGTGACAAATGTGCGTCCCAGCACCCAAAAACACGTCACCAAATGGAATTACAGGATCATGGAATGGTTTGGGTTGGAAGGGAAATTAAAGCCCATCCAGTTCCACCCCTGCCAATGACAGGGACACCTTCCACTAGCCCAGGTTGCTCCAACCTGGCCTTGGACACTTCCAGGGATCCAGGGGCAGCCACAGCTTCTCTGCCCAACCTGTGCCAGGGCCTGCCCACCCTCCCAGCCAGGAATATCCCAATATCCCATCTCTCCCTGCCCTCTGGCAGTGGGAAGCCATTCCCCCTTGTCCTTAACCAAACTCAGGACAGATACAGACACAAACCTGAACCAAAAACCCCAAATGAGGGAAGTGGAAGGAGCAAAGCAAGGAACTGTTGACATTCTGTGCCTGCAGGACTCAAACACGGAGCACTCTCGAGTCCCTGACCTCCCACCACAAACGCGTTTGCAGAGCGCTCAACAATAACAGGGCAAGGACACAAACCAGATCTGTGTGGGACAGGAATAAATTTGGGCCTGAAATGAGGGGCATCTGTTCTTTGTAACGAGAGACACCAGAGTTCTGCAGCCACGAGCCAAAAGGAAAGCAATAAAGGCACCAAAGCCTCCTCCCCGTATCCAGCTTCTCCTGACGTCAACCCCGCCGTCTCGGAGTTAACTGAAACCAGAACGTGACCACGAGGATATAGGGAAGGGAAGAGGAATTCAATGTAAATTGAACTCTTCTGAAGAGCCTGGGTTCTGCTGGAAAGGAAAACACGGGAAATATGCAGGCTGAGGCCGATTACTGCGGAGAAGCCACCACAGGGACCAGATTTCCATCCCTCCTGAAAACACATCAGGAATGGCACAGACACAAATCTGGCTCTTGTGCAATGGCTGGCAAAGGCAAGGCTTTCATAGGCACCCCTAAAACTTTTATGATATGGTTCCAGAGTTGTAAGACACACAATGATGTAATTAAAAATGCATTGTGCTGTGCCATCATCTCTCATGTCCTAAAAAACGGGAGAGAGTGTTGTAAGAGCCTGGGAAGAGTGAAAAGGTGACCTCAAACCATTGCTGAGAGAGACCTCCAACATTATTTAATAATTTAAATAACAGAAATAATTAAAATAATGATGAAAATAGCGAGGAAAAATAATTATTAAAATTATTGAAATAATAAAATGAAAATAATAATGAAATAATATTAATGATGAAATAATGATGATGATATAATAATATGGTGTGCCTGGACCCCCCTGGGCAGTGTTAACTTAAACCTTGATGGTCACAACAAAAGGTGGCCAAAGTGACCAAAGCCTGGCTTATCCCATGATAAAACTATTCCCAAATCAAGGATCACTGAGCCCAGGCTCACGCTGACTTAACAGAAGCCTTTCCCTCCTCTCTTGCTGAGTGGTAGCAAGAAGGAAAATCCCCTAAATTCTACATTCCAGAGGTAAGTCATTCAGGGCAAGTGCTTTTAGTACCTGCTGATGCCAGACTTTGCTACTGCCCTGAAAATGGGCAATAAATGATTTTTTGCAGCTTGCTCGTGCTCTGGGCTGGCCCCACCACCTCTGCTGCTCCACAGGGATGACCCCAGGGCATGGATCAAGAACCCCCAGGAATGTGGCTCCCTGGATGGTTGGCAATGCCAGAGCTGGCCCGAGGCAGGAGCAGGTGGCTGCTCCAGCTGGTGCCCCCTCCAAAGGCAGCAGGAGGGCAGCTCCACCACTGACCCCGAGATCTTCCCATTCCATGTGGATATTGGAAGTCTCAGGGCTTGGCACGGTGTTGGAGCCTGGCTGAGGGAGGAGATGCAGAGCCTGCCTGGATACAGGCAGTCCCTTCAATCCCTATCCCTCTGTTTAATGACCTACAAACCTTTGTGTACTCAGCTAATTTTGTTTGTTGTTTCGTACCTGCAGTGATTGTAAACGAAACCGAAATGTTGCCAGGAAAAGAAAAAAAATAAATAAAAGAAGGAAAATAAAGAACACTGCCAAGTCTGGGATCAGCCTTCAAGTTGTGAGAATTCCCTTAAAAACAGGGAAAGGACTCACAGCAAAATTCACCCCCAAAGCAGCAGAGCTGGATTCAGTTACACAGGGAACTCGCTCCTTAACATGAATTAAAAGCAGCACCGTAAAACATTCAGTCATGGAATTCTGGAATGGGTTGGGTTGGAAGGGACCTCAAAGCCCATCCAGTGCCACTCCCTGCCATGGGCAGGGACACCTTCCACCAGCCCAGGTGGCTCCAACCTGGCCTTGGACACTTCCAGGGATCCAGGGGCAGCCACAGCTTCTCTGCCCAACCTGTGCCAGGGCCTGCCCACCCTCCCAGCTGGGAATTCCTTCCCAATATCCCACCTAAACCTCCTCTTTCACTCTGAATCCCAGAACAATGACTGTAAGAATGGCAAAGAGAACCACGGAGATTTTTAAATTTACTATCATTAAATCCCTCTCCAGCCCCCCAAGGCCAGGAGTTTGCAGGCACATCCAGACCGAATATCTGGCAGGAAAATTAAACCCTCCACAGGAAGGTTCCTGCGAGCTGGGGACGTGCAGGAGGCCCAAATGCACCTCAGAACACCACCCAAACTCAACGTGGAAGATTAGGAAGGTGAAACCTCCCCAGATTTCCCGTTTCCCTTTGTTAAGGAACACCAGCACAGGGATTTCCCCCCGTGCTCGGGCAGCCTGATCTCCACCTGGAAAAATACTGCAGCAGGCACCCCAACAGCACTGGCTGTGAGAGAGCTGGTGCTGAGGACAAAACCAGAGTTGCAAAGGGGGCAGAGGGAGGGGAAAAGAGCCCTGGCACCTCACAAAAAGCACGGGGAGCCAGAGCCACGGAGTCTGAGGCTGGAAAAGGGCCTTTGTGCTCGGGAGCTGTTTGTTAACTCGCTGTCATGTGTGTCTTTCGGGCCCTTTCTTGCCCAAATAAACTCATTTATTAAGTCCATCCAAACCCACTCGGGCAGGTTTTGAGGGATGAAAACCCACCAGCAGCTCCTTGAGCTCTGTTTCACCGCACAAAAGGGCTGAGAGCGAGCCAGGGTCTCCCTGGAGCTGGAGGAGGGTTTGGAGCAGGGGAAGGTTTAGAGAGGGCTCTGTGAACAGATGGGCAGCTGGGAAATAAAAAGCCTAATTAGGGGGGAATTTCTGTCCCCAAAGTGGCTGAAGCACAGCAAACTGTGCCCCAGAGTGCAGGAACCCTGTAAGCTCAGGAGCTGGGGGGGTGCCCATCCCTAACCCACTGCCTGCCCCCAGATGCTGATCCGTGTCGTGCTGCAGCCGAGTGGAATTGCTTTGATTATTCCCTCTCTGTGCAGAAAATCTGAGCAGTCATTAAAGTAATTTACTTTACGAGTTCCATTTTCCTGATTAGCACCTTCCACATGCACAGAAAGCACCTCTCCCAGTGCTCCCCATCCCTGCAAACAGGCCAGACCACAGAAAGCTTCAATAAATAAATACAATTTCAAATAATGCCTTCTCCTTTCACTGCATCTCATCCCTCTCCAACCCCCAATTTTTCTTACTTTGCCACTAACCAGTTGTGTCCCATCTTCCCCAAGAACTGCCTCCACAAACAAGGCTGTGGTGCTGAATCCCTGCTGTTAAAGAGTTGAGTTTAAGCAATGATTGCCAAAAACCTATGATTTATTACGGTTTATTACAATTTATTCCAGTGCAAAGTCAATAAACAGCTCTCAGTAAGGAGCATTTTTCACTGATAAGCCTAAATTTGGGGTTGCTGGCGAGAAGGTTTAAAGAATTAAAAAAAAATAAAATCAATTTAGTGTGTTTACCCCATATTAAAAACATTTGCTGGAATTATTTTTGTAGGGACACCCATTCAACTGTGTTAATTATCCTCATTTACCATGTTCTCAACTACTGCCATCACAAAAGCATTAGTCAATCCACTCTGGATTAAATATGCTTATATTTGTGCCCCTATTCCTGCATCAGTCAAGGCCTTCCTGCTCCTTAAAGAGCAGGTGAGACCCAAAAGCATCAGGGAAATGTGAGCACCGACAGAGCCTGGAAACATCCTGGATTTTAGGATTCCTAAGCTTTCCCAATCCTAAATTACTGACCAGAAAAAAATTATTATGACTCCTTTTGATTGCCCTGTGCCCTTAACGCTCCTGCCCTCAAAGAAACTTCGGGGGATTTCTCCCCAGTTCCAAGCAGGGAAATCAGGAAATCAGAAAAGCGGGGAGATTTCCAAGCAGGGAAAGAGCCAGTCCCGGGAATGGCACAGGGGAGAGCAGCTCTCCCTGCTAATTCCTGCTCCCAGCTAATTCCCAACACTCTGCCAGCCCACCCTGAAAATACAGGATGAGGCTTTGCCACAAAGGGGGAAAATACATTGGATTTTGTGCCTGTTCACCCAGATGAAGGAGCTTGGAAGGAGCAAATCCCTCGGAGAGGGGCTTTGAACAAGGGCATGGAGTGAGAGGAGAGGGGGGAATGGTCTGAGCTTGAAGGAGGGTTGATTTAGATGGGATATTGGGAAGGAATTGCTGGCTGGGAGGGTGGGGAGGTGCTGGAATAATTTCCCAGAGAAGCTGTGGCTGCCCCTGGATCCCTGGAAGTGCCCAAGGCCAGGTTGGACAGGGCTTGGAGCACCCTGGGCTGGTGGAAGGTGTCCCTGCCCGTGGTAGGGGGAGGGATTGGATGATCCTCAATGTCCCTTCCAACCCAAACCACTCTTTAATTCACTGAACCAAGTCACAACTGTCCCCTCATTCCTGCCAGGAACATGTGGTTGCTCCTTCCCATCCATGGAGCCGAGTGAGCTGGAGCTCTCCAGGCTCCTCCAAGACTCCCCAGCTGAACTGTGCTATAAATAACCCCACACTGAATTACTGGAACAACTAAAACTTAATTGAGTAACCCAGGAAATTACTAGAAAATGATCCTCATTTTTATCCCTAAGCTACTTAAGGGACGGGCAAGTAAACCTGCGGAATATTGAACAGGGACAACCAGGGGATAATAAAAAACCTGGACTGATTTAAGCAGATGAGGATTAAGTTATGGAAAAGGAGCTCTCCAGACAAAAGGAGGCAGCTACAGGATACAAAACTGGAGAAGGAATCACAAGAGAGGGAGAGGGAAAGGACCTCTGGAAGGCAGGGGGCCAAGGGAGGAGAATATACAGAATTTACCAAATAAAGGGGCATTTTCAGGATCCTCACAGGGCTCACCAACCCCCTTGGCTCCAAGGGGACTGGGACTGGATGAATTCAACTCCTCAGTCTCCAGGTCCAGGTTTGAGCAAGGCACGAAGGAAGAACACAAGTCTGCTCTTCCCTGGCTCCCATGAATTCCCTGGATCAAAGTTTCTCTCCCAGCTCTGGATCCCTTTTCCTGCATCACCCCCTATAAAACAGAACTGCAGAACCCTCCCCTAAATACCAACATTTAATATAAAGCCTTTTCATTTAATACCCACTCCAGGCATCTGTCCCTCATGAATCTTAACAACTTTGGTAGAATTCCAGCTCTAATATTCACGTGTTAAGACAAAAATAACACTCTATTCGAAAAGCTGGAAGTCACTCTTTGAATTATCCATTTCCAGAGTCAGAATCTCTTTGGTCTGGTGTGAAACACAACTGAGCTGGGGCAGTCTAATTCCTGACCACCCCAAATGCCTCATGTGTTGCTGTCAAATTAGCCAAACCTACACAGTTCCTGCATTTTTTAGCACTCCAGCGCTGTATCTGAACGGGATCCTGCTTTGTTCCTCCCTGGATTTCGACTGCAGATGATTCAATTTCAGTCAGCAGAACATAAGGCTGCCTGCTCTCCATCTTTATTTGGAAAATAGCTGATCCATTAGCTGTCAATTAGCATAAATTCTCCTGTTGGAAGCACTGTCTCCATCACACTCCAGCCTCCAAACTCATTTCCTAAGAAGAAAGGGGGATGCACGAACAAAGCTCTGCTTTTTCTGTTATTCAATCCACCTCATGCACAAACAAACACTGGCAATGGGGTTTATTAAATCTCATTTGAGGTTTTCCTGCCTTCCTGATGCACAGATAAATGAACAGAAACGACTTGTGATGTATGAAAGGGAACCTTCTGAGGACTGGAGGTGTGGAACTGGATAAATCCTACCTTTGGCTGGGATGTTGCTGGAAGGAAAGGGAAGTCCTCACACGAAGGGATAAAAAAAAAAACAAACAACACTGCCAGCCAAACACAAGTTGTTGCCCTGATTACACCAAACTTGATGTCACAGAAACCACTGCATCCCTTCCAGCAGTCACAATATCTGCTTAGAAAGCAAGGAAAACCAACATCCTTTGGATTGTTGGAACGTGCCAGCCTTTAGAAAGGAAGCTCAGGGCCAGCTGAACTCAGGCAGGGCAGCCTGAGCTCACCAGGTAAAGAGAATTTCTCAGCATCTGGAAACTGGGCACAAGGATTTTAAAAACTCTGAAGATGTCTATGACGTGCCCCACGCTGGGGTGGGACATCATCCCAGGCCTGCACACTGAGCAGAGCTTCTGCTGACTTCCAGGCTGCTTTTACATCAGGAAAAAAACCCACACCGTGTAAAAACTTAAAATATGTTTTCCAGATGATTTAACTGTTAAGTGAGAGAGCAGTAAAAAAACTCCATAGACCTTAAATCGTGTATGACTGAGGGAAATGGTTATTCCTGTAACGTGACCCCTGCTCAATATGGGGCTACCACAATCCAGGGGCTCTGGGAAATCTTTGGAAAAGATGCTGCCTGCTAAAAGAAAATTTTACATTTTCCAGAGATCATAATGTGACATCAGAGTAGGAAGAATGGCATCAAAGTTGTGGAAAATTTCCCAAAACACATGGTAGGAGGGGAATGTGCAAACACCACCTCCTGAATCAGGCTCTCCTGGCACAAACACGGAGACAGGGCTGAGAAATCCCAGCTCCTGGGTGAGCCACAGGCTGCTCCAGACAAAAATCAAGATGAAGAGAGTAAGAATAATCCCAACACAATAAAAGGTGGCCTAGCAGATCCCATGGCTCATCAGAGGGCAGGCATCCTCAGCTGGCAGGTAAGTGCAGCAGTGAAGGCACCATTCCCTCAAATCCCAACATCCCCTGAAGAGCAATCACAGAATTCCAGGATGGCTTGGGTTGGGAGGGACCTTAAAGCTCATCCAGTTCCAATCCTGACAGCTTCCACTATCCCAGGTTGCTCTAACCTGGCCTTGGACAGTTCCAGGGATGAGACAACCCACCCTGACAGGCAGGAATTCTCCCCAGTATCCCATCCAACCTGTCCCTGTCACAGCCACACCGGCCTCTTGTGCATCCCAGCACAGGATCCCAGGAAGGGACAGTTGCTCCAACAAGTCAGGGGCTGGTGTGGGGCAGCAAACCCAGCCCTTGGGGGTTTTTCCTTTGTTTTTTCCCCTTTTCCCTCATCCTTACCAATCTGATGGACTGTTCTCATACCCTGTCCCACTGCTCCCTGCTGCTCAACCACACAGGATCCCTCCCTCCCTCCACCACCAAGAGCACAAACACCACAGCTCAGCCTCCTACTCATGCAAGAAATGTTAAAGCCTGCTCCCTAACGAAGTGTATTTGCTGCTGGCATGTTGATATTTCCCCAGCCACATTCCCTCCCACCAAGGCCGAAGTGCCTCGGAGATAACCCAGGGCAGACGGAGCAGGCTGGGCTGGGCTGGGCTGGGCTGGGCTCCACGGTGCTTCCACAGCTGGATTGAAGTGTCCTGGGAATGTCCAACCCCTGCCTGGACTGGAGTGTCCTGTTCATGCCCAATCCCTGCCTGCCATGGAGCCAGGAATGGGGCAGTGACGGTGCCACAAACATCACTCTTGCCAAGGAACGACCAAACCCCACTCCTGGCTGAGCACAACCCCCGGGAAGTCCCCGAGGGAAGAACCAGCACAGACATCTCCAGGGATGGAGTCTGGCCAGAAAAATCCATAAATCTACCGCCCTGCTCCCTTCTAACCACTGCCTAAAGCCTTTATCATCATAACTGTTATCACAGCGCACTGCAAGAGCTGCTGCTTCCAGCTCCTGTGAGGAAAGGAAAAGTTTCAACCCAAACACTGCTGATCAAGGGCACAAGCAGAACATTAAAACTAGAACACTAAAAATCTGTGCTAATTCAAAGAGGAGGGAACAGCCAGAATAAGGCACCTTGAGCAGCAGCAACTTGGCCACCAAAATGAGGTCATTTCTGAGCACTGGAGAGTCAGGGTAAGGAGCTTCCCCAGAGGAACAGCAGAAGTGTCCATGGCTGGGGCATCACCCAGCACAGGGTCAGCCAGGCTGGCAGCTCAGGGGGGGGAGAGCAGCCACATTCAAGGCCTCACTCAGTGTTTTGGCTGCACAGCTTTGATTAGCACTGCTGTGTCTGTGAGAAAAGTGCTCTCTGCAGGAAGCTGTGGTGGCTCAGGGTCCACCAAAGCACCAAAACACGATTGTCCCGTGAGCCACCAGATATCACACACACCAACAGAGAGCTGCCCCGCAAAGGAATTCCTAAACACAGCGTTTCTGGAGGCACAATAAACCCAAACAGGAGTTCCTGCAGTGTTAGAGAGGTGGTTTGCTCCTCACACACCTCTCCTGTGAAATATTTTGGCACAATATTTGGGAGAACGTACCCAAACAAGCCTGTAGGTTGAACATGAACCACTACAACATAGGGTATTATTGTTGATGTTTCGATGTATCTATATATCCATATATTTATTTATGTGCTGTCTGGGTTGTTTTAATACAAGAGCTGTGCTTCACACTGGAAATACAAGTACCACTCTGCTCTACACGGGCTTTTACACCTCAAGGATCACCAACCACTTCCTCAGAGCACCTACAACAATCCCAACAATCCTAACCATTTACTGAATGCCTCACAAGTGCATCTGGGCTGTTTTCACTCCACTTGCTGAACAGAAGGGCTAATTCACCTTTAACAGAGATTTGCCACCAGACAGAAAATAAACACCAGCAAAACCAAACAAACAATAGCTTTGAGCTTTCCAAGTAAAATTCCTCTTCCTTTTCAGTTGTGCAACCTTTTGTCTCCGAGCCAACCACGAATTCACTGCCAGAGAAGAATTTCATGCTTAATCAATTTTTGTTTGTAGGTATCCGAGCTCTTCCTTTTCCCTGCAAATCCAGCTCAGGGCACCCTGGATCTGCTTTGTCCAAGGATGCAGGAGCACTATCAGCACCTGAAAGCTGAGCTGGTTTTCCTGCCCTGCTCTGTGAAACAAGGAATTCATTTGCATCCCCCTCGCTGCTGCTGCTGCTGCTGCAAACAGGGAAGGACTCAGTTCACATAAACTCCTGCACAATTTATTTTATGTTCTGACTGGAGCACTTAAATCTGTCAAAACCCTCCCCTAGCAGGGAGAAAGCCCATCTGCCTTCTGGTCTGGCAGGACTGGCAGGAAAATGCGCAGATTTGTTCCTGGAAGACCCCTCCTGCTCACATCCCAAGCGATGGCCAGCAAAGGGAGGGCTGGCCGGTTGTGGGAAGGACAGCAAAGCTTTGCCCCTGCCCTCCCAGAGGTGCCCCACGCAGGGGGAAAGGTCACCAGTCACATCCCCGAGCCTGTAAACCCGATCCCAAAGGTCACGTCACTTTAATCCGTGCAGAGTCTGAGACTCAGCTTCCTAAATTCCTCTTCTCCCATTCTTTGGCCACTTGATCCGAGTCAGCTGAACCTCTCCCTTCTCGTGTCAAAGGAAAAAAAACACTGTTGCCCATCCCAGGTGTTACAGGCTCTCACATAAAAGGAGTTAAACTCCAAAATTTTAAAAGAAAACGCTTTTCTGTTTGTGCACAACATTCACCTGCTCGGGCATAAAATCACAGAATCCCAGAATGGTTTGGGTTGGAAGGGACCTTAAAGATCATCTCACTCCCTGGGGACAGGGACACCTTCCCTAGACCATCCCACTCCTCTCCTCCCCCCACAGCACCGCGGGGCTCGCGAAAAATTCAAGGACGAAAAATGTAAAGCACAAAAAAAAAAGTTCTTGTTTCATTTCCCAGAGGGAACGCTGTGTGCATTTGCCACACTTCAGATATTCATTTCCAGGATCAAGAGAAGGGGGGTTGTACCTGGAGCTGTGACAGGAGCAGAGCTGTGCTCACACACACACAGGGATCGCTGGCAGGACACCACAACTCCCAGCCTATTTTAGGGAGTCGCAATTTTTAGACAAGACAACTCACAGCTCACTCCAGCTCCCTGTAAATAGATGCTATCGCCCAAGGATTAAATCCCAACGCTTCCTGGCTCAGCCCATGGTGCCCTTTCCTAATTATCACGGTGTCAAATGGGTTCCTGGAGAGTCCCTGGCCACCAAGCCCGGAAAAATCACCTGTGGGGCAAAGCTTTTGGGAGGGACAGCAAGGCCAAGCCCAAAATTGCCCGAGGGGTGACCACGCCCTGCCATCTGCTTTCCATCAGCTCCCCAGTGAAACTCTGTGTGTGCCCTGTTTCCAACCAACACCGTATTTCAACCTGCTGCCCTTGGAGGGGGGGGAGGAACAGAATTATTTACATTTCCAGTTCTAGGCTTCCTCTGTCTGAGAGAAGAGCCAAATTCAGCCTCCATGTGAGAGTGTGCAGATACACAGAGTGTGCAGATTTCCCCCCTCGCACACGTGAAACATCAAAGCTCTTGTTTGAGCAGCCTTCAAGTTAAATATTTGTGAGAGTTAATTTATTTGACCGGCCGTGCTCGCAGGGCTCGGAGCCGGGCAAGACAGCCCTTTGAAGAGCTCCCAAAACACGCTAAATGATGGGAAATCTTTGGGAAAAACCGCCGTGCAGGCTCAGCCAAGGCACCTCCATCACTTCCCAGACCCTTTTTCCTTCCCCCTGCCTGCAAATCCAGCCCAGGTAGAGCCGGGCCATCTGTCTGTCCCTCGGAAAGCGGGACAAGAGGGAGGGATGGCAGAGGGACGTGCCAGAGCGTCAGAGGGATGAACAACCAGAGCCCCTGCACCGAACAATTTGCTGCTTCATTGTAATTACTGGCTTCTGAAAGACTTCAGCAACTTTGCCAACTTGTACAACCCTCCATTCTCTGCTTTTGGCCTCAACTGTACAGTCATTTTGCAGACAAACAAGTAACAGATGTACAATCTATAGTCGCCCCGAGTCCTTTTATAGTAAATGATTTCTGGCCAAATAATGTATATTAAAAAGGAAAAAAAAAAAAAGCAGACCACAAAGAAACACAAATTCTTGTATTTTTTAAGGTATCTCCCACAACACCCCAGCAGACACTAAAAAAATCTAAAATTCCTTGGCATGCTTCTGGAATATTCTGTGTGGGAGCAACTTCTGCCCTCAACCAACACCCACGCAGGGGAGAGTGGCCAGAGGTGCCCATAAATTTTGGAGACCTGGGGGCTCCTGCTGCCATCAGCAACCACTTCTGCCCCTGGACCACTGGGATACAACTTCTGAAAGGGCAGGAGACCACAGTTATAGAATCCCAGAATGGTTTGGGATGGAAGGGACATTAAAGATCATCCAGTGCCACCCCCTGCCATGGGCAGGGACACCTTCCACCAGCCCAGGTTACTCCAAGCCCTGTCCAACCCGGCCTTGGACACTTCCAGGGATCCAGGGGCAGCCACAGCTGCTCTGGGAAATCCATTCCAGCACCTCCACCCAGGAATTCTTTCCCATTATCCCATCTAACCCTGCCCTCCTCCAGCTTATAACCATTCCCCCTTATCCTCCCCCTCCAGGGTTAACCCCGCTCTGTGTCCATCACAAGAGAACTTCCCGGAGTTTTCCCTTGGACCTCTCCAAGGTGGGATTTTCCCTGGAAGCCTGAGCAGGCTGCCCCCAGAGCAGCCCAGCCCCTGGCAGGGCCATTCCCAGGGTGGCAGTGCCGAGGTGTCCCCGCTTGCCTCCGGGACGCTGCCGTGGGGAAGCGCCGGGCGCGCTTCCAGCTCGTGATCCCGGACACTCCGTGGCTCTCAAGAGCTGCAGAGTCCTGGAGGTCCTCACAGCGCTCATGAGGGACCATTCATCTCCTGCACAATGCCACCATTATGCTGCTCTATGAATATCCTCCCCAAATATATGTTTAACGCTGCGCAGTCACCGCTCACAAACGCTCGGTCTGTGGAGAGATCCCCCCAGGAAATGGAGACCCGACACATGGTGAGGCTCTGCAGCGTGTGAGTTAGAGCAGAGCGTGCACAAGTTATACATTCTCCAGGTCTTAAAGCAATGAAACACTCGTGAAAGGCACTATTTTAGGAAGAGACAAAGCCTGGGACAAATTAGTGCTTATGTTTTCCAGTGTATCCATATATAATGTTGAGCATCTCGAGCTCTCAAAGCTAAAAAGCAGAGGATTGAGAGCAAAATGATCAGTGCCAGTGAAACAAATGCTCAGTTAGACAGGGGTGCAGATCATGGACCTGCAGATCAGAGAATCCTGGAACATCCTAGGTGAGAAGGGACCCCCAAGGATCATCTAGTCCAACCCCTGGCCCTGCACAGACACCCCAACAATCCCCCCCTGTGCCCCAGAGCATCACCCAAACCCTCCTGCAGCTCTGGCAGCCTTGGGGCTGTGCCCACTGCCCTGGGGAGCCTGTTCAGTGCCAACCACCCTCTGGGGGAAGAACCTTTCCCTGAGATCCAGCCTAAACTGGAGCCCTTGGCAGGAGTGACTGGGAACACGGCATTTCCCAGTGACAATTCTGTGAATTGTCCCCTCCAGGGTCAACTGGTGTCAGGGTGTGAAGGCCAAGGGATGAAAATCTGCTTGTTTGACAACATTCACCCTTCAGAAGTGAAATCAGCAGGATGTGATAAAAGGGGAATTACTCTTTTTAAGCCCCAGCAGCTGAAGGTGCTGCTACCTGACCAGCCTGAGCCCTTTGGCTCCACGATGCTGCAGCTTCCTCACTGCTGGAGGCTCACACCAGAGGTTTCCTCCTGACCCAATCATAAATCAAATGGAAGGAGCTGGTGTCACTTATTTCCCACACCAAATTCCCAAATGGACTCTTCCAAACAGAGAACAAACAATAACTCAGCTCAGTTTGTCTCCAGTGTGGCTGCACGCTGCTGGCCATGGAACCCTTCCAGCAGCTGGGTCAGCTGGTCCCACCACTGCCTGGGAGCACACTTCAGTTTCGAGGTCCAATCTTCTGGTTACCAAAGAAAAATCGTATTTACATCTCCCAGCAGCGAGAAAACCCTCAGGAGCAGGGCATGTCCCCCCCACAGCTCCATCCTCCTGCTGCCACCTCACCTTCCCAGGGCACGGCACCCAAAGGGGACCGGGCGATCCGACCACCTCCCTCCTGCTGCCTCCTGCCCTGGCAAGTGTTTTGATCCTGATCATCAAGTGCTTCATTCAAGCTCGAGAGGCAGCCCAGATGCTTAAAAATAAACTGGTGCTGAAGTGCTGCTGCATTAGCATGTTTTGCATAATTCATTTGCTCGTGCTGAGCAGAGCTCTCCAGTGCGAGGTCACGGCGCCAGCACGGGCACGTGGCTGCTCCACGGCCCTCTCCGGGCACAGCACAGGGTGCCAGCGTTCCCTGCCCACCCAATCCTGCCCAGAGAAGCTGGAGCTGCCCCTGGATCCCTGGGAATGTCCAAGGCCAGGCTGGACGGGGCTTGGAGCAACCTGGGCTGGTGGGAAGTGTCCCTGGCCGTGGCAGGGATGGGACTGGATGAGCTTTAATGTCCCTCCCAAACCATTCCATGACCAGTCTAAGTGGCTCCAAACTCCCCTGATGGAGGGCACCAACTCCTGACAACAACCTGTGCAGCAGAACCTGCAGCACAGCCAAAGAGGTTTCACCTTCCCTGTGCTACAAACCCACAGTGGGCCCCAGTGCCGATGTGGGACCACCTCACCCCGACACTGGTGCCACTGGAGCCCAACCCTGCCACTGGACACCCTTCCCTGGCCATCTCCTCACACCCACCCACCCAGAGCAAGTGTCCCACTAACCAGGGGCTGGGGCAGCAGGGGAAAAGCAAAAGCAAAACCGAAATCCCTGGCAGGGATTTTCCACTCCTGAGCAGAACAGTGGGCACCATTCATCCCCGGTTCCTGGAAGCACAGCAACAGCCTGGAAAAGCAGCAGGAATGCTGAGAGCTCCAGACTGGAAACGTATTTGGGGGGAAAGGTTTGGCTCTCAGTAACCTCCCAGTGACCAAACAAGAGAGCAGAAAGGGGATGTCAGAGCTTGGTTTCACTTCAGGATGGATTCCAAGCCAGAAATAATGAGGCAAACAAACCCAGCTACTCCTGCAGGGTCACTCGCTCCCCTGGCTGGGAAGTCCAGGCCAAGGGGACAGGTTTAAACCACCTTTCCCAACAGTCTGGGAAGAAAAATTCTTTTATTCAGCAGGTGCTGGCCTGAAAACGAGCACAAGTTCAAACCCTGTTAAAAACAGGGGTGGTGCTGATTCAGATGAAGCACCAGATCAATCCCTTTGGCAGCTTTAAGGAGCATCCAGCTCCCAAAATTCCAGCAGGGAAAAAAACACTCCCCTTCTCTTAAACAGCCACACAAGCCCAGGCTGATAATTACTCTGCACACCTGCAGGTGGATGTTTTATTTTAAAGAGGACTCAGAGTCTTTAAAAACTTCCCTAAATAATTTATAATCTTTCTAAATAAATAAATAAACAAATAAAGACGCAAAACATATAATAAAAACAACGAGTCCTTTTGAAACAAACACAACAATTCAAACATTTAAGTTTGTGGGTTTTTCTGCTGCTGTTTTGCTCTTTGGGGGGAGAAGTTCCTGTGGACTTGAACACCTTTCCATGCAGATTTTGTTTCTAAATTAAAGACTACAGGCTGAGTCCAGTCACTCCAAGTCATCGACTGAAAACTCCCCCAACAGCTACTGTTTTATTTAAGACCATTTTGTAAACTCTGAATTTCATTTTGCGCCTCTCAGAGTCTTTCCCAACATCCTGCAGTAGGGCAGAAGAGAACATTTCACACCTCAGGGCCAAGTTTTGCGTGACCTTGCTCGAGAAGACAAAATAAAAATAATAAAAAAACCCTTTTATCTTGCACACAAGGTTAAAGGAGTTGATAAAGGTGTCTGATAAAGGTTCAGTGCGCTGATGGTGCAAGTTCAGGGTAAAGGCAGGGGGGGTTCCACCTCAAGGAGTTGTTTGAGTTGTTGTTCACCTCAGACCTCGCGTTCCAGACGCTCACATTAAAAATCTGTGTTATAAAAATAATGCTCCTGTGATGTCTGGGTGGAAAAACTTACAAATGCCACCTCCTGACTGACACAGCAGCTGGGCAGAAGTGTCACCACCCAGTGCTCCCTCCCTCTGAAATATATTCATTTAACAGCGGGATTTATTGGATTGTTTCCTCATTAAAAGGTGCCATTGCCCAAATCATCTCAATGAGACCTTGAGGGAAGAGCCCAGGCAGAGCTGGGGCCCGAACAAGGAAACCCAACAGGGCTGAATTTCAGAAGTCTCCTTTGCCTGAAGATTCCTAAACCTAGTTCAGTGTCTCTCAACTTCCACAGTATTGCCCTCAAATTCCACAAAACCAACACAAATCACCCCTGATTTGGGAGCCTCAGGTATTTCAGGATCTCAGCTGAAATCCACCCCAAGTTCTGCCAAATTTCGGAATTAAAACAAGGAATCCAGTGCCCCACCAACTCCACCAAAGGAGGGAACTCGTCCTACCCCACAGACATCCCCTGCAGCCATGTCCTGCTCTCTAATGATTTGCAGACCCTAAACTATCCATATTATAAAACAAAGCCTAATATATTTGATGGACCAGGAAGGGGAATGGAAAACAGCTGGGAAACATTAGAGTTTTCACACTGAGCCTTCGGATTCTTTAGCAGGAGACACTCAAACTGCCCTCACCCCCATGGAAAACGAGGCTGGGACAAAATCCACTGCATGGAAAACCAGGCTGGGACACAATCCACTGGGAAGAGGGAAATTCTAGTGGAAGGAGGAAGTTCCAAAAGCCTTGAGTGCTCTGAGCAGAACCAGAGTGGCTGCCCTGCCCTGAGGTTACACTGAGGATGGCAAACACCTCCCCTCACCCTCTCAGCCCCTTCCCCTGCACCCCACAGCGGCAGGCACAGAAGCCTCCTTTGTACATGAAATCCCACTTGGAGGGGGTAAGAGGATATTTCCTGTTAACCTCGCCGCAGATTTGTAATCCAGCAGTCAAATTATGTCAATCACAGCTCATTAGGCACCGATTTCCCCTGCCAACTCCGGCCTGGCTGCCTCCTCCAAACCACGTGGCGTTTGCAAACGTGCAGCCCCGCTTTGGGATCAGGGGGAGACCACCCTGCTGCGGGAGCCGGGAGGTTGGAATTCACCCCCGTGGATCCCAGCTTCCCACACGGAACAGCGGGGCCATGGTGGCCAGGGATGCTCCTGGCACGCCTGGCGTGCTGAGCAATGGTTTTCTCCGCTGCAAACCAGGCTTGGACACCACGATCCGGGGTGGGGTCCATAGGATAAAGCCAGGGAAACATCCCACAAGGCTGAGGAGGAAAAGGGAACGTCGTGGGGAAGGCAGGTCAGCTCAGAGTCAGCTCTGGGATCCAGATCTCAGCTTATCCATCACCCCTCACGGGCACACGGGGGACGTGGTGGCAATGGCACCCCCCCCCTTCTCTGGGCTGCAGCGTGAACTTGAGACTGAGGGAATTATCTGGCAGGAAAGGGGGACAATTCACATCAGTCTGAGAGGAGGGAAGGCACAACACAGCTCACAGGCAGGAAGCTGGGTCTCTCTTGGGTTCTCCTCCACCTTCCCCTCCTTGCAGCTCATCCCACCAAACACGACACACACCCCCTGGGCCTCACCACATGGGAGCACACTGACTACAGCAGCGCCACAAACAGCACCAGGAGGCACAGATCCACGGGAAAACCCTCTCATGCTGCTTGTCCAGCAGGCCCAGAGGTGTGGACAGCCGGGCCTGGCACCACTGTCCCTCACACGGGTAACGCCGAGGGCACCGGGACACGCTGAGATTTGAGAGCTTCACCCAAAAAGTGTCACCTGGGGCACTGCCCATCATCTCCTGCAGCTGGTACACCCCAAAGAGCGAGGCCACCCAGAGCTGGTTCTGCGTGTCTGAGGTGACAAACCACATCACCAGAGCCCTTCCTCGAGACCAGCTCCTCTACCCACCCAGCAAACACACGCTGGCACGCTCGTCCATCAGCTCCTGGCACTCCATGCCCTGGCTGCAGGGACCACAGACATCCTGGAGCAGCTCAGGAGAGCGTGTTCAAAGTGGGAAAAATAAACCAGTCGCTGTCACAGCACTTGTGGCAAAACCTTGTGCTCTCCTCGTGGCCACGGACACGTTTTGGAGGAGGGTGATGGCTCAACGCTCTCCACGAGGGGGGGAAGAATAAAACTTCCAAACACGCTCGTGAGGCTGCACAGGGGGAACCTTTCCTGCACAACCCAATCCTGGCACACAGAAGTGGAAACAAACCTCTCAGCATGATGACTCCAGACCTGCACGAGCAGCTCAGCTGAGCCTCGTGTTCCTCAGTGTCACAAACAGTGCCGGGAATTTCGTTAGCGATACGAGAATTGCCACTGTCAGCAAAGCCCTCCAGGACCTCACCAGGGCTCCCCAGTGTGCGAGCGACGCTGGTGCCAGGCTAATTTCTTAAGACAGCGTGCAAGGAAGGTGAGATTTAGTCCTATAACCTTCAGCTTCTTCCTCATACTCACATCTCCTGACTGATCCGCCATCCCCACAGAAAATACCCCTCATCCTTTTTCCCCTCACCATCCCTTTCTCGTCAGTCCCTGCAGCTCTCAGTCCTGCCCCTGGGGTTTGACCAGTGGCACTCTCATCCTCCCCTCAGAGCCACAGGGAAAGCAAAATAATAACAGCCCAGGAGTTTATTCCTTCAGGAGCCGGTCAGAGATTTCCTGGAAGCTGCAACACCACCAGCCATCCCTGGCTGGCTTCCAGGACGGGATGAAGGTCATTTTTGGGGGATGAAGGTGATTTTTGGAGCCCCATCCTGCAGCTTTTCCCAGCAGGAGAAGGAATCCCTGGGAGCAAACCATCCAACACCCCGTTTGTACAGACTGAGCCTCTGCACGGCCTCTCCCTCCAGCAAAGCTCCAGCACTCGCCCTCTGAGCCTTTATTTAAGCCCATCTTCAGAACCAGAGGCCATCTCCTCCTTTCAAGTACCTCAGGAAATCACAGGCACGGCCCTGTTATCTCCCATATTTACGTTACGCATCTCTAACGCTTTCCCAGACGATGTCTCTGCCTCTGACTGATCTAATCAATCAGTCCCAACTCAAACCCACCGGGTTTTCTCCCCCAGACCACGCAGGCAAACCAAGCCAGACGCTCTTGCGGCAGGTCAGGATGAGCCCAGACCCGATTCTGAGCCATGTGCCGCCTGCGGGAGCATCTCCCGTCCGCAGAACGACCGCGGCTTTCCCGACAAGAGCAACACGACATCAGGCTTTTTCCACTGTGCCTAATAATCGTAACATCTCACTCGCCATTTGGCTCGTCAGTGGGGGTTCCTGACTGAATAGGCTTATTCTTTTCTTAGACATGATAATCTAATTGGGTCTAACCAGAAATAATCCCCAGCGCACACCAGTTCGCGAATCCTCGCCCAGCGCCGGGAGCGCTCCGCGGACCGGGGGGGCTGCCCTGGGATGCGAGACGGGAATTACTCCGGCAGGAATTACTCCGGCAGGAATTACTCCGGCAGGAATTACTCCGGCAGCAGCCTCTGCTCGCCGGGCTCTCCCTGGCACTGCAGGGAGCGCAGGGCATGGCACGCACATGGGGCCGCTCCACGCGGGAACGTGGCTCGGAGTGGGGAGGAGGGCACGGCAGCAGGAGACGGGGTCGCGACAACCCAGCGGCGACAGCCGAGTCGCGCTGCTCGGGCACCTGGGAGCGAGCGGGGGGTTTGCCCAGGGAGCACCCAGGGGAGCACCCAGGGGAGCGCAGCCCTGCCGGTCCCAAACACCGAGCCCGTCCCGCTGGCACGAACCCCCCAGCCCGGCCCCGGCCCCGCCGCCCCGCACACCCCGCGGGGGCAGCGCTGGGGGGACCCAGGGGGAGAGGACTGGGGTGTCCCCGAGCGGGGGACAAGGACCGGGGTGTCCCCGTTGGTGGGGGAACAGGACCGAGGGGTATCCTCGAAGGAGCAGGACTGGGGTGGCCGCGGGGAGGATGGGGGGCGACAGGACCGAGGTATCTGCGGGAGGGGCAGAGCAGGGGGCTCCCCGTGGGGGAGAGAGGGCAGTACGGCCGTGTCGCAAGACCGGGGTGTCCCCGGGGGGGTGGCAGGCCCGGGGTGTCCCCGGGGGGGTGGCAGGCCCGGGGTGTCCCCGGGGGGGTGGCAGGCCCGGGGTGTCCCGGGGGGCTCCGCCGGGCCGGGCCGGGCCGATCCCTGCCCGCAGCAGCCGCCCCGCCGGGGCCGCCCCCGCCCGCGGGCTGCGCTCCTCCGGCGCCGGGCAAACCGGCCGGGGCTCCGCCTGGGCTCGGCCACGGGCGGCTCTCGGGGGGGCTCCCCAGACAAAGAGCCGCGTTCCCGTCCCGCGGGCGGGGGGGCCGAGCCCACCTGTGCCCGGCCGCGGCTCCCGCTCCAACTTTTCGGCGTTCCCCCCTCCCCTCTCCCCCCACTCCCAACCCCGCTCCCGCAGACAATGGGGCCGGCGCCGGCTCACCAGGACCACGGCGAAGCGCTCCTCCAGCTCTCCGGGCTCGGGCATGGGCAGCTTGAGGGGCAGGCTGTGCGCCCGCAGCTCGGTGTGCTGCGCGTCCACGCTGCCCGCGTTGCCCATGGCGGCCCCCTCGGCGCTGCCCCGCGGGCTCCGCGCTCCGCGCTCGGGGCTCCCTCTCCTTCTCCCTCTCTCTGTCTCTCTCTCTATCACCGCCGGCGCTTCGCGGCGCCGCCGCCCGTCATGGCTCGCCGCCCTCGCCCTCCTCCCCCCGGGGCGGGCTCGCTCCGGCTCCGGCTCCGGCTGCGGCTCAGGCTCCTGCTCCGGCTCCAGCCCGGGCTGCGGCTCCCCCGCATGCCGCCCGCACAAAGCCCCGCTCCGCCCCCGGCCCGCGGCGCCATGGGACTCGTAGTCCCGCCGCTCGCAGGGGGAGGGACGCGGGGAAGGGCTGGGAAGGAGTGGGGAAGGGGATGGAGAAGCGGTGGGAAGGGGATGGAGAAGCGCTGGGAAGGGGATGGAGAAGCGGTGGGAAGGGGATGGAGAAGCGGTGGGAAGGGGATGGAGAAGCGGTGGGAAGGGGATGGAGAAGCGGTGGGAAGGGGATGGAGAAGCGCTGGGAAGGGGATGGAGAAGCGCTGGGAAGGGGATGGAGAAGCGGTGGGAAGGGGATGGAGAAGCGGTGGGAAGGGGATGGAGAAGCGGTGGGAAGGGGATGGGGAGTGGTGGACAGCGGTGGGGGAGACCCTGCCACCTCCTTTTTTTTGGCTGAGCGGCCGCGGTGGGCCGGGATGGAAGGGCAGGACACAGGGAACGGCTTCGTGCGGCCAAGGCAAGGGGAGATTGGGGATTCAGAAGGAATTCCTGGCTGGGAGGGTGGGCAGGCCCTGGCACAGGTTGGGCAGAGAAGCTGGGGCTGTCCCTGGATCCCTGGAAGTGTCCAAGGCCGGGCTTGATGGGGTTTGGAGCAACCCAGGATAGTGGAAGGTTGGAATTGGAGCTGGATGATCCTTGATGGCCCTTCCAACCCAAACCATCCTGGGATTCCATGATCTCCGTGCCCCCACTATGGTGCCAGCATGGGGCTGACGCTGCAGCCACAAGGACCTGTTGGGTTCAAGCACCAATCTGTATCCCACTGTCTTCTATTAACTTTGGATTGTCCTTCCAGGGAAGAGCGATTTTCACTCAGCTGTCACCTTCACCACAGCGCTCTTACTGCTGTTTCTCCTCAACCTGAAGATTAATTTTTTTGGGGGGTAAAGCAAGAAGATTAGCACCGTTGTTTAGAAAATGACCGTTCCTTGGTTTATTCCCTCTGGGATGGCAGTCGTGCCAGAGGCACAGCTCGCTGGGAATCCTGTGTGGCAGCACACTCAACCCTGCAGTGGAAATCCATGGAAGCAACAGGAAGCCTTTCTCTGTGTGTGCTCTAAACCCACTACTAATTAAATGTGCTCATCATAATTAGAAAAAAAAAGACATAATAAATCCCTGACTGGGATGGGGAGTCCTGGATTAGACCCCACCTTGCCCACGGAGTATCAGGGACCCCGAGCGATGCCAAAGGTGTGGATTCCTGCTCCACAGGCACTGGGGAAGGTGTTACCCCAGGGACAGCCCAGGATTCCATACAAATACCTTGTCAAAAGCCTAAAATTCTTGCAATATCCTTAATAAAGCAAGGTTTAAACCCCAGAGAGCCCTTGGGAATCAATAACAACGTTGTTGTCGCTCGTGAAAGGACCGGTAAATAGATACTTCACTCAGCATCTTTTATCTAAAACTCTCACAATTCTTTGAAAGATTCATTAGTTAATTAAGCTCCACAACACTGCTGTGAGATAAGGGAGTGTCACTGATAACAGAGGGTCAGGGTACAGGGAGCTGGAGAGAGTTTCCAGCCCAGGATCCTTCCCTCTCCCAGCAGCAAATTGCCAGCTGGGAATGACCTGCAATGACAACCTTACTCCAGTATGAGGAATCCCAGCATTTTCCCAGTCAGTCATTCCCACCAGGGGAGCACTCAGGAGCCTCCTTTTTTCTGAATCAAGGGGCAAATCCCCTCAGCATTTTTTTGCGTCCCTCCGGTCGCAGGGACACGGTCGGGGCCCGGGAGGAATATTCCTGGGGCCAGCCAGGAATACCTGGGACAGGCACTGGGATAATTGCAGGGCAAACCGGATTCCTTGGCTTGGGTCTCGGCAGGGAGCCAAAGGCAGCTCCAAATCCTGCTACGAGGCATATTCAGGTCAAAACCAGCCTTGCGAAGTTTTTAATGAAATTAGCCATCCTTGCACACAGCCACTGTTTGACATCAATGCTGGAGTGCAAAGGAAAGGATCCTTTCAAGAGAATAAGAGGATTTGGAAGCAATTTGTTGCCTGTAACCGGGATGTCAACGTTTGCAAATGTCAAAACGAGCCTGGCAGCGGTGCTAAATAAAAAAAAGGGACTCAGCTGGCTCACACGAGGCTAAAGAAATTATTCTGGGATAAAAATTCATGAACAAGACCTTTGTTTATTTATTCAAATAAACGTAAAAACAATAAAGTAAAAACGTAAATGTAAAAACAAGAAACGTAAACGTAAAAACATAAACGTAAAAAAAATAAGCAGCTACACAATGTGCAGTTCCCAGAGCTCATCCCAGGCACCCGGACAATTCACACCAGGTGATGCCACCAGGACTGATGGCCATGACAGCTCTGCAAGGGCTCCATGCCACGAGCATGTGTGGAATTTCACCGGAGAATGAGACATCTCAGCCTTTCCTCGAGCTCATTGGTCTGTTTGTCACCAAAAGCCCCACACAATAAGCTGGAAGTTTGGGCCTGAGTCATTCCTAAATTCTCCTGAACCAGTGTCCACTTATCTCCCTATGGAAGTGTCATGGTTTTGTGACCATAACCCCGTGTGAGAGCTGAGCCAGGCACAGGAATGAGGGTTACTGATGGCAGCACACCAACACTCACCTTGCCTGGGAGACAGACAGAGGGGTGTGGAGTAAAGGGGGGAAATAATAAAACAAACACCCCACAGGCTGCTCTTTGAGAACAGTTTTCTCCAGGAAAATAAGAAGCTGCAGGGTGGGGAGACACTGGCACGGGTTGCCTGGAGAAGCTGTGGCTGCCCCATGCCTGGGAGTGTCCAAGGGCAGGTTGGAGCAACCTGGGCTGGTGGGAGGTGTCCCTGCCCAGGGTAGGGGGTGGAAAAAGATGGGCTTTAAGGTCCCTTCCAATCCAAACCATCCTATGATTCCGTAATTCTACAAAAATCACCTGGAGCCTGAAAAGATCCCAGTGTTCCCAAGGGACCATTCCACTGCCACATCCACATCTTTCCTCCAGCCATGTGGAGGCCACCACGTGAACCCTGGATGGGTTTGATGCCACCTCCTGCACGTGGATGGGCACATCTGCCTGCCTTCTCCTCCCTTTCCATGCCCATGTCCACATCCCCCTGGTCCAGCTGCTCTTTCTCCATCTCGTGCTGAGACCTGAGCTTGTGACACCAGATGGGAATGCTCCATCCCTAACATGAACCATTATCAGGTTCATACCTAACCAGCCCCTCTGATTTTTCTCTGTCTGCTACAAATTGAGTTATTCCCTCTGGATCTGGTTTCCCTGCAGCAGCTCTGCTGTTCTCTGGCCCTGCTGACGTCCCTTGGTGTCAGTGCCAGCACTCCTGAGATGAGGTGCAGCTCCACCACAGCAGGCTGTGATGTCAATGGGATGAGATCAGCCCCAGGTCCTGCTCAGGGCCACTCCCCTGCCATCACCCAGCACTGGATTATCACCTGCCCATCTCCTACAGGAGGGTGCATTGAGTTACACCCACTGAATCCACGACTGATCCATCCTTAGGGTCTCTCTGCTCCTTCCCAAGCTGTGGGTTCAGCTCCCAGCCCGTGGCACTGGTGAGACAGGCTGGAATCTGAGTGTGTGATGACACAGCAACACCCAGGAGGGGTGAGGGAAACCCTGGTGGTGCCTCTGTGATCGGGGAGAAATCCTCCCCTGTGAGGGGGGGAGGCTCAGATTATTCCTCTCTGGACACCAGTGGGGATGATCTGCTACAGCCTGGAGAACAAACCAGTGCCAGCAAACAGCAGGAACATCTGCTCTGGGGGAGGGAGTGAGGGGCTGCTTTTGAACTGTGGCCCCGAGAGAGGCACCTCAACCACGGTGCCCACTCAGCTCTGACACTTTCCCAAGAAATTAATGTGCTTTAAGGGTAAAACAAGAGGGTGGGGCAGCCACAGCTTCTCTGCCCAACCTGTGCCAGGGCCTCCCAGCCAGCAATTCCTTCCCAATCTCCCATCTGTCCCTGCTCTCTGGCAGTGGGAAGCCATTCCCTGTGTCCTGTCCCTCCATGCCTTGTCCCCAGTCCCTCTCCAGCTCTCCTGGAGCCCCTTTAGGCCCTGCAAGGGGCTCTCAGGTGTCCCTGGATCCTTCTCTTCTCCAGGGGAACACCCCTGCAGGTAAATGGAGTTTAAAACAAGGTGCAAAGGCTGGGATTGGAGAATCCCCAGGGAGCGCTGGGATGTGAAGAGGAACACCTGGAGCTGGAGGACACCCCACTTCCAGACTGGGGTGGTGACCCTCGGGATCAGCCCTGGAATCTCCACGTTCCTGCTGATCTCCTGTGATCAAACACACCCGAGCGTTGCTTCCCGCTGGGACCGAGCCCAGCCAGGAGCTCGTCCATGATTTATTGGCAGGAAGGCAAGCAGACAAAACACAACTTCAGAATTCCCAGCAAGGCTTGGGGTTGCAAACGCTGACGAAACTGAGATAATGGAGCAGAAAATAGCGGGAGGGAAGGAGTCAATATTTAATAAAGCCGCTGTGCGAGCGCGGTGAGATGGAGCCCCAGCCTGCAGGGCGTGCCATGACTGCCAGCAGAGCCTCCTCTCCGCTCTCCCCGGCCGTGGAGGGGCTGCAGCTCGGCCCTCAGCTGGCTCCTGGCTCCAAAGGCCACCCGTGGGACAATGCCAGCCATTGTCCCCGGGCAGGAGGACAGCTCCCTGTGCCTCCACGCACACAAGCGCCGCACAAGTTCCCATTGTTTCCCCACCAAAGGGCTCCTGACAAAGAGCTCCCGAGGATGCTTGGGCAAGAGGAATAACATTAATTCCATTTTTTTCAGCTGATGGAAGCTGTTTAGAGGCCTCAAATGGGTTTCAGAACTCCTGAGGAAAAAAAAAAATATGGATTTCAATTTATAGGACTGATTAATAATGTTTGTCTCCCAGCAAGGCAGGGGGAGCAGGAGGATTTGCCAGAGCAGGAGTTGTGCAGCCACTGGAAACACCTTTTGCAGACCTTTAAATCACGTTTTCCAACGTCCCCAGCTCCTCTAAATGATGTCTCACTGCAGCCAAAGCTCCCACAGTGCTGAGCTCTCCTTGCCCCCCCTTCCCGTGTCACCAGTGCCCCGGGATGCTCCTTGGACACAGGGTGGGTGGCACTGTGGCCTCTCCTGGCTTCTGGTTTAGATTTAGGGACTCCTCTGCATTTGCCAAGTGAAAGAGTTGCCTGTATCCGTGTCTGCATCCCCAGCTGGGATGTGTGGAGTGGGAGCACTGCTGGGAATGTTCCCACTGCTCACTGAGCAGGCACCGGTGGAGATGGGGTGGGGGGTGCTGAGTGTGGGGACCCGCTGGTCCCTCGGGGTGTGCAGGGTCACCAGGGCGTTCCTGGTGTCACAGGCTGATGTCCCCCAAGGTTTGGGACAGTTTGTGACTGTCCACACCCCGCAGGGGCTGTTTGGGGCAGGTCCTGGGTCACCAATCTCAGCTGGCAGATTTTCAGGGGAGCAAAAGCATGTCCATGGGAGCACAGGGACATCAGTTTGGAGTTCCTCAGCTTCCCAGTGAGCCTGCTGGGAGCTGGACACTGAGACAAGTCACTGCCTTGCTCCTGAGCTGTGCCAGGCAGGGACAGGCAGGCTGGAACAGCGACAGTTCCCTCTGGGTCCCACAGTCATGGAATCCCAGACTGGTTTGGGTTGGAAGGGACCTTAAAGCTCATTCAGTCAGGCAGGGAGTCCTGGAATGGGTTGGATGGGGAGGGACCTTAAATCTCATCTCATCCCACACCCTGCCATGGGCAGGGACACCTTCCACCAGCCCAGGCTGCTCCAACCTGGCCTTGGACACTCCCAGGGATCCAGGGGCAGCCACAGCTTCTCTGCCCAACCTGTGCCAGGGCCTGCCCACCCTACCAGCCAGCAATTCCTTCCCAGTATCCCATCTCTCCCTGCCCTCTGGCAGTTTGAATCCATTCCCCCCTGTCCTGTCCCTCCATCCCTTGTCCCCAGCCCCTCTCCATCCCCCCTGCAGGCTCCCCTCAGGCACAGGGAGCCACAAGCAGGTCACCCCAGAGCCTTCCCTTCTCCAGGGTCTCACCAGGCTTTCTTCCACTGCTGAATTCAGCAAAAGGCCAACAGTGCAGCTTTTCCCATAAAACAAACATTTCCCCTTCCCAGCCAGCTCCAAACATCTCCACTCGTGTTCCACGACAAGGAGAACAGAAGTTCACCCTGAATTATTTACTGCTCGTGGGGCTGGGGACCGGCTGAACCCAGACAGGAGGGAATGATGGATGCAGGGAGCGTGAAGGAGCCCTGCTGCATCTTTAATAGCTTCCTTGAGCAGCCAGATGGGAGGGCTTGGAGATTCCAGTGGATACAACTTCCGAAGTTCCCATCTCTCTGTGCCCCCTGGCACAGCTACGGCTGCTGGTCCTGGCAGGGGGTGTGTGGTGGCACTGCCTGGGAAAGGCACATCCCAGACCCTCCAAAAGGCAGGGTTGGATGGGATATTGGGAAGGAATTGCTGGCTGGGAGGGTGGGCAGGCCCTGGCACAGGTTGGGCAGAGAAGCTGTGGCTGCCCCTGGATCCCTGGAAGTGTCCAAGGCCAGGTTGGAGCACCCTGGGCTGGTGGAAGGTGTCCCTGCCCATGGCAGGGGGTGAGATGAGATGAGATTTAAAGTCCCTTCCCACTCAACCCATTCCAGGACTCCCTGCCTGTCTGTACCTTCCCCTGACAGGCAGAGGAACTCACAGCACCACCCTGGGACACAGAGCTCAGGTTTCCCAGTTGCTGGTGACATAATTAAAGGCCATTTCCCAGAAATCAGCACAGGGTGACAAATTGAGCCTCCTCTTTCCATGGCCCAAACCCCAGCCTAAACCAAGAGTGTGTGTGTGTGCCTGGGGTGTGCTCTGAGCCACGTGCCCGCTGCTGCCTCCACCTTAGACCTGCCATCCTCTTAATGCTTCAAAGGAAACGGAGCTGCCGCTGCTGGAGAAAATATTTACAGATGATTTACAGGCCTGATGGCAGCCCCTGCATCCTCTGGGCCGGAGCCTGCACACTGCTTGCTTTGCAAATCGTATCAGCCAGCCACAAAACCAGGCCAAGCCCGTAATTATTGTTTGGGATGCGAGACAGGAATTGAGTGTGACCAGTGGCCATGCAAAGTGCTAAGATGTGTGTCGGGGAAAATGCTTATTCAGAAGGATTTGCAGCAGCGCCCCGGAATGGACTGGCCAGCGTTTCTTTTCCGAGGCCGCTCCACGGATCCCGTTCCCATCCAGGGGCTGTCCCGCTCCTGCCGACTCAGCTCCTCTTTGTTCGCCCGCTCCTTGCTGGCTGGGCCAGAGATGCTGCAGTGCAGGGCTGGCTGGGTGACCTCAGCCCCAGAGCCCTCTGGATGACTGAACTGCACACAGAGAGCACAATCCATTGTCTCCCCCCCTGAAATGCCAGCTTTGTTCCACGTGGAGCCGCGGGTTTGTGGCCATAACCCCTTCCCTGCTGCACCCGCAGTTCAGCGCCGCTCTCCCTGCCCTCAGCCAGGGATTTCAATCACAGCGGGCTCACTGAAAGGCTTGTTTTGCACCTGGCAAGGGGCAGATCCGGTGGGATGACAGTGATGCAACGATCAGCACATCCTCCCTGGGCAGAGCAGTCCCATTTTGGTGCAAATCCTCCCCAAACCGAGTGTTTTCGTCTCTGGTTGTGGCCAAATCTGCGGGGGAGGGGTGGGGCTGGAGAAATATTTTTGGCACGTACAAAATTATGATCTCCACAGTCTTCACAGTCACTGGGCCTGGTCCCCTCCACAAACCAGCACCTGTGGGCTGGTTTCCAGCAGAGCAGGATGCAGCACAGCCTGGGCCGTGCTGGGATGGGCAGTTCATCCTGGCATGGCCTTGGCCAGAACACAGGGTGGGCACTCTGTGTCTGCAGGGCAGGGAGGACCCTCAGAGGTACAAATCCCTCCCAGTGCCCACTTCTTTGTCAGGCACTGAGAAAAGCTGGGCTTTGCCACACAGAGCAGGTGCCCCTCGTGTCCCACGAGGGCTGTGGTGATTTCCTGTGGGTTGGGAGCTCCTCCAGCTCCATCGCTTGGAGAAACACCACTGCACCTCCTGCAGTCAGATGGCACTTGTAGGGATGGAGCTGAGGGCTGAGTCCCTTCCTGGCTGATCCAGCAGCTGGGGAATGTGATTGTCAGCTGGCTGTTGAACTTTCCAAGTGCTTTAACAGATGGCTCTCACTCAGCAGATACAGAGAGACATTGATAAGGGAAGACCTGAGAGCCCCTTGCAGGGCCTAAAGGGGCTCCAGGAGAGCTGGAGAGGGACTGGGGACAAGGCATGGAGGGACAGGACACAGGGAATGGCTTCCCACTGCCAGAGGGCAGGGACAGATGGGATACTGGGAAGATGAAAGGTCTGTGTGTTAGATAAGCCATTGCTGTGTTGACAAGGACAAGCACAGGATTAAAAGCAAGGAAGACACAAACCCTACAGGAGCAGCACCACAGGGAATCCCACTCCTGGGGTGGGTTTCCAGTGCACCACTGTCCAGGACAGACATCCCTGTGCCCATCCCGCCTGCTGACCCCTCATCCCAGCAGCTCAGTCCTTCCCTTGCCGGGATTTACCCCGGAACGCGATGAAAGCAGCCGAGTTTTTGTGCATCCCAACCCCGAGGGCCGGGCAGGGACTCTGCCGGTTCTCGCCCACCCGGCTGCTCCCGGCCAGAGCCATCCCTGCCCCCTGGCCATGCCACCCCATCGGGGCCTTGTTTGGGAAAAACAAGTAAATAAACGCCCAACCCACAGCGGGATCCACCCTGGCCAACCCCTCTCACCCTCCCTGCCTGAGATGTGGGTTCAGAGGAGCCGATGGTTTTCACGATGTGGGTGTGATTAATGAACTTAATCACGGGATACTTTGATCCATCTCTTGTTTTCAGGGGATAGTCGAAAACAAGAAGAACTGCTACCCTTTGTGCTTTTGTAATTTTGTTAATCGTGGAAACCAGGGAGCCTTTTGCATAGTCAGCACTTGCATGCATTAGAAAATGTATTTGCAAAACACAACAACACTTGCTTTTCTATTCCGGAGCCAGGGAGCGTATCCGAGTTGGCAGAGAGCTCAAAGGCAATTTATGGAGACCCAAAAATCTCGCAGGAATTTAATTAAACCTGAATCTCGGTAACTCTCATTCATATCTGTGCCCTCCTTGGGCATATCTGCTGTGCTGGTCGGGGCTCGGGGTCCTCTCCACTCATCATCAAACCAGGCTGGGGCAAGTCTTCTGTCCCCCAGGTCCTTTAGTCCCTTCTCCCACACAGAGAGAAGGGGGAGAAAGTGCCTTTTGGTGCAAAAGAAGGGCCGTTTTGTGGTGGCTGCCCAGCAGGAGAAGCAGCGGCTGGAAAAGAGCTGTTTGTAGCTCATTTGTGCTGTGGTGGTGGAGCAGGGGCTGCCTGGGCTGGCCTGGTTGGGCACAGAGGGGCCACATCTGCCACCTCTCAGGTGGCAGAGTGGTTTGTCACCCCCCTGTCATTGTCACCCATCAGGGGTGGGTGGCACTTGCTCTGCCGGTCCCCAGCGTGGCCAAAATGCAGATCCATCAAAACTTCCCCTCGGCCTCACCTTTGCCTCTCAACTGCAGCACTGCTTTCAAACAGGGAAAAATGAACCCCAAAACCTTTAGCATCATCCCTCATGACAATTCCACTTCCTGCTGTCCCTGCCCCGTGTGCCACATCCCTCCAGCCCGGGGTTTCACTCCCCTGAGAGCAGCAAAAACATTTGGGTGCCTCCAACCCCCCAGCAACGCCCTCAGAAAGCAGACAGCACATTATGCAAAGGGAGGAAATTTAGACTGAGTTTCGAGCTGAAACTTCTCTAATTAGTAAACTCTTCGCCCAGGAATGATTTCCATTGGTGAGGACACGATTCCTCACTGCTTGGGGGATTTTCAAACCAGACTGCTCTCTGCTCCAAAAAAGTGCTACAAGCAACAGTTCTGTGCTTATAATGAGATGGAAATACTGGCACTTCTCCATCCCCTTCACATATTTTCCCTTGTATCTTCAGAGGTTAAAATAAATTATCCTGAGATGGAACAGATGTAGAGTGCAGCCAGTGATGACATTCCTCCAGCTTTTTTCGAGGGAGTTTTCTTTCCTCGTGGAAAGGACCCTGGGCCGGGCACTGTTGTCCTCCTGGGACACCCTCCCGTGGTGCTTCAACCACAGAGGTATTTCACAAGGGACAAGACACTGCTCAGTTTTGGGTACTTCCATCTCTGGATCCCCCACCAGCACCTCCTCCCCTCTCCAGCCAAACTGGGCAAACCCCCTCCGTGTCCCAAGGGAACTGTCACACCAAGCTCTTCCTAGAACAGCAAGGGAATGACACCTTTTTGAACATGAGAACTGATGTAACACAGGATTTCACCCCCCATGCTCAGCCACTCCTTGGAGCCGTTTGTTGCCCAGAGAAGCTGTGGCTGCCCCTGGATCCCTGGGAGTGTCCAAGGCCAGGTTGGATGGGGTTTGGAGCCACCTGGGCTGGTGGAAAGTGTCCCTGCCCATGGCAGGGGGTGGAACTGATGAGCTTTAAGGTCCCTCCCAACCCAGACCAGTCTGGGATTCCGTGATTTTTCCAAGAGCAGTTTGGGTTTCCACAGGAATCGGAGCCGGGGAGGTGCGAGCGCAGGAATTCAAATGGCCCATCCGGGGTTCGATGGGGAAATGCAGCGACTCAGAAGTGGTTAAACAGGAATTATCCCACAATCCCAGCATGTCTAGGTCAGGCTTTTACACATCCAGGTGTTTCTCTTGGCCATGAGGGCACAGGGAAACCTCCTCCCCCTCTCCCTGGGCCGGCTTCATCCGTGGTGGGACAGCAGCAGGGGAAGCTCCAGCCTGACTATTCCACACACATTTCTCCTGTGTGTGGAATCCAGCTTGGATTTATTTGGAACCAAAGGTAAAGCAGAAGATGGACTGCACAACTGCATTCTCTGGGAATTGCTCACTGGCTGGAGATTGGCTCAGGGAGAGCGGAGGACGGCTCAGGAAACAGAAAATTAGGTCTATTGTAAGAAAATGTTCGTGATTTATAGAATTATAACAGAATTGCTCGGGGTTTAATGTTACAGAACGGAGTGAAATGTTTTTTAAGAATCAATTTACTAGTCCTGGTACCTGGAGGAGTTCTCAGAGCAGGAGGATGTGGCTTGGTGACAGCCAGGACAGGTGACACTCTCCCCTGGTTTGTCCTTGATTGGAATTCCTGTGGCATCTCAAAACTTAAGTGGAAGCTGTAGCACAACAAGTGCTTTGGGGGAGGAAAATGTTATGGTCCTTTCCCTCTTTTTCTATGTTAATAATGAACAACAATCAGCTGACTGTGAGGTCAGCAGCCCTGGTTCAGACCCGGGGAGTTTTGGATGCAGTGACCCCGAGGATGCTCCGCTCCAGGAAGGTGCAAACCCATCCCAGCTCTCCTGCCTTTTTAAGCCAACACTGTGGCTGCTCATGGGTAACTTCAAAGCTGTGCCCTTTTTTTGATGACATAAACAAACCAGGCAGCAGCAGCAGCCTCCCCATTATTTAAACAAGTCCTCAAATCCCTTGGCTCTCTTCCTGTTGCTTTCTTTTTTTTTGCTTTTTTTAACAAATGCCAGAAGCCTTTTCTGCAGCGAAACGAAAACCGCCGGTGGCCAAACCACCAGATTTGCGCTTTTGGGCCGTGGCCTAACGGGGTGTCAGGGCTGGCTGCAGCCCTGGGGGTGGCAGATGGCTGTCCACGCTGTTCATGTGGCATTCTGGCCGCAGCACCCGTGTCTCGGCCGTGGCCGTGGCCGTGGGTGGCCGGGGCTGCGCTGCCAGCTCCTCGCTCCACACGGAGCATCCAAGGGCTGGGCAGGGAATGTGACAGTGGCTCTGATGGGGGTTCATTCGTCAGATTAAGCTGTAAATGTGTTGCCTTCTGTTCAGACATCAGGCAGCACAACCCCCACGGCCTGGAGAGCAGCCTGACCCCGGCAGGGAGCTCTGCTGCCACTCGTGGGGGCTTCCCAGCCTTTGGCCCTGCTGAGGGAGCATCCATGGGCAGGTGTTGGAATCCTGCTCACTGAGAAAGCTTTTCCTGGAAGGAGCCTCTGAAATCCTCCACAAGAGATTTGCTCTGCTCAGGGCTGGGGGAGCTCCTGCCTTTGGGAAACTCAGAGAGCACCAGCCCAGGGCAGGGACATGAATCCTGGAAGGAATCAGGGGGCTGAGGTTGAGCATTTCCCGGGATGGGGAAGCTCAGGGTGGCCCAGAGCAGCTCGTGGCCACCAAGCCATGGGTGGCTCCAGCCCAGGCACCCACTGCTGCCTCTGGCTCTGGAATCCCAGACTGGTTTGGGTTGGAAAGGACCTTAAATTCCATCCAGTGCCACCCCCTGCCCTGGGCAGGGACACCTTCCACCAGCCCAGGGTGCTCCAATCCCCATCCAACCTGGCCTTGGACACTTCCAGGGATCCAGGGGCAGCCACAGCTTCTCTGGGCAAGCTCTGCCAGTGCACAAAAATTAATTGTTGTTAATGAACTATTGATCATCCCACTCTGTTTGCAAAGTGGCCCATGACTAAGTCCCGAACCTCTGGCTCCCAGGCTGCCAATTCCTGCTTTCCCAGTGCAGATCCATAAGCAGGAGGAGCCCCAGGATCCCAGCTCAGCTGCACAATTGCTGGGATGATGTTCCAGTGAATGGCCCCACAACAAACACGTTTGCTGCAGTTTGTGTGAATAAAGGAACAAAGTCAGCCCGAGCTGAATTGATTCCCACATTTCAGTCCAGATTTCCAGGAAGCTTTGTCCTAACGCTGCACAAAAGAGAGAAACAAAAGGAGGAGGAGGGCAGCTAAAAAACAAATGAGTTTCCAATTTTAGAACTCGGAAAATATCTTTAAAAAGGCTTTTCTTTTTTTTTTTTTTTTTTTTTTTTCAATTCAGGATTGAAATGGTTTGCAGAAATGGAGGGAATTCTGCAGCTGGAGCCGCCGGGATGGATCCCACTTGTGCGATCTTGCCCTGCTCCCTTGGTGTCTCCTTGCATTTGAAATGATGTGTTTATGAGGCTACAAACACTCTGGCAACTTGGTATTTTGCCCTGGTAAATGTTCTCTCTCAGATCTCGGGGTAGTTTATAAACATGACTGAAGCCACAAAGCACCGGGGCAGGGCCTCCCCATCCTACTGGTCCGACAGGTGTGGGAGCAGGAGCGGGGCCTGCCCGGCTTTGCTCGGGAGAGGGCAGATCCCGGGGATTTGGGGAATTTCCTTGAAGTCACCCCAGTGGCAGGCGTGAAATATGTAAAAAAAAAAAAGGCAGGACAAGGAAACATTTGCATAAAGGTGAGCATCCTGGAATCGCTGATCCTGGGGCAGGAGCATCCTGGCATCCCATCTGGATACCACAACCATCCCCTGTCCTTACACTCGAGGTACAACGGGATCCTGCTGCGAGTGGGACACAGTCCTGGGAGCCAAGGATATTTCTCCTCCTCATCCCTTCCAAAGGCTCCATTAACCCCTTTGGAAGCTGACTCCAGAGTTCCCCAGAGCACACCCCAAAACACAAGATGCCAGAGGGGATGGGGAGCAGGACAGGGGCTCCCCTGCCATCCTGCTGGGGATGAGGTCAGGACTACCCTGTCAATGCCATAGGATGGGAAAAGGCATGGATGGACAGGTATTCCAGGAGCAGCTCTTCCCTTTGAGCCTTCCCTTCCAGAGGTTCCTCTGGATCCATCCCCAAGCTGTGGATCTTTGGGCACCTCCACTTTTACACACCAGGGGTGCTGGGATTGAGGAGCATGCAGTTCCTTACTTGAGTATCTCCCCCTTTAATTACATTTTAATTGACAGGGGAAATTTGCTTTCTGACACCATTTAGAAGACTCAATCCATGGATTCCTTTCACTCCCCACTCCATGGGGGGTGAGCGCTCCTTCCTGACGCTTTGACCTGTTTGCTCCTCACCTTGGGGGGTTAATTCTGACACATCTCACGACCTCCCCGGTCTCTTCCCGGCACGGTTCTGGTTGGATTTAGCCAGGATTTGGGCTGTTTTCCCGTGGAGAGCTGGGAGCAGCCCGGCAGCACAGCCTGGACGGTCTCTAACCGGGAATCGGCTGACGCTGAGCTCCATTCTCTGCCCCCACGAGTGTCTGGGCTGTGCTGCCCCGTCCTCTCCCCCTCCCTGCTCACCCTGCACGTGGGTGGGTGTCTCCGGGGCTAATTAAAAAGGCGCATTTGCATATTCCAGACTGCGCGTTAATGATACGCTCCGAGGCCCTTGCGCGTCTGGATGCTCGGTTGGGATGAGCATCCCAAAAGAACGAGTATCCCAAAAATCTCGTCACGGCTCTGAAAAGCAGGGGCCGCCTCTCCAGGGGAAAATGAGGGATCTGGGGATATTTGGAGGCGGATAAAGGCAGACAGAGGCACAGACAGATCCAAATCTGTCGCAGGGAGAATCGCTTACACGCTGTCTGGGCGCGCCGGCCCCGATAACGAGATTGCAAAGCACCGGCCCGGCACTTTCCATTCAGGGATAAACGCCCGGCCTGAAAGGACACTGAACTCGGGGGCTCGTGAGAGGAAGCATCTGATCCCGAATTTGGCTCGTGCTGCGGAACAATCGGGATTGCCCCGCAGCCACATTCCGGCCCGGCACCCAGACGGGCCCGGGGCCAGAGGGTGCCAAGGGAGGGACAAACCGGGCACAAACAAAAGTGCGGGATCCGCCGCCAGATGGGATGGGCACCCAAAGCCCCAAATGAGCCAGCAATGAACAAAACCCCTCCCCTGAGGCCATCGGGCTGGTCAGGGGAGCGCTCACTGCACTGAGGCTTGGAAAAGCATCTCCCGGGATTTGGGGATGGATGGAGGGCTCAGACAGCACCAGAGATTAAAGTGCCAGAGGGCAGGGAGAGATGGGATATCGGGAAGGAATTCCTGGCTGAGAAGGTGGGCAGGCCCTGGCACAGGTTGGGCAGAGAAGCTGTGGCTGCCCCTGGATCCCTGGAAGTGTCCAAGGCCAGGTTGGAGCAGCCTGGGCTGGTGGAAGGTGTCCCTGCCCATGGCAGGGGGTGGCACTGGGTGATCCTCAGTGTCCCTTCCATCCCAAAGCATTCCATGATTCCATAACTCTCTGTAGAGTTCCCTACTAGAAACAAGGACTCAAGAGCCATGGCTCAAGGAGCTGCAGCATTCCCATAGGAAAAAAGCCAGGGCCATGCATGGAAATATTGGATCTTCTGGCTGCTCCAGAAGGATCTCCCCATCCTGCTGGCACAGCCCTGCCCTGGCTGAGGCCAGTTTTTGGAAGGAGACAACAAGACCCTGGGGCAACATCCAGGAACCAGGTGTTTTGCCTTTGGAATTGTCCCTCTGCATCCAGGGGGCTGCTGGGATACAGACATCGGGTGGGAGCTGCTCATGGAAGAGGGGAAAATGTGGGATTCATCCCCCCCCCCGTGGCAGCTGGTGTGAGGAAGAGGAGTCCCACCGTGTAACAAGAAAACAAAGTGCTATTAGAAGAAGAAATGCATTCCAGTTAAAATAAACGTCTTCCAGCCGTGCTGCAACGGCCACGCTTGGAAAAGCGTCGGATATATTTTTATGGGGGAGCTCGAGCGCCTGAGCTGAGCAACAAAGGCCAAATAATGAACAATAATGAATCAAAGCCTTTAACCAGCCAGGGGATGTTCCCTGTAAGTGGCATCAGGCCGTGTGTGCAGTGAAATTAGGTACTAAAAACACCCCAGCGTTTCCAAGCTCGTCTCGGGCAGCGTGGTTTTCCAGGCGGGGATATCGTCAGGGACACAAAGCGTGTCCAGCTGCTGAGCAGGGCTGTAAAAACACACAACTTTTAACACTTTACAGAGCGGTTTCCTCGCCCAGGCCTGCCTGTCTCGAGCCTCACCTAGAGTTCCAAGAGTTCCAGCGCATCCCAAGAGCTCCTCACTCACAGTTTGGAATGTTTTCCATGGAATTGCTTCCAGCGTTTCTCTGTTTCATTGGTTCTCTCTCTCGGCGTGACTCCCACACGGAGCGCTGAGGAGAGAGAGACCAGAAAGAGGAAATAAATATTTCCATAAACCACAAAAGTAAACGAGAGGGCAGCTGGAGAAATCCAGAGGATCCAGCCAGCCCCCGGACAAAGCTGGAAGCCGGAGCAAGCGGCTTCTGTGCGCCAGGAAGAAGCTCCCTGGGAGCTCCCCCAGGGTTCCCAGAGCACTTTGGGGAATACAAATTGTCCTTTGAAACATCTGGTGCCGAAGTCAGGGGCCTGCAGATTAAATATTATGACAACACAGAACTGGGAAAGCTGAGTTGGCCCCCGGATGGGGGACAGGGAGGCGAGGAGGGGGAAGCACCGACTTCCTATGGACCCCTCAGATCCATAGGGATATGGACACCAAACCTGCAGGTGGCTGTTCCTGGTGATGGCAAAACAGCAGGGGTAACGGGGGCACAGCCTGCTCTGGGATAAACAGATTCCCAGATCCGGAGTCTGGAAAAAACAGGTTTAGAAATAACTGATTTTTTAACAGCGTTTTCCCGTCCTCCTCTCAAGTGCTTCCTGCTTTTCCTTAATGAGCAGTTTGCTCCTGGATAACTGTCAGTGACCTGGTATTTTCCTCTTCCCAGGTCTTAGTGTTACTGGGGATTTTGGAATTCGCTGTGGGATTTTCCCACTGGGAATTGTGCTGTGGCTTTGGCTGTGGTGTCACGCAGAGCAGAAGTTCAGGAGGTGCTTCTGGACTGGAAATTCTACTGCTTGAACCTGGGAAGCTCAGGCCCAGTGGGTGATCCTTCCCAGTCTTTCATTCCCAGGAGGAACAGCAGGTCTTGTCTGCATTATCCCACGGTAAAAAGCAGAGCAAAAGTCCACAAAAACGTGTGGAGTGTGATTGAAGGTGACAAACCCAGCGGATATGGAAGAGCCATCCCTTCATTTCCCTGTGCAGCTGCCGGGATTGTTGCACCACGTGGGATCCGTGGAGTTAATAAAGGACAAAACTCACCATCTGGAATTGCACAGGATCCATTACAATTCCCTCCCTCAGCCAGACACCACCAGCGCTCGGTGCTTTTTTCTGCACAAATGGCCTCGTCCTTCCTTTTTTTTTTTAAGGCAATTACACAAATTAACGCCATTCTCGGCGCGATTCATTAAGTGAAATCAGAAGTTTCGATGCAATTAGGGAATTGCAGCTGGAAAGACGCTCCATTTTGCCTTTAAAAATCTGACCGGGTTCACTCCCGGCGGTTGGTTTGGGATGGGAGAGGATGGCCGGGAATGTGGTGCGAGGGCGTCACCTGCAGACAGCCTGGATCCATGGAAAAGGGGAAGGAACCCATGGAATGAACCCATGGAATGAACCCACGGAAAAGGCAGGAGAGCCACCAATTGGATCCCCGCCATCTCCCCAGCCATTCGGACTTGATGAACTTAAAGGTCTCTTATAACGCGATTTCAGATTCAAACAAAAAGCACATTTGATAACCCCCCAAAATAAATGTTTTGACTTAAAAAATCGCTCAAAAAACGTGAACGCCGCTGAATTTTTGAAGCAACATCGGGCGCGTTCTTCAAATCAAATTTTCGTTTCTGATAAGTAAACTAAAATTCCTCGCAAAATATAGTAATTTGATTTTCCCCAATGTGTTTAAGTGAAACTTCAGTGTCTTTAACTTCATACTTTTATATATATTTATATTTGTGTATTTATTTATATTTATATTTTTATTTATATTTTTATACTTTACATATTTTATATATTTTTAACATTGTACTTTATATATATATTAACTTTATACTTTTATTTATTTTTAACTTTATACTTTTATATTACAATACTTACTTTTATATATTTTATATTTATATGTTTATTTTTATATATTTATATTTTAATTTATATTTATATATTTTTATATATTTTTAACTTTTTATATATATATTAACTTTGTACTTTTATTTATTTTAAACTTTATACTTTTCTATTTCGATACTTTCGTATGGCAGAAGAAAGGAACGCGGCCTCTCGACTCCGAGGCGAGCGGGCAGGAAAACATCACTGAATCATAGAGGAAGCTTTCGGGAACCTTGGAATGCTTTGGAAGATCATCTCATCCCAGTTATTCCCACATTCCTGCCCTTTTCACAGGAACCAGCTCCCCGTGCTGCTGCCCTGCCTCGCTTTTGCGGGAGCTGTCAGGGAATAACTCAGAAATAGGCCGTGATTCAGGCGGGACGGTGACTCAGGATCACGACGGATCCCGGAGGGATGACAGAGCCTATTCCAGAGGCACGCGGTGCTGGGCACAAATTCCTGGCTCCCCCTGCTCCCCTCAGGGGTGCCCAGGCAGGGCTTTGTGGGGAGCGTCCCCTCCTGGCTGCCCCCGAGATTGTCCACGTCCCCCTCGGCCCAAAAAGGTGGGACATGCCGAGACATCCCCCCTTCCCAGAGCCGCATCCCCTCAGGGAAACACCTCAACCATGGCCCCGTCTGCCTCCATCCCCTCAGCCGGGACCCATCACCGTCCCCTCAGCCGGGACCCATCACCGTCCCCTCAGCCGGGACCCACCGCCATCCCCTCAGCCACAGCCCCATACCTATCCCTATCCCCTCAGCCAGGACTCATCACCATCCCCTCAGCCGGGACCTGCCTCCATCCCCTCAGCCAGGACCCATCACCGTCCCCTCAGCCACAGCGCCCCCATCATCTCCTCCCCGACAGCCCCCATCCCACCAACTCCAGCCATAACGCCCCTCATTCCCTCAGCAACAGCCCCATCCCCTCAGCCATAACCCACCTCCATCCCCTCAGCCATTACCCACCTCCATCCCCTCAGCCATAACCCACCATCATCTCCTCACCGACAGCCCCCCTTCAGCCGCGCTCTCCCCGCCGGGCGCCATTTCCCCGCCCTCCGCCCTCCCTGCGCGCACTGACACGACACAGTTTGTGCCCTCAGGCAGCTTTTATTTCGGTTCGGGCCCGGCGGAGCAGGGACTCCCCCGAGCCATGTCGCCGGCCCGGGGGAACGGGGAAGGCGAGACGCGCCCTGCCCTCAGCCGCCCGCTCAACATGGCGGCGCCTGACGTCACGGGCACCCGCAGCACCGCCTCCCCGTGACGTCAAGGGCACCACGGCGTTCCCTTTTTCCCTCGTGACGTCACACGTACACACAGCACTCATCTAGTGACGTAATGACAACGCACGTCGCACCAGTGACGTCACTAGCGTTCCCCAGCCCGCTCCCGTGATGTCACGGACGCCCACCGCGCCCCCGCCCTGTCCCCGCCTCCCCGCCAGGCCCCCGCCCCGCGAGGCCCCCGCCCGGCCGGGCTGCCCCGACCCGTGCCTGTCTCCAGCGCCGCGCTCCCGCGGCCTCCGCTCGCCCCGTCCCGCCCCATCCCGCCCCGTCCCACCGGGCCGCTCCGCCGCTGTCCCGCCCGGCCCGTTCTCCCTCGGTCGGCGGCGGCGCGGGCGCGGCGGGCGGCGCGGCGGGCGGGGCGGCGCGGGGGGCAGCCCGCGGGCGGGCGGGCCGGGCCGGGCGCTGGGTGCTGTTAGTGCCGGGGTGCCGGAGCGGCCGCGATGCCGCTGTTCGCCCCCAACCCCTTCGAGCAGGACGTGGGTGAGCCGCGGGACGGGGGCGAGCACGGCGCCGGGACGGGACGGGACGGGGGGTGGCGGCTCCCTCCGCTCCTTCCCCTCGCTCCTGCCCCGTGTCCCCCCGGGGTCGGTGCGGGGCTCGGGGTCGTTGCGGAGGGGCTGGAGAGCGACCGGGGGTGCTGGGCACGAGCCCAGGTGGGCAGAGTCACCTGAGCTGTGCCACAGCCCCAGGGCAGGGCCCGTCCCACCCACAGTGCTGGGGCACTTCTGGGACCCCAAACAGGACACAGAGGGGCTGGAGCGTGGGCAGGGAAGGGAACGGAGCTGGGAAGGGGCTGGAGCAGCAGGAGGGGCTGAGGGAGCTGGGGGGGCTCAGCCTGGAGAAAAGGAGGCTCAGGGGGGACCTTCTGGCTCTGCAATCCCTGATAGATCCAAGTGGGAATTGGGCTCTGCTCCCAGGGAACAGGGACAGGAGGAGAGGGAACGGCTCCAGCTGTGCCAGGGGAGGGGCAGGTGGGACATCAGCAGGAATTTCTCCTGGAAAGGGTGGTCAGGCCCTGGCAGGGGCTGCCCAGGGAGGTTTGGAGTGCCCAGCCCTGGAGGTGTCCAAGGCAGGCCTGGAGTGGCACTCAGAGCTCTGGGCTGGGGACAAAGTGGGGATGGGGCACAGGGGGATCCATGGGCTGGGAGGGCTTTTCCACCCTCAGGGATTCCACGATTCCTCCTCCCACCGTGATGTGTTCCCGAGGGGGAGCAGCCCCTCGGTTCCTCGGCGGCATCAGGAAGTGTGTTGTGTTTTTCCTGCTGTAACTCCTGAAGTTTTCCGGCTCTTCCCGCGTGTCGGGGGTGCTTTGGTGCCTCCTGCCCTCCCCTGGCACGGCTGGGTTTGCAGGGATTCAGGGAGTTCAGGGGGTGGTGTAAGTCCAGCTGGTTTTTATCCTTTTCCTGATGGAATTTAGTACATTATCCTCCCAACTTCCCCCGAGCTTCCCTATAGGACCCTATAAATGCCCCCTGGCTTCCCTGTAGGACCCTGCTGTGACCCGGGGGGGGATTTTGGGGTGTCCTGTGCAGGAGGTGATCCCCGTGGGTCCCTCCCAGCTCGGGACACTCTCAGGTCCTGTGGTTACAAAACCCGTGGCCGGGTTGGGGTGACACAATGACTCAGTTGTTTCGGGTCGAGTTCCTGCCCTGCCTTGTGCTTTCTGGAGCAGCAAAACTCCTGAGGCTGAGGACAAATTGTTCTCTCAGTTTATTTATTTGCGTTTATTTTGACTCCTCGTTTGGAGTTCCTGGTGCAGTTTGATGTGTTTTTGACTCGCCTCTCACGTGGCTCAGACTGGGGAAGTTCAGTTCTTTTTAAACTCCAGGCTGTGCAGGATCCTTAAACAAACTTATAATTCAAAGACTTCCAGGCTGCAGAACTTGAAAAGTGGGAGTCTGTTCACTTGCAATTTCTTAATTTTTCCTGAGTGTAAAAATTTTTTTTTTATTTTATTTAACACTCGAATATTAATGATTTAGAATTTGCCCTTATGGCTTTATTACAACTAAACAAAATTATTTAGAATTTATTCCTATCACTTACTGCAATTAAAGAAAATAATTTATAACTTACAGTTATCACTTATTACACTTAAACATCCAGGTTTGGTGTTTTTTTGGATTCTCTGAGGTGATTTTTGGTGGAAAACCAGTTTGCCAGAGGCAAATTCATGGATGTTGAGTTCCTTCAGGCCCCACGTCCAGTGGGACACACCTGTGGGAAATGTGCTTTTCCTGGCCCACAGCTGGATGTGCTCCCGTGGTTTCCAAGCATTCCAGCAGGGCCTGAATTCCTTGGATCTGTGCAGCAGCACAGGATAAACCTCTGGGAGAGGGTTTTAGTGGGATGGGGGCTCCTTTACCTGCTTTTCCTCTCGAGAGGAACCCCCAGAACTCTGAGGAGCTTTAAACTTCCTGCCTGGATCTGTTCCCAGGCCATGTGCACTTGCTGTTTTCCCGGTGTTTTCCTTCCCTTCCATCCCCTTCACCTCCCTCACGGGACAAAGCCCTTCCCTGTGATCCCGGTTTTCCTTGCCCCCTTTCCCAAGGCTGCTGGCAGGCCCAGGGGAGCAGGGAGTGTTTTCCTGTGCTTTGGGAGCCATCCAGAATTGCCCAGCGGATCAGGCACTGCTGGGAAGCTGGGGGATAACATTCCATGTTTCATTCCAGGCTTGCATTTGCCTTTACCTTTGCCCTTGTCCTCTTCCTCCTCCTCACCTTTCCAGCTGCTGAGCCCTTGTTTTCCCAGAGAATCTTTTCCTGACTGCGGGAATTTACACTTTGTCCTGCTGGCTGTTCCTTTTTCCACCTCATCCAGCCCTCAAGGGTTTACATTGCCCTTATGTTTTATTTCCTTTTTACATTTTCTGGTTTTATTATTTATTCATTTATTATGATTTATTTTTATTTATTTTATTATTTTTTAATTGCACTTTCCTTTCCTTTAATTCCCTTACATTTGATTTCCTTTTTAAAGTTGTTTTTTTTTAATTATTTTTATCATTTATTTTTATTATTTAGTAATTTTATTTCACGTTCCTTTCCTTTAATTCCCTTAAATTTGATTTCCTTTTTAAATTTTTTTGGTATTATTTTTTATTATTTATTTTTATTAATTATTATTTATTTTAATTTATATTCCTTTCCTTTTATTCCCTTACATTTGATTTCCTTTTTAAAGTTTTTTTATTATTATTTTTATTATTTATTTTTATTATTATTTATTTTATTTTATATTCCTTTCCTTGTATTCCTTACATTTGATTTCCTTTTTAAAGTTTTTTATTATTATTTTTATTATTTATTCATTTCATTCCATGTTCTTTTCCTTTAATTCCCTTATATTTGATTTCCTTTTTTAAGGTTTTATTTTGTATTATTTTTATTATTTATTTTTATTATTTATTTTATTTCATATTCCTTTCCTTTTATTCCCTTACATTTGATTTCCCTTTTTCATTTTTTGTATTATTTTTATTTTTATTTGATTTTATGCTCCTTTCCTTTTATTCCCTTATGTTTTATTGCCTTTTTAATTTTTTTTTATATTATAATTTATTTTTGTATTATTTATTTATTTTCCTGGGAGGCTGTTTGGGGGCAGGAGCTCCGCAAGCTTTTTCCTCCTTTTGGCAGGAAGAGCAGCAAAAAAAAAACTCCCAGCCCCTTCCCAGCCGCTCCTTGGGGGCTGGCACAGCTCCTGCTGCTCCTGCACATCACCCACCTCCAAATCTCCAACTGGGGCTTCCTTCTCCCTGCCTTTGGGACCCCCCCAGGCAGCAGGTTGGGAATGGATTGTTATTTCTGTCAGCTCGGTGTTCCTGCGGGATTGGGGGATGCAGAGGGTCAGGCAGGGCACGGGGTGAGGGGTTGTGTTCTCCCAGCTCTGGAAAACATCCTGGAAAATGTGTCCTCCCCACAGCTGTTCCTGCTGATCGAATCCAGGTCTGAGCATCTGGGAAAGGAGTTATCCTTCCAAAGCCTCTGGGAAGGAGTTATCCTTCCAGAGCATCTGGGAAGGAGTTATCCTTCCAGAGCATCTGGGAAGGAGTTATCCTTCCAGAGCATCTGGGAAGGAGTTATCCTTCCAGAGCATCTGGGAAGGAGTTATCCTTCCAGAGCCTCTGGGAAGGAGTTATCCTTCCAGAGCCTCTGGGAAGGAGTTATCCTTCCAGAGCCTCTGTGGGAAGGAGTTATCCTTCCAGAGCCTCTGTGGGAAGGAGTTATCCTTCCAGAGCATCTGGGAAGGAGTTATCCTTCCAGAGCATCTGGGAAGGAGTTATCCTTCCAGAGCCTCTGGGAAGGAGTTATCCTTCCAGAGCCTCTGGGAAGGAGTTATCCTTCCAGAGCCTCTGGGAAGGAGTTACCCTTCCAGAGCCTCTGGGAAGGAGTTATCCTTCCAGAGCCTCTGGGAAGGAGTTATCCTTCCAGAGCCTCTGGGAAGGAGTTATCCTTCCAGAGCCTCTGGGAAGGAGTTATCCTTCCAGAGCCTCTGTGGGAAGGAGTTATCCTTCCAGAGCCTCTGTGGGAAGGAGTTATCCTTCCAGAGCCTCTGGGAAGGAGTTATCCTTCCAGAGCCTCTGGGAAGGAGTTATCCTTCCAGAGCCTCTGGGAAGGAGTTATCCTTCCAGAGCCTCTGGGAAGGAGTTATCCTTCCAGAGCCTCTGGGAAGGAGTTATCCTTCCAGAGCATCTGGGAAGGAGTTATCCTTCCAGAGCCTCTGGGAAGGAGTTATCCTTCCAGAGCCTCTGGGAAGGAGTTATCCTTCCAGAGCCTCTGGGAAGGAGTTATCCTTCCAGAGCCTCTGTGGGAAGGAGTTATCCTTCCAGAGCCTCTGGGAAGGAGTTATCCTTCCAGAGCATCTGGGAAGGAGTTATCCTTCCAGAGCATCTGGGAAGGAGTTATCCTTCCAGAGCCTCTGGGAAGGAGTTATCCTTCCAGAGCCTCTGGGAAGGAGTTATCCTTCCAGAGCCTCTGGGAAGGAGTTATCCTTCCAGAGCCTCTGGGAAGGAGTTATCCTTCCAGAGCCTCTGGGAAGGAGTTATCCTTCCAGAGCATCTGGGAAGGAGTTATCCTTCCAGAGCATCTGGGAAGGAGTTATCCTTCCAGAGCCTCTGGGAAGGAGTTATCCTTCCAGAGCCTCTGTGGGAAGGAGGAAGGCAGGTGGTGTTTCATTCGGTGTGCCAGGAGGGAAAGGAGTCTCCAGAGTTGGGAGGGTTTAGTGTTGGGGTTGGGATCCTCCCCAGGACAGGCTGTGTGGGTGCAGGGGGAGGGATTTGCCTCTGATATTCCTCTAGGTAGGGATGTGCTGGCTGGGGGAGAGGGAAAAGGCCCGGGAATTGTGGGTTGGGAACACGGAGTGGAGCCTTGGTGTGGTTTGGGATGTGGAAGGTGTGGAGGGAGGGATGGGCCTGGAGAAAAGGAGGCTCAGGGGGGACCTTCTCAGTCTCTGCAATCCCTGATGGATCCAGGTGGGAATTGGGCTCTGCTCCCAGGGAACAGGGACAGGAGGAGAGGGAACAGCCTCCAGCTGTGCCAGGGGAGCACAGGTTGGACATCAGCAGGAATTTCTCCTGGAAAGGGTGGTCAGGCACTGGCAGGGGCTGCCCAGGGAGGTTTGGAGTGCCCAGCCCTGGAGGTGTCCAAGGCAGGCCTGGAGTGGCACTCAGAGCTCTGGGCTGGGGACAAGGTGGGATTGGGATTGGGCACAGGGGGATCCATGACCTTGGAAGTCTCATCCAGCCTCAGGGATTCCGTGATTCACTTCCTGGTGAAGCCTGTAATCATCCAACCTTCCTGGAGCCACGGGCAGAGTTGGGAGCGTTCCAACCCCTGGCAGGCAGAGCCGGGCTTGGTTTCCACTCAGGGTCCAGGAAAACTTCAGTACATCCTCGGGAAGCGCTTCCCAGTGTTCTGTGGAGGATGAAAGTGCCACCTGTGCCTTCCTGACAAGCACCAGGAGGGCAGGGAAGCTGCCCTTGGCAGGATCCAGAGCCCACACAGTTCTCTTGCTCACCTGCCACCCTTTCTCCCTGTTCCCTGTTTGCTGCTCCTGGAAAAAGGGGCATCTCTCAAAAATCCCAGGAATTCCAGAGTGGTGACCCCAGGCTGTTTTCCAGGCCTTGGTGCTCTTTGTCCTTGTCTTTCCGGGCACAGCTGGTGGCTGCTGGAATTCCAGGAGCTGGATTCCTGGAGGATTTCCCCCCAGGGGATGGGGATGTGCTTTCAAAAAGCCATTTTTTCCCTGGCAAAACTTCCCAGGAAACTCCAAGCTTTGTGCACCAAACACTTCATGAAAACCTTCCATGAGTGTCCAGCACTGGGAGTTGGTCTATCCAGGGAATCTCCAACCTCCAGGGGCTGCTTTGGTTTGAATTTAACTCGATTTTTTTTTTAAATAAGTTGAATATTAAAGCGTTTCAAAGCTCAGCCACTCGTTTATTTTCCACAACACCAATGAGTTGTCTTTTTGTTCACGCCCTAAAATGTTGCTGCACTTCAAAGAAAATGTAACCCTCGTGTGTCATTGATCTGCAGCATTTACGTGGGATTAAAATAATAAAAACTTAAAGCACAGATAAACAGCAGGAAGCTTTAGCAGTTTATCTCTAAAAAATGAGTGTCCCTGCTCATGGCAGAGGAGCTTTGAGGTCCCTGATTCCAAGAAATGGGAATTATTGATAAATACCAGCATTAGGGAATGTGGTAGGATGGCTGGCTGGAATCTGAACAAAGGGCTGACACCTCATAAAATCTCATTTTTCCTTCCAGAGAAAGCTACCAATGAATACAACACCAGTGAGGACTGGGGGCTCATCATGGATATATGTGACAAAGTGGGCAGCACTCCCAACGGGTGAGTTGGGCCTCAGAATTCCCCGGAATTCCGGGTTGGTGTGGTGGGTATTTCAGAGGGAAAAGCCTCAAAGTGCTCCAATTCCACACATACGTGGCCTTGGCTCTGGAATTCTTCAAAAGCAATATTCCAGCAGGATTATTCCAGCACAAAACTGAGGTTTTTTTCTGGAATTTTGCACAGCAGCCCAAGTTACTCCTACTGAATAGGCTTAAATTTTGCAGAAAAACATCTATTTATGATGAGAAATTTGGGGTTAATCAGCAGGAAAAATGGGACTGAGGGAGAAGAAAAGGGGAAAATCAGGGATAAAAGCACAGATCACTCGGGATCAGTTTAAGCTGAGTGGCAATACTGGGATATAAAGGGAATTTCAGTGGCCAAAAGATGTGGAATTTTAAGGTAAGATGCTGAATTTTAAGGTAATTTTTTCCAGTGATAACATGTTTTAAATTTTTAATAAAACCTCAATTAGAGCACAGGCAGGATTCTGAAGGAATTTAGAATTTATGGAATTTGATTTAGCAGTTATATTTAACATATAAGATTATGACACTGAGAAAATTGAGGGTTTTTTGGTTGTTTTGTTGTTTTCTTTGTTTGTTTTTAATTAATTAACTCCCACAAGGAATAATAGCAAATCTGTACAATCTTTTAGTAAAAACCAGTGGGTTTAGTGCCATTTTTATCAAGGGAACTGTTTTAATTCTGGTTTTGGAGGGGGGCAGATTGTAAAAAATGCAGTGGTTTGTTTTTTAAGGGCATGCTCAAAAATATAACTATATAAAAATACATCATTAAATCTTACCTGTGTAATTTTTTTAACATGAGATCAAATCCTAAACTCTGAATTTTCAAATTGCTTCAGTTTTGGGTAGTTTTCATCCCTCTTGCCCATCACTGAGATAATATTAATAATTATATAATGAAAGCAAATAAATATATATTAAATAACTATATAATTTAAAATCCACTAAGCTGGCTTTGTTTGTACCTGAATTATGATAAAAATATTAAGAATAAAAGCATATTTCTGTGGCACAGAGACTTTCCTGTGCTTTGCTACTACAGCAGCTCAAGGGATGTTAGTTTTTTAAAATGCAGCATCAACTTTTTCAGGGGGATTTCATGTTTTTAGGAGCTCAAAATAATAACATTAATGAAGCTTTTCATCTGCCTGAGCCCATGTAGCTCCTGCTGCCATTAATGCTCATTTAGAGTGAAAAACTCCTCAGCTGGAACATTTAAAATGCTATTTATTATTCTCTACCCACCTCAGATTGTGCTGAGAGAAAAGAGGAAATCCTTGTGTCCCCAGGCTCTGGAAAAGGGGATTCCAAGGTGGAAATAAAATCCTTTGCAGTGGCCTCTAAAATAATCATTTATTTCATCTTTTTTTTTTTTTTATAGTGACATTTCTTCCATTGTCTTAATTCGACTTAAAATACCATTTTACCCCTTTGTTTGGCAATGGAGCCCTTTCCAAGCCAGGGCACAGAAAGGAGCAAACAGGTTGTTAAATCTCTTTTTGGAGCCCAGCCCTGGGAGGGCTTTTCAGGTCTGGGGACATTTTTTGTGTCCAGCAGTTCGGTTGCTCACCCAGCTGGAGTGGCTGCTCCCCTTTCTTGCAGGCACCTGCATTTCCCCCTGATTGTTTCTGATGATTTCTGATTATTTCTGATGGTTTCTCTGTTTCTTTGGCAGAGCAAAGGATTGCCTCAAAGCCATCATGAAGAGGGTAAACCATAAAGTTCCCCACGTGGCTTTGCAAGCACTTACAGTGAGTAAATCCCCACTGTTCCCCCCCAAAAGTGATATTCTTTGTGCAATACAGCCATTATTTAAGCAATTAACACCTCTATTCAGTTAATAACTTCATTAACACACAGTCTGTTGAATTGAGCTCTTTTATTTTGGGTTATTTTCACAGTTTTCACCCTTTTTCCCCAATTGTACCTCTGTTTTTTTGCAGCTTTTGGGAGCCTGTGTCTCAAACTGTGGGAAGATCTTTCACCTGGAAGTGTGCTCTCGGGATTTTGCCACCGAGGCTCGAGCAATAATAAATAAGGTAATGCCTTTGCAACCCCTGAGTGCTGGGAGAGGATCATTTTGGCCACTTCTCTGCTTTGTCTCAGCATAACAAACCTAATATTCTGGTTAATGCACTTTTTCTAGTTTTGGTGCAGTGGCAGGAACTGCTCTTTGTGTTTTCAGTGAAATTTGTGATTCCTCCTGTCAAAAAGAATGGATTGAAGAAGTGGCAGCTGCTATTTCCCCAAACGACATGAGCAGTTTTTAATTGAAATTAAAACCTCTGACCCTTCCCAGACTCGATTAATTCGATCATGGTAAATGCAGCTTTTCTTGAAGAGGGTTTTTATTGGCCTGGAATGAAACCCTGAAGTGAAAGTGAGAAAGTTAAATCACCTTTTTACCAGGAAAAGGGTAAAATCTGCAGACAATTCTCTAGAGATTCTGAGGGTGTTGAAAGAGAAAATAACCAAAAAAAGGAAAGACTTGAATGTTGGGGTCCAGCAGCTGATGGGATTTAATGTGGATGGGAGGAACTGAAAAGCACACCCAGCTTTTCCCAGATTGCTGCTCCAGCTGGAGCCACACCTGGTTAATGGGTTAAAAAGGACTTTTCAGCTGCATGGGAGCCCTGGAACCATCAGAGGCTGAGCAAAGCAATTAAGGGAACTTAATAAAATTGCTGGGAAGCAAAATGAGTTCACAGCTCTCCTGCTTCTTGCTTTCTGTGGAAAAATAGGTCTCCAAGTGCTCCCCTTTTCTCCTCACCCACGGTCCAGGCTGAACCAGAACTTGACCTTCATGGTCTGACAGCTCCAGGAATGCCAGGGAAGCCTGGAATCCTCCAGGAGGATGGGCTGCTGATAGAATTCACTGTGCTTTGGGGAAATTATTGCTGTTTTACCCCCATCCCTGGCCCATTTTGGGGCAATAATGTGCAGAGGACAGACCAAAATTCTCCTTTGCCCCTTTTCTCCACGTGGGAATTCAGTCCAGTGTCCCAGATTTTTGTGCTGATACTGAGCCCATCAAACTGTGGCTTTCCTTGGAATTAAAGGCACGTTGGAGCCCAAACCTGGGAATGTTCTCACTGCTCAGAACAGGCTTCCAGTGGGAGCTGATTCCCTGGCTGAGGAATCCTGTGCAGAGGCTGGAGGAGAATGTGGGAGCAGAGGAATTGCAGGCAGAGCAGGGACCTGAGCTTGCCTTGCCCCCACCAACTCCAGGCAAACTTCTCAGAGCTTCCCTGCCCCTCAGCTCCCGGTTTGGGAGCACAAACTGTGCCAGGAGAAACTGTGCCAGGAGCTGGGTGGCTTTGTGGAGAGTTCCTTTTCGTGGGAGAAGCTGATTCAAGGAGACAGAGGGGTGGTTCAGGGATCAGGGCTTGGTGAGGCTCTCCCAGCTGGCAGAAATGTGTTCTGGCATCTGGGGAGGAACTGCAGAGGTCAGGAAAGGCAGGGAAGGGGGGATTGTCTTCCAGGGAAAGGCAGTGTCTTATATTAGACCAACTTTTGGGGTTTTGGGAGGGGAATCACAAAAGGAATGGAGAGGAAATTGAGGTAAAATGGAAGGGGCAGAAATTTGGGGTAAGTATGGTAGGTGGCCTGAATTCCTCCAAAACTGGTGAGGTGGAAACGTGGCTAACATCTGAAAAGTCAAACAGTTTGTCTTTTAACCCTTCCTTAACCACCTAAAAGGGAATTTAAAAAGCCAGCACTCTTCCTGTTCATTCTGAGCTTCAGGCACGTCCCTTCCTGTGCAATTTTGTCTTCCAGGCTCATCCCAAAGTGTGTGAGAAGCTCAAAACCCTCATGGTGGAGTGGTCAGAGGAATTTCAGAAAGACCCCCAGTGCAGCTTGATATCTGCAACTATCAAATCTCTAAAAGAAGAAGGGGTCACTTTCCCTGCAGCTGGATCACAGGTAAAAGGGATTCAGTGTTCCTGGGAACAAGGAAAAATCTGTCTGGCAGTGCTGATTGGAGCTTTGGATCCGAGGAGAGCAGGCTCCTGGTTCCTGTCAGGCTCCTCCTTAGGCTGAGCTTCACTGCTGGCCATTCTGCCATTTTTTTATGAATAAAAAAAATGGGAAAGTTAGAAAAAGAAAATTAGACTGAAGGCCATTCCATGATGCCCCTGTGAGTTGTTTCAGTTTGTCCCAAAGATTTTTAGAGCTTTGTTTAACCTGAAACAATTCTGTACCCACACTTGGAATGTGGTGTTTCCTGGCTGTCCTTTTGCTGCCAGGGAGCACAAACACCTTCCCTCTCCCTCACAGAGCCTCCCAAAACAAAGGACAATGGAGCAGAGACATTTTGGAACAGGATCTGTGCTGTGGTTTCCTTTTCCAGGTCCCCATTCCCTGTCTGGGCAGTTCCCTGTCCTTGTCAGGGGTTGTCCTGGATTTTGCAGTGGTTTGTTCTTTACTTTTTGTGGTTTATTATGATATCTGACTGGCAGATATCATGCCAGGTGGTTTCTTTCTAACCTTTATTCTTGATGCTCCTAAATATTTCCATGTTCATCATGAGTCAGGTGCAGCTCAGCCCTGAAAATTCCAACAGCAGCTCCTATTCCATATTCCTTACCCCAGCTTTACTTTGCTCTGCATTAAACACTGAGGGGTTTTTTTAACTTTTACAATCTTTCCTTCCTCCACAAAGATGTTTTCACTCCTCAATCCAGGCTATGTGCTAAAACATATGGTAGAAACATGGAAGGTTTGAGCACTGGCACCCAGTTCCACTTCCCTGGGGGAATGAAAACTCCAGGAATGATTTCACTGGGCTGCTGTGGAGACTTGGAGTGTTTTAAGTCAGCATCTCCCCTTTGGAAAGGAGGGGGGGAAGGACAAAGAGTCATTTAAATGAGTAGCCTCACTTCAATAAATATGACTAAATGGAATAAATATGACTAAAATAATTATTTAAATGGTATTTATATTAAATATCAATATTTATTTTACTTCTTTCCATGCTGAAAACAAAAAGCTGGCTGAGGTTCTGAAAAGAGGTGATTTTTCCTTCTAGAGAGTCATCTTGATTCCTTAAAGGCAGCTGGCCAGTGCTATTTTTTTCAAATGTAGAATTACAGAGATTTTAGATTTTTTTCATTTGTAACCTGAATTTTCTGTCGTTCCCACCTTTGCAGGCTTCCACCAATGCTGCTAAGAATGGTTCATCAGCCAGCAAAACCAAAGAAGATGAAGACATAGCTAAAGGTGAGTTCCATTGGTGCTCCAGAGGTTCTGGTAAAAAAGCAGGGAAAGGGGAATTTGGGGCTCTTTCCTGCCACGTGGAGTTGAAATGGAATTCCCAGCAGGCTGGGAATTGGAATGCTGTGTCATTCAAGGTGTTTTTCTCACCCCAAGGATTTGGGGTAAGATATATTCTTCCCCATCCCAGCCATTTAAACCTGCAATTTGAAATCTTAGAGAGGCAGGCCACGTTTAAATAACACATTAAATACTACTTTTATTATATTAGTAAACCAAACTGCCCTTGTGTGCAGGGATAAAACACCCCAGGCATCTGTTTTTTCCTTCTCCCTTCCTTGTAGCCATCGAGTTGTCGTTGCAAGAGCAGAAGCAGCAGCAGATGGAGACCAAAGCCTTGTACCCCAGTGCAGAACCCCCCCCAAACACCCAGAGCCTGAGGAAGGTGCGAGCCCTGTATGACTTTGAAGCTGTGGAGGACAATGAGCTCACCTTTAAGAGTGGAGAGATCATTTTTGTTTTGGATGACAGGTATAACACGCTCACACAGGTGTTTGTTCCACAAAATGTTGTTTTCTTGGGGTTGGTTTTTCCTCTGGTGCTTTTTCCCCTCCCCATAGAAACCTACTGCCACTCTGGCCTCCCTCACACCCCTTCATCTTCCTCTTGTCTTTCCATCCTCCTCGTTTTTGACCCCAAATCGTTTTTAGTGCAGGCAGACTCAACTATTTCATGCAATTTTTAGTTTTTAAGATAAATATTAGATGGTTGTGTGTCATCACAGAGCTGAATTCCAGCTGCTTCCAGCATTTAAATCTCTGAAAAGAGACTTAACTTGGCTATCAAGGAACACATTTGGTAGAAATAAAACTGGTTATAAACAGCTGAAGTAATTCTTTTTGTCATCACCTGTAATATATAAGTTGTAAAAGGATCAGTATTAAGTATTGATGAATTGTGGTGAGTTTTGAGTGATTCCTGATTCCTCTTCCTCCCTTCCCTCCCCTCTGCCCCAGCTCCTGTCTGTGGCTTTGAGTTAATCTCTGCACTCAGGATCTCAGGTTTCCTGTAAAAAGCCCCAAATAACATCTCTGATTTAACATCCAGGGTTTTTAATCCATCTTTATTCCCCCAGTGATGCCAACTGGTGGAAAGGTGAGAACCACAGAGGAGTGGGGCTGTTCCCATCCAATTTTGTGACCTCTGACCTGACTGTGGAACCCGAGGCAGGTGAGTGACCTGCCCAAAACCCAGGGCTTGTTTTAGAAAGGCAGGTTAATGTTTAGCTGCAGCTAATTAGCCCCCCCCCCCCAGCAAAATAATTCCCTGATTATCATCCTGGGCAAAGAACTGAGAGCCATCCTGCCCTTGTTTCAAACAAGCAGTCACAGCTCACTGAAATCTTTGTTTTCTGCTCTGAGTTTTCCTCCTGCAGAAATGTGGTTCAGCTCACCAGCACTGTTTGTCAGGAACACGTTCCATACGAATCCAACAGACTTAAAATGTCACCCTCCCTCCTCAGACACAGGAACAGCATCCACACCCGTGGCAGGGGGGTTGTCAGGGTCACACTGCTGGCTCCATCCGAGCCCACGATTCCAAAATAAACCCCCAGCACTCGGGGCTTGGCTGGGAGGGAACGTGCTGGAGGTGGTTTTTAAGCCTTGCAGGTTTTCTGGGCAAACCCATTTGCCTTTCAGTGGGTGCATCAGTGCCTGAAGTACTTACTCAAACCCCTCTGCCCTTCAAAGGGATGGCAGGCAGGAGATGAGTGCTTTGAGTTAATGGAGAGCTGCAGAAAAGAAACTCCTCTTTGTTCTCCCAGCAGCTGTGGATAAAACCTCTGCTCCTGAGGACGCTGCAGAAGAAATTAAGAAAGCAGAGCCTGAGCCAGTTTATATAGATGAGGTATGGAGCCACTTGAAATGTAAAATATTGCTGAGCTTTTTCCAGCCTTTTGCTCCTGAATGTTGGCAGATCATTTCTTTTGGCATCAAGAACTTTTCTGTGAAAATTCAAACGGTCTCTCTGCCATGGTTGAGGAAATAAAAGTTCTTAATCTTCTCTTCACCTTCCAGGATAAGATGGATAAAACACTGCAGGTGCTCCAGAGCATAGATCCTACAGATTTAAAGCTTGATTCTCCAGATCTTCTCGACTCAGAAGGTACTTGGAGCACTAAGCTATTTTTTTTTTACATCATTTCTGCTCACAATTACCTTTTGTGGCTCGAGCTGGTGGCTCTTTTGTGTTTATTTTAAGCTTGGAGGAACCGTGGTCTGTACCAAGGGAGTGCTGCAGAACAGTTTCTCTCTCAGTGGGAGCGTGGGGCTCTGTGTATAATTTGAATTTCTTTAATAGTTCCAAGCCAGCTCCATGTTTAGCAGAGCAATTTGCATAGCTTCCAGCTCACATAAAAAATGCCTGATCTTTGCAAGATCCAAATCCCAGCTCTGAACTGAGCATTTATTGAAATAACATTTAAAAAAAATCGGGAGTTTTACTCCAGCTACACGAAAATCAATTGCTTGTTTCAATAAATGCTTTGGGCTGCATTTAAACCCTTTAATTGTGCAAGGCATTAACCACCTCAACACTTTGTGCACACAGATATCTGCCAGCAGATGGGCCCAATGATAGATGAAAAACTAGAAGAGATAGACAGGTGAGCCCAGCAAAGCTTCTCCTGTTTGCTGATTTGCTTCAACTTGTGCAGTTGGAATAACATTATTTTTTTTTTTGGTGCTTTCCATGGCCCAAGCAGGAAAAAAAAGCTGTGACAACCCTGCCTTTATGTTTTAATGCTGAAGCATTGAGTTCCCAGGGGCTGCACTCAGGCTGGGTTGCTGCTCTCCAGAATTCACTGCACGAGTCGTGGGTGCAGTTTATTGTGACTTTTTTTTTTTTGGCTGGAGCCTTTTGCAGCCTGGCCACAGGTTGGGATTTTCAGTGTCCTGCTCACCCATCCACGACAGGAAAATCTACTCAGTGTTATCTTCACCTCTCCCTCCTCAGATTTGGGCTTCCAAGACCTGGGGGAGCCAGGACAGATGGAGAGGGACTGGGGACAAGGCATGGAGGGACAGGACACAGGGAATGGCTTCCCACTGCCAGAGGGCAGGGACAGATGGGATATTGGGAAGGAATTGCTGGCTGGGAGGGTGGGCAGGCCCTGGCACAGGTTGGGCAGAGAAGCTGTGGCTGCCTCTGGATCCCTGGGAGTGTCCAAGGCCAGGCTGGATGGGGCTTGGAGCAACCTGGGCTAGTGATGATCCTTAATTTCCCTTCCAACCCAACCCATTCCATGATTCTGTGATTTCTGGGGATATTTGGGGGTGAAAATACCCCTGGGAGAGTTGCTTGTCTCGTGGCAGCTGGGGAGGGACAGTTTTGCACCATTTAAGCTCTCCCTCCAGTCCCACAACAGCAGCTTTCCAATACAAATGGGTAAAAAATCGACCATTTACCTCTTGAGGGTTTATTTTCCTTTCACATTCCAAGCTGTTTATGAACCACTTCCCTCTTTGCCCCGCTGACAAAGCTCAGTGTCTTTATCCCTTCATTTTGGAACAGGAAACATTCCGAGCTGTCGGAGCTGAACGTGAAGGTTCTGGAAGCTCTGGAGCTCTACAACAAGCTGATGAATGAGAGCCCCATGTACTCAGCCTACTCCAAACTCCACCACCCTGCACAGTTCCCACCCACCTCCTCGGGGGTCTCCGTGCAGGTCAGCATCCCTCTGGGATCCGGGAATAAAAATAGGGATTTGTGTTTGGAAGGATGACAGAAAAACACCCAGCGAGCCCACGAGCAACCCAACACTGCCTGGGGGCTTTTTGACAGCCTGGCCAGGAAAACCTGATGGATGCACTGCTGGCTTTGCATGGCCAAGACTGAAAACTCCCCGAGATTCCTGCCATGATTCCTTGGTTTTTTTACCCTTGGAATTGTGTGCCTCAGCAATTCCTGCTGTGAGTCATGCCAGCCTCCAAGTGGAACGTTCCCTTCTTGCCTAATAGAGGGGCTGGGGGTGAACTGCACTGTGATATCAATCCCAAGGGTTGTTCTTCTTTTCTAAATATGGGAACACCCTGCTTTGAGGTCTCTTTTTCAAGGAGGGCCCACATTCCATGGGTTCTGATTCCTGGGTAGGAACACAGTTATTAGTTCCCAGCACACAGGCAGGCTCAGGAGCGCTTCACCCTGTCCCCAACCTGCCTGCTGATGGCTCAGGGGGAAAAAAACCAGAGGGGAAGGAGAGGTTTTAAAGCACAGGAATGGGGGGGAGGGTTTGCCTGAAGTGGATTTTACTTTAATGTTAATTGTTCGGTGGGAAAAGAATAGTTGCCATGGCAACTGCCAGATCTGAAAATATGTCAGTTAAAAGTAATTCCGTGTCCTTAACTCCCGGTGACGATGGAAAATTCATTCTGTTTGGAGGATAGAAAGTAATCTAAGCCAAAAGGCGACTGGAGTTTGCTGTTCCTTCCAAGATTCCTGCTTCCAGTGGCCAGAAATGCAGGATAACGCTGGCCATGCTGGGTTTGGAGTGGTTATTGGGACAAACCGTTCCTTCAGTGCCCATAAATCATCCCAAATCCAAACCCAGTGAGCTCCTTAGTCCTGTGATACCTGGATTTGGAGGAAATCTTGTCTTATTTAAGCCAGAAATGCGAGAAGTTAAAGGGGTTTGGTTTCCAAAAGGTGCCACAGGAATCTCAAGCTCCTGCTGGATTTTCTTTGCAGTCATATCCCGTGCAGCCTCCCAGTGGGAATTACATGATCCAGGGGGTCCAGCAGGTCTCCATGTCCCCAGGGTACAGCCTGGCACCCCAAAGCCTCAGTTCCTCTGGAGCCACTCAGCCGCCTCAAGCTGCTTACATAAGGTATGGATCCACCAAATCCCTCTTCCAGGTGGGAATTTGGCTGCTTGGCCTGGAAGTTCCACATTCTTGTCGTGTTTATGTTCACAGTGACACTTAATTTGGAAAGGGAAACTTCAGTTTTACTGAACTGGGTGTCAGTGGGAACTTTACTAGGGATAAAATTGATCCTGGAGGGGGATGTTTGCCAGGAAGTTTTTAAGGGATGAAGGTTGGAAATGAACCTCAGACTTGAGGTTTAACCACCCAGCCCCAGAGAGTAAAAGTTAAAGAGATTCCACTGATATTTAATATATTGATTCCATGTATTTCACAGAATATTCTGAGTGGGGAGGGACCCACAAGGATCATGGAGTAGTAAAATTATTGGGGGTGAAAACCATTTTTCCTGCAAAAACCATAAAATCCTGCCAAGTTACAGGCATGAAAAATATGGAAAGGAAGTATTCCCGGGAAATTCTCCAGTTACTGATATGGGAGAGCTACAGAAGGGGAAGCTGGGGAGGGACTGGGTCAGGTGGTGAGGGTGTGTGTGTGTAAAAGCTGTATTTTTGCAGCCAGGAAGCCCTGAAATCCCCTGAAAACTGCCCGGTTGGGTCCCGTGATTGTCACATTGATGTTTTCAGAGCCCCCAGCTCGCTCTGGGGGCTGACAGCGGTGCTGTTCGTAGAGCTGACCGTGGGGTAGATGGATGAGTGGTGAGAGTGAGCCTTGTGTTGTCTCCCCACAGCCCAGGCCCCGACCCTGCTGTGCCTCAGCCCTTCCCAAGCGCCGGCACGGCCGCCTTCCCCCCGGCCCCGCTGGGAATGCCCCTGGACATGGCAGCCTTCCAGAGCTCCACAGCCACCCTGCCTCAAGGACCAGCTTACCCCGTGGCACTGCCCGCTCCCTCCCTGCTCCAGCAGCAAACAAATTACCATCAGCAGCCTCTGCTCTAAGACAACCAGCTCCTGTTCCTGAATTAGGGAGCGGCCGCCCGGCCCAGCGATCTCTCTGAAGCCCTGTCGTGGATATCCGAGTGCATCTTCCTTTTCCGATACCCCAGCTCGCTGCAGAGTAAAAATAGGCACCGGCTCTGATGGTGATTTGCATATTTGCATCTTGAACTAGATTAGGGGATGGTTTAAAATAATTCCAGATTCCTTTGAGCCCTTTTTTTTTTTTTTTTTTTTTTTTTTTCCCCTGCGCTTTCAGGAAACGCCACTTGCGAATCTTTGAAAGATGGTCCCGAAATAATTCCCTTTTTTTGAGGCGTTTCTGGGAACTGGAGGAAGCTGAGACGTCGCTCAGTGTTGCTTTTGCCTCCTCTGGTGTCTCCTGTAATCCTTCTGTCCCGGGGGCTTTAGGGAATCTCTGCAGTTGGGAGACCCGGAATGGGAGCGATCCCCGAGTCCAGCCGGAAGAGGGTTTGGTGTGGTGACGGTGAGGACCATCATCCCATGGGAACAGGAGGTTTTTACAGGGATATTTCGGAAAAATCCAGGCAACTGGAGTGTTCTTCTTGAAGGAAACAAGTTTTACCAGAATTCCCTTGTCTTTTGGCAGAGGTGGCACTGCGAGCACAAGTGTCCTTGGGAAGAGCTGGCAGGGGATGCTCCCAGCTGGATCCAAGGTGCTGAGCCAGGAACTTGCACAGAATCTCTTTTTCTTTTCCTTTTTGGACGCATTTAGAAGTGAAGGAGCGTTGTAATTCCTTGTGGGGAAAGGAGGGGGGCTCGAGGATGTTTGGAGCTCCTTAAGACTGCGAGGATCTGCCTCGTTCCCCTTCCAAGGGGGAGCTGAGTGGAACAGGAATCGCCTTGATGGGACCAGGGGGTTCTTCCTCTCTTGGATTTCCTTTCTCTGCCACGACATCCATGTCTAAATGACCATGGATCGCAGAGGAACTCTTGGGAAAGGTGGATTTAAGGCCAAATCCACGTGCTGGTGGGTGGGGATGTTCCCCCCCCACACACACACACAAGGAGTGGGAAACAACAGCCGTGTCCTGGAGCTGGGAAGTGTGGCTGAGAAAAGAAATCCAAGGATTTCTTCCCTGATGCACTTTTTCAAGGGGTGGGGTTTGCACGAGGGAGCAGATGAGCTGGATTATCTCTATCCATATCCTGGGAATGTGGGATTTCTTTCTTCTTCTGTTTCAACACTGAAAAAAAATCACTTTGTTCTCTTCCCTCCTCACTGTAGCAAGGTCACATTTTATACCTGCTCTGACAACCTCTGGGGAGTCATAACCCTTAGACTGGGGAAATAAGGGAAGCAATTCACTGATGAAAACATCTGGATTGAACCCATGGAGATGTCTCCAGAAGTATTTTTGGTGTCTGAGTTTTGTCCCCTGATTGGAAGCCCCAGATTCTGGGCTGTGGAGTGACCAAACCCCCCCTTCACTCAGCACCTCCTCCACTGGTTTCACCTTTTATTTAATGATCATGTCCCTCTGTTCACCTGCAGCCTCGTGCTCGTTGCAATAAGGTGTTGAGAGCCTGCTCTTTTAAATCACTTTTTTTTTTTTTTGTTCAAATCGGTGCAATTGGGAGGGAGAATTCCTGTCTTTCCTTTTGACAGGCCTTTAATTTGTCCTGATCCTTCCCCTGGGAGTCGCTCAGCACAAACAGCACCCGTGGCAATACTGAAGTGTTTTGATAACTTTGTTCCTTGTGTCTTTCAAGGGGGTGGATTGATTTCAATGCTGCTCTTCCAAATTCTTGTCGTTTCGGAGCTTTTGTTGTACGAGTTGACTTTGTTCGAGTTGGTTTGTGGTCGAATTAAACCTCGCTGTCGTTGGTGTGAATCCCCCACGCTGGTTGGGAATTTGGGATTGGTGTTTTTTTCCGAGCTTTGGCCCCAGAGAAATCTCGAGTGGAGCCAGCCAGACGTGATTTGATGATGTTCAGTCCGTTGTTGACTATAAATAATGTACATAACTCATTTGTCTGGGGTTTTCTACACAGCTCCACACGCACCTGGACTTTTCTAAAAGCAGGATTTGTCCTCCTCTCATCTCTTCTCTTCCTAACTCTGTGATATGCAACTTGTAGATAGTGTAAAATAATTTAATTATTATTAAACCGGTGTATTTAGAGGGGGTTTGCTGTTTCTCTTCACACTCGTAGACACGACCATATTTATTTTTGAGGCCTGATTGTAACAGAACACGCTGCCAAAGGATTTCTCTAACTCCACATTTCTTACCTGAGGTTTGTACCTGCTGTTTTCTACCAGGAATTCCCACTGGAGAACTCCTGCTTTTTCATAGGAACCCTTAACACAGGAACCCCGGGCGACTTTGTAAGGAGAACTTGGTTGGGATCCTTTTGTTCCATGGGTGTTCAGTACCAGTAATAGATCCATTTCCTCCTGCTGTGAGTTGGGGACCTGTTCTTGTCTGTCAAACTTGTCCTTGTCACCCCACCCAGGGTGGGCCGAGGGGTTGTGCTGTCACCTGACCGTGACCAAGGCTTTGTCTGTTCAATTGGCTGCAGAAATAATGTTAAAAACCAGATTGTTTAAACCTTCCAGAGGATGTTGTTGTGTGTTCATTGTGCTGGTGGGGCAGTGGGCTGGAGCTGGGACCTCCCTCAGGAATCATTTCCTGAGGGGAACAGGATTTTTTTTTCCCTTATTTTTATCTCTTGTGAGAACCTCTTGGTTACACTGAGCACTGTGAGGTGTCTGGAGTGAGTCAGGTTTGTTCACAAACACACCTGAGGAGGATTCTCTTGGCTATGCAGATAATTCCAGTGTCAGAGGAGAAATTTTCTTCTCTAAGTGATTAATTCCCTGTTGAAAGAGGAATTCTCTTTTGCCACAGGGTTTAATTCCCTGTTAAAAGAGGCAAAATCTGAGTTGTCTGAATGTGACTGAGACTTCTGGCTCATCCCAAATGAAAATGAATCCTTTAATCCTGCTGCTAAAGCTGTGCACAGGCACCAAAAACATGTGCAAGGAGCCTGATGTAGCAAGCCCAGAAATTGTTTTTTATGCATAAATCCCTGGTTTTCATCACTTATTTCCAGCCCCTTGGAGTTTCCAACCCTGGTGGGTTGATTTTGGGTCACTTCAGGCTGAAAATACAAACTTTACCAGCCCTTAAAGAAGCCAGACCATATCCTGAATTACTGGGAAATGCTGGGTTGTTTTTCCTCTTGGATCCCCATCCTTGCCTCGCTGGAGTGAGCCCTGATCCATTGAGTTTCTGGACAGAGCCTTTCCTTGGGAAATCAGCCACCCTACTGTTAATGTGTCAAGAAAAGTGCCTTGAAAAAGGACCAGTTTAATGATGCAACTGAACGTAAAAATAATCCCATTCCGGCTCCAGCCTTCGTGACCCACATTCATCTTGGACAAAGAAACCAGGCTGCTCCTGCCTGCCAGGAATTGAAGGATTTGGAGTCTGGAGCGAGGGAGGAGGACGCTGGACCCTCCCCAGAATCCGTGTGTGTGCTCAGAGTGCAGGTGTGAGATCATTCCCGAGCCGGGCACGTTCCCCCTCCTGCTCATCCCGCTGGGAGGTGGGAGGTGTGATGTGCCTGTAGGTGAAGCTCAGCAGTGGGAAGCAGGAAATCCAGGTCCTGCTTCCAGTGCTTCCACAGATTTCAGCTTCAAACAGATCGCTTCATCTCCTGCCTTAGCTTTTCTCCCTCCACGCCCTGGAGTTTGGAGCGCTCTCCCTGCCTGGAGGTTGATGCCAGTGGGTGCTGAGGGGTCTGGGAAGGTTAAACTCTGTGTGGAGCTTGTCCCAAGCACCTGTGTCACATCTCACCCTGCCAGGTCACTGGGGAACCCTGGAATGCTTTGGCTTGGAAGGGACATCGAGGATCATTTTGTTCCACCCCCTGCCATGGGCAGGGACATCTTCCACCAGCCCAGGCTGCTCCAAGCCCCATCCAACCTGGCCTTGGACACTTCCAGGGATCCAGGGGCAGCCACAGCTTCTCTGCCCAACCTGTGCCAGGGCCTGCCCACCCTCCCAGCCGGGAATTCCTTCCCAATCTCCAATCTAAACCTTTTGGTAATTTGACAACTGAGAGTCGGAGTAACGAGGTGTCCCTGCCCAGCTGTGTTACTTTTCAGCTGCTGGTAACGAGGTCTCCAGGTGTCCTGAGGGATGGGGAATAGCAAGGACTCACCTGCCTTCAGCCAGCAATTCCTTCCCAACATCCCATTTCTCCCTGCCCTCTGGCAGTGGGAAGCCATTCCCTGTGTCCTGTCCCTCTATCCCTTGTCCCCAGTCCCTCTCCAGCTCTCCTGGAGCCCCTTTAGGCCCTGCAAGGGGCTCTCAGGTGTCCCTGGATCCTTCTACAGGTGAGCTCCCCCAGCTCTCCCAGCCTGGCTCCAGAGCAGAGGGATCCAGCCCCGGCTCCTGCGGCCGCAGCGCTGCGGGACGGGGTTGTGGGAGCCGGGACGGGGCTTTGGGAGCCGGGACGGGGCTTTGGGAGCCGGGACGGGGCTTTGGGAGCCGGGACGGGGCTTTGGGAGCCGGGACGGGGCTTTGGGAGCCGGGACGGGGCTTTGGGAGCCGGGACGGGGCTTTGGGAGCCGGGACGGGGCTTTGGGAGCCGGGACGGGGTTGTGGGAGCCGGGACGGGGCTTTGGGAGCCGGGACGGGGCTTTGGGAGCCGGGACGGGGCTTTGGGAGCCGGGACGGGGTTGTAGGAGCCGGGACGGGGCTTTGGGAGCCGGGACGGGGTTGTGGGAGCCGGGACGGGGCTTTGGGAGCCGGGACGGGGCTGCGGGAGCCGGGACGGGGCTGTGGGAGCCGGGACGGGGTTGTGGGAGCCGGGACGGGGCTTTGGGAGCCGGGACGGGGTTGCGGGAGCCGGGACGGGGCTTTGGGAGCCGGGACGGGGCTGCGGGAGCCGGGACGGGGCTGCGGGAGCCGGGACGGGGCTTTGGGAATGTCCTCCCGGGGTTGTCGCTCCCAGCCCCGCCCCGGGGCCGCCCCCCCCGCCGCCCCCTCCCCACCGGCTCCGCCCCGGCGGCGGAGGAGCCGGGCCGGGATCCGGGAGAGCCGGGATAACCGGGATAAGAGGGATAACCGGGAGAGCCGGGCGGCGGCGATCGGGGCGCCATGGCCGCGGTGGGTGCAGGGGGGGTCCCGGGGGTGGCCGCGGGGGGGGTGGCGGTGCCGGTGCCGCGACCTTGATGCTCTGTCCCCACGCAGGTGACCAGGGGCACCGCCACGCGCCGCAGCCGCCTCAAGCGCTCGGACGGCAGCACCACCTCCACCAGCTTCATCCTGCGCCAGGTCAGCGCCCGGGGGGCTCGGGGGGCTCTGGGGACCGGGGGGGCTCCGTCCCGGGGGAGCGGGACCGCCGTTCTCGGTGCCGCAGCCCGGGGATGCTCCGGGTCCGTCTCATCCAGGGATGCTCCGGGTCCTGCTCCGGCTCGGCGTGCGGGGGCAGAGCTGGGACCCCCCGGGAGCTCCGGAGCGCGGCCCCAAATCCCGGCTGGAGTAGCGGTTTTTAACGGGATAAACTCGTGGGTTGTCCTCGCCTTCCTTTCCCCGGCTGTGGCTGACCCCGCGGGCTGATCTCTGCTTATGACACCCAGGGCGAGAGGTGCGCCTGTTCTCAGGGAATGGAAGCGGGGGTTTTGGCGAGCTCCTGACTTTAGGATTTCTGGGGAAAAAAAAAAAAAAAATCTTTTAAAGGTGTCAAGAGCATCGGCAGCTCAGCTGGGGCTCCTCAGGGCTAATTATACAGCCCCCTGTGCTCCCCTGGCACTGCAGGAGCGGTGGCACCATGGTGAAACCCCCTGGAAATAGTTCCCCTTTCCCTTCCCTGTTCCCCTTTCCCATCTCTATTCCCAGTCTCCCACTCCTGCCTGCCCTGAGTGAAACACGGGCTGACACCCCGAGCCTCCCTGAAGTGTCACTCTCACCTAGAAGACGCATCTCAGAGGAAATGTTATTAATTTGATGTAAAAGTCGAGGAGGTGGAACATTTCCCAGAGCACAGACCTGCATCCCAGATTCCTCGGTGTGACTTTAGCAGAAATTCAAGGAAGCTCAGGGAAAGCTGAGCTGGGCCCTCGATGGATTTGGGGGCGCTTGTCATGTGTGCTGTGGCAGCTGCGAGGTGGGTCTGTCAGGGAGAGGGATTTTAATCACCCCGGGGAAGTTGGATGTGGCTTTGTGGCATCTCCTCATCAGCTCCAGCCCCGAGCAGAGCCGGAGAGTCCCCGTTCCCAGGGTGACACGGGAGAGTCTCAGCAAGAATCTGCTGCTCAGTGTGATCTCAGCCGTGGAAATGGGAGTGGGAACAGGGATAGAGGAGCAGAAAGGCGGTTTTAGGGTGTGTTGGGATGTCCAGGAGGTGTTGCCGTGGGCCCTCCTGGGGGGTGTCCCGGAGAAGCTCGGTAGGAATTTTGTTTCCAGAGGTGGATTTTGGGCCATCTGGAAATGGAGGGTTGGTGATTCAGGCAGAGGGTCATCAGCATCGCTTGGTGTCTGAGGGAGCAGGACATGACGTGGGGTTTTGGGAGCCTGGCCTCTGTCAGTTGGATTTGGGAGGACAGGGGGACCCGCTTCTCTCCTGACCCCCTTGAGGGGGTTGATTTACACACTGGAAGGGCACTGCCAAATTCTAACAGGAAAATCAGGTGCTGGGATGTTCTCCCTGTCCTTCCCTCCCACTGGGAAGTTTTCCCTGACAGCAGCCAGGCTGGAAGGTAAAGTCCCACCAGCAGGGATGAACTTCAGGGAACGCTGCACTGGCTGTGGGGCTGATTTAAAAACAGACAGGAGTTCTGTCCGTGAGATCTGCAATAAATGTCCCAGAGGACTTCAGATCTTTCACAGAGCTTTTATGTGCTGAAAATTGAGCACCAGCTTCTTGTCCAAGTCCGAAATACCCAAGAAATTGTATCTTGGTTTCCTTCTGTGTCAGGAGGGATGCAGCTCCCCGGGATTTGAACTCATTATTTGACTTTTCATCGTCTTACACTTAATTTCTGGCCTCTCAGTCTAATTTAGGAAAGGAGTAATGTTTGGAGCCAAACTTTTGGGTTTGCCTTTTGGTCCAACACCCCGTGGTGAGAAGCAAAGAGTGCTGAGTCCCGTGCCTGTCCACAAGGACAGAGCTCCCAACCCCACGTGGGGAGCTGGGGGTTCCCCTCGTGTCCTGTGTGCTGCAAATCAAGGGGATGATGCTTAAAAACCCCAAAGAGCTGCCCAGGGAGGGAGATCCTCGTGCCCTGGGGTGACCTGGAGTGCAGGATGTTCCCAGGGGGTTGGTGACCAACCCTGGTGCTGGAGGAGCTCAGCGTGGCCTTGGAGCAGGGAATGGGTGCACAGGATCGTTCCTCTGACGTGGCAGGAGCTGCTCAATTATCGTGAAGAAGCCCCTTAAGGGACAGGAGTCAATTATAAGACACAAAGTAGGGCAGCTGCAAACATGTGCTTGCAATTCCACGGAATGCTGCCATAAGAATTCCTGGTCGTGCTTTCGGGAAGATTTTGCCTTTCCACCCCTTGCTGTGTGACCTGAAGTTGTCTTTTCCCTTTGAACTCTGGCAGCATTAGTTTTACTCCCTGTGATTTTTTTTTGGGAGGGAATTTATTTCGCTGGGAAAACTGAAGTGACCCGTGGAGAACAACAAGTGAGAGGAAACGGCCTCAAAATGCACCAGGGGAGGTTTAGGTTGGATATTAGGGAAAATTCCTTCATGGAGAGGGCTGGCACAGCTGCCCAAGGGGTCACCTTTCCTGGAGGGATTTAAAATCCCTGTGGATGTGGCACTTGGGGACATGGATTTGTGGCGGCCTTGGCAGTGCTCAGAGTCTTGGAGGTCTCTTCAGTGTCAGCCTTGTGATAAAATCTTCCTGATTCCAAATAACCAGTGGAAATCCTTCCCAAATCGTGGCAGAAATTTCAAGTAAAGCCACCGAGTGTCCCTGTGCAGTCCAAGGACATTGAACTTCATGTAAATTATATTTAGATACGCAGTTTATTTCTGGAAGGGTTTTTTTTTTTTTTTTTTTTGCTGCTTATTTAGAGATATTTGAAGTTAAAGCCAATTTTCTTTTAAGACTTAGTTACATCTGCATCTCTGGCAGTGCTTGTGCTTCCCCTTTTCAAATGGCTTTTTTTTTTTTTCCTGTGTAATCCTGAGAGGAAAAGGAAAACAGCATTTTCTATTCTTGGAGCAGCTCTCAGGCTGTAAGAACACTTGAAAAGGTCGGTGACACTCTGATGGAAAGGTCTGGAATCTTTAGGAAGAGTTTTGTGGCCTTGTTTCCAACTGGGGTTGTGGGGTGGGGGTTGTGGTGTCCTGGGCAGGACCAACTTGGGCATCTCAGTCCCACATCTTTTTGCCTGGTCAAGCAAAGGTAGTTCTGGCTCAGATTTGGGAAGGTTTTGGGGTGTCTGAGCTCTGTCTGTCCTTTCTCAAGTGTGAAAAAACTTCCCCTTGACACAGGAAAGTCTCAGGTGTGGCTTCACCTGAGGGCAGGGAGAGATGGGATACTGGGAAGGAATTCCTGGCTGGGAGGGTGGGCAGGCCCTGGCACAGGTTGGGCAGAGAAGCTGTGGCTGCCCCTGGATCCCTGGGAGTGTCCAAGGCCAGGCTGGAGCACCCTGGGCTGGTGGAAGGAGTCCCTGAGCCAGGGAGAGCCAGCACTTGGTCCCTGCTCATCACTGGTGTGTGGGGGCAGCTCCAGTGACCATTTCTCACTGAACTTTCCAACATGCATCCGATTTATTCCTTCAGTTTTGCTATTTTTTTTTTTTAAACCCCTTTTCCTTGGTGTGAAATGAGACCTCAGGGTGTGACCTTGGGGCCCTGGTCTGTGTTGGGGTGTTCTGGGGGGCAGGAGGTGGCTGTAGCTGGCACTGTGATCCATTCCAAGGGGGAAAATGCAAGGATCCATGGAATTCCTGAAAATCCAGCTCTGACTAGGTGGCTGAAACCCAACGTGCAGAGGAGCAGCTCGGGGTTTCAGTCACTCCCCGGGCTGAGCTCAATCCTGCGATGAGTCATTAATTTCTAAAATACAGCTTTACTGTCACGGAATGTGATTATTCCACGAGGCTGTTATTTTTCCTCTGTGCAGCATTTAGAAGCTCTTTCAGCACTTGACAGGTGAAGAGAAGATGGAGCCCTTTCCCCAGGGAGCAGGAGGCTCTCTGGCACAGGGGGTGACACGGCTGGGAGTGGTCCCTCTGCTCCTTGGGGTGCTGCAGCTCCCAGCTCAGCCCAGCTCCCACAGGGACTCACAGGAGATCCACTCTGGGAAAGAACAGATTTTATTTTAAAGATCTACCTTGTTTAGGTTAAATCCAAAGGGGAAATGGAGGCCTGAGCTGAAATAAGTGTGCCCAGGGTGTCTTGCTGGGGTGCCCCAGCAGCCAGGGGGGTGCCCCCCTCTCTCTGCAGGTCTCTCTTGCACCACGAAGGGAGTTTACAGAAGGTCCTGGGAGCTCTGGGGCAAAGCAGGGTTTTCCACAGTGCCACAGAATCATCAAATCATGGAATGCTTTGGGTTGGAAGGGACCCTAAAATCATCCAGTTCCACGGGCAGGGACACCTTCCACTATCCCAGGCTGCTCCAGTGCCCATCCAACCTGGCCTTGGACACCTGATCCTGTTGCTCTGTCGGTCATTCCAATCAGGATTGAACTCCCAGGTCACAGAGGTGACCTTTGCAGCTGGTTTTGTTCTCAGGGCAGGGATGAGCCCCATCCCTCGTGTCCCTGGAGCCGGGGCTGTGCCAGCTCCTGGCACTGGGATTGTGCCACCACAGCAGGATTTCCCTGGGACAGCTTGGAGAGCTTCCAGGTCTCCTGCCAGCTGGAGAGAGCCCATCCCAGCACTGGGCCCAGCTGGGTTTGGACCCTTGGTGAGGCTCCCAGGGCGAGGAGAACTCCTGGAATGAGGAGGGGGAAGCAGAGCCTTCCCTCTGTCTGCGTGTACCAGTGCTGGGAGGGGCTCACCTGGGCAGCTTTGGGTGAGCCCAGGGGTTGGATCATGTCTGGATGACACCTCTCCCTAATTTCCTGAGGGGATGAAGTCAGAGGGATGGGATACACAGCTCTTTTCCCGAGTTGTCTTCCACTGTGGCTTGAGGGGCTGGTGGATGGACTTGCAGCATGTCCCCCATTCCTGGGTGTCTCTGCAGGGCCAGGGGTTGGACTCTGATCCTTGTGGGTCCCTTCCAGCTCAGGATATTCCACGGTTCTATGAACCCTCCACAAGGTTGAAATAACAGCAGCAGGAAACTTAAATGGATTTTTTTTAATCAAAAAACAAAGAGGAGGAAAATTGACTTCTCTCCTTAGTCCTGCCATCACCTCACCCAACTGCAAGAGAGCCACCAGCACCCTCCCTGCTTCCTCTGGAAAGCCGAGTGTCTGGGAATCTCTGTGTCACCAGGAGCCTTAATTGAATGTTTCTCCATGTGCTCATTGAATCTCCAATTAAGTTCCCACTTTGTGTTCCCTCAGAAAAGGGAAAGGGTGTTGTGTGAGGGAGTGTTTGCAAGCAAACAACGACCACCAAGAGCCCTCCCAAAAAAAACCAAACCCAAATGGTGGTTGGTGGCTGTGTCTGGAGCCTCTGCAGCCCTTGGCTCGCTGTGCTCTGTCCCTGGGGAGCCCCTGCCTGTCCTTGGTGCTCCCTGAGCGCGGCCGGGGCTGCCCCTGGAACTGGGACAGGATCCACGTCCTGCACGTGGAACTGGAGCATGAGCCGTGTCCTCACGCATCCCAAAGCTTGTGATGGGACTCTTGGTGCATCCCGGTGTTTGTGGTGGGCACCAGAGCACACCAGCAGCCCCCTGGCACTGGCACAGTCAGGCGAACCCAAGGAACGGGATGCTCCGCGTGGATTTGATGGAGTCGGGAAGTCTGAGCCTTTGGAATTCTCCCTTTAAAAATCCCGTGTCCTACTCTCCGGCAGATGTGCTGACCGGCTTATTGTCTCCATGGCAACAAGGTTTGGGGGTTTTAAAATAGCCCGAAGTCACAAAAGAGAGCTGGGAGTGTATTAATAGCGCGGGCAGCGTGGGTAAAACGGGGCTGGGCTGCTGCTCACCCCAAATTCGGGCTGTTTGGGATCGCCCGTCTGCCTGCAGCGACCGGGGGTGTTTGTTTACGCGTGCTTTGGGAGCGTGACCTATAAAATGGGTGCTCCTCAGCCGCGCAGTGTGGGGACCGTGAGGCGCTGGCATGAGCCGAGTGACAAAGTGCGGGGCGGGTGACACGGGGGAGGGGACAGCTCCGTCAGGAATGTGCGCACGGTTGTGTAGGATTATAAATATATAGGGTATGGATGCGCGGTGTTCCTGCTGCCCCTCCATCCCGTGAGGAGGAGTTGGGATCCAGAATTCCTGCGCGACCCGCTCGGCCCCGGGGCAGCTCCATCCCCCCTTCTCATCACCCAGCGCCTCCTCCCAGTCCCCCCAGTGTGGGGACAGCCCGCGCAGGGCTGCGGGGCTGCGATTGCGGCTGGAATCGCTCGGAGGAGAGCCGGGAGCTCTGGGATGTGCCGTGGTTTCTATGGACACCGAGGGCTCGTGTCAAGCGCGATCCGGTGGGATTGTGCTGAATGTGGAGGAAGCGCAGAGGATCACGTGGAGCTCCAGACCCGGGGCTGCTGAAATATGCTCTGTTGGAATGTGGTAGAGACAGAAATAGGGGCTTTTTTTTTCCCCCTAAATTCCTTAGGTTTTGGGTGAGTGACCAGCGGAGTTGGGAAAAAGAGCTTCTGAGCAGGGTGAGGTGGGAAAGCCTGGTGTGTGTAACCTCCAAAATTCTGCTTTGATGGAGCAGAGCCCCAGGAAATACAACTGCCATGTTGAAAAGGTCTCCTCTTAGAGGAGCTTTTGGCTGATAGACAAATGTAAGAAACATAGGGTGGTTTGGGTTAGAAAGGATCTTTAAGATCATCCCATTCCAACCCCACTGCCATGGGCAGGGACACCTTCCACTGTCCCAGGCTGCTCCAAGCTGGCCTTGGACACTCCCAGGGATCCAGGGGCAGCCACAGCTTCTCTGCCCAACCTGTGCCAGGGCCTGCCCACCCTCCCAGCCAGCAATTCCTCCCTAACCTCCGATCTGAGCCTTTTGGAAATCAGTGTTGGATAATTTGAGAGTTGGAGTAACGAGGTGTCTCTCCTGTTGTGATAATTTGTGGCTGGTAACGAGGCCTGCAGGTGTCCCCAGGAGTGGAGTGGGATGAGGAATAGCAAGGACTCTCCTGCCTCCTCCTACCCCTCTAACAAAAAATGGGAAACTTCCTTAAAACAATGGAGGGAGGTTGGAGATCCCTCCCTGCCCCTGACACAAATAAAGTGGATTTTTATGCCAAGGGGCCCTCGTGACCTTCCCCAGCTCCCACAGCATGTCAGAGGTGCCGTTCCCGCCCGGCTTTTGGGAATTTCGGTGCCGGCATTCCCGTGGGAGCGTTCCCACACCAACCCCTCTGCTCTGTGCTGTTTGCTGAGCGCCTTGGGAGTGTTTTTGGGTGAGATCTGGGCTGGAGGGTGTCAAACACTGCGAGGAACCAGGGTAAAAATACACCCTGGTGGTTTCACTCCAGTCCCATTCCCAGGGAACAATCAGCCATTGGCACTTCCTGTGAGGAATGTCACGGTCTCAGGGAAAACCTTTTTCTGTCCTAAAGCAGAGATTTAATGTCCTTAAGTAAGAGTCTCCTCAGCACTGGATCCTGACAGCTTTGCAGTGCTTGGCTCTGGGCTGGGACACCTTTTCCTGCAAGGAATAAGCTGCGACCTCTCTCTGGTTTTCCTTGTGTCCCAATTTTCCTGGAATTTGTGGGGTTTTTTGATGGTCATTCTGTGGGCTGGTGGTTTCAGGAGCTCCTTCCCAGCTTATATAACTCATCACATTCCCAGTTACACGTTTGGACAGTGGGACCGGCCCCCCTGTCCTGATATTTCCATAGGTTATTGCACTTAATGCATTTTGATATCCCTGGAAAAATGTGAGATCCCGAACCAGCAAAACGCCTCAGCTCAGAACTCTGAGGGCACCTTTTGAAAATGCTCATTCCTTTGAAAGAAAATATCCTTTCACTGGGATAATCTGGGTGTATCAGCCAGTGATAGCCCATTAATTTCCCACGTTTCACCCAGAGAAACGTTCCCAGTGGTTTGTTCTGCGGGAGGAAGAAGAGGCAGCTGCACGTGGACACCCCTGTAACCCAATTCCTGTTGGATCTGGAAGACATGTCCTGCTGCTTCCATGAAGATCTGCCCTCCTACCACTCCTTGGGTGGGAATACAGCGGGCTTTGGGAGCTAAAACCAAATACTGGGACAGGAATCCCCTGCCTCGTTCCTGGTGTTTGATCCCACGCTGGACATCCCAGGCCGAGAGCATCCAAGGATCTGGGCACCCCTGCAAGCCCATCACCTGCTGCAGCCCCACAGGATCTTCTGGGCGAGCTGCAGCAAGCTCAGACACCTGGGATTAAGCAGGAGAATCCCATATCCCAGAGGAAACCTCCCTTCTGGCTCCAGTCAGCCCTGATAGCTGCAGAGTGACGTGTCCCTTTCCGAAGAGAAGGGTGAATTCCTCGATGATTTCCCAACCCAATGACACCTTTGACTGGATTTTCCTTGCCCAAATCCTTGTGTTGTGGTGTGTTCTCCACTTCCCACCTCACGGTGTCCAGGGGCATCTTCTCCTCCACGAGGCCTCGGTGCCAACCCGTGGCCCGTGAATGTTCTGGCCCAGTTTCTGAGAGCAGCTTTTGGAGGCCTTTCATGCCAGAGTCACTTTGTGCTTCCGAGTTCACCGGGGGAATTTGTGTGCTGGGAGTTGTCGGGGTGTTCATTCCCTGGGGGATCTCTTGGCAACTGGAACTGGTTGTCCCCTCAGGAGATGTTTCATGACCTGGTGGGTTTTTTCCCCTCCTCTCTTTTATCCATCTGGGAGTGATAAAAAATTCCTGGGCACTCCCTTGGGGCTTTAATGACAGGCTGAGGTTTAATGGCCTGAGATTACTGAACAGCAGCCAGGCATTCAATCTCCCAAGTGCCTGGGAGCAGGTATGGCTCATGTTCCCTCGGAGTCCAAGGGATTCCACCTCAGCTCTCAGTGCCAGGGGTTGGGTGGAGCGAAGATCTCTCCTAGGAGTGACATCCCAGGGGATTGGGTGCTGCTGCTGCTGCTCCAGCACGGGGGACTAGCAGGAATTTCTCCCCCTGGACTCCTGAAGCCGTTCCACGGGAGCTCTCGATGGGAGGTCACTGCCCAGCCAAGGATATTTTTTTATTTACCCAGGGAAGAGATGTCAGGAAACAAAATGAAGGTGGAATAACTCCTACAAAACTGCTGCATCAATCCTGACTCCTGGCTTGTTCCAGCCTGGAATGGGGGATCCGGGGCTGAGCTGCACGACAGGATGAGAAAGTGTAAAAAAAAAAAGGAGATGAAAGACAGAAATACAGCTGTCCCCCTTTGTATCAGCCTTTTTGCAATTCCTCCCTTTCCCTGTGAGCCAAAGCAGGAATTGCCAGTGCCCACACTGAGCCCCAAACACCAAGCCCAGGCAGAGCAGCCCGAGCAGCAGAGGCTCCTTTATTCTTAGCCACGCTCAGGAGTCGGGAGGGAGACGATATTTGCTGTCAGACGGATTTCGGAGCCCAAAAGCACATGAAAAATAAAAGAATGAAGAAAGCCAAGCCTTGCTGAGCAGAGCACACCCATCTGGGGGACTGCAGAGCCGGGCCCTCCTCCGGGGATTTTTATAATAGCTTGCTTCTCTCGGTAAATGCTGGATTAATTTATGTAGGTTGATTTTGTCTGCTGGTAAATGGGCGAAGAGGAGCCTGCACACGGCGTGTCCCTCCTTCAAGGGCTCGTGGAGTGGTTTGGGATGGAAGGGGCCTCAAAGCTCATCCAGTTCCACCCCCTGCCGCTGGTGATGGTTAAATGAGGGGTTACCACTTACAAGCAGGAGAAACAGGAGGGTGATGAATTACAAGCCGGTGTAATTTATGCAGGAGCAGCGTGGGGGAAATCTCAGCCCACTCCTGTTCCACATAAATTATGGATGTACCGCCTTGAAAATAGCTCCAGAGGGTGTTGGGATTTTTTTTGGCTAGTGAATCATGCCCTGAATTCCTACAGTACCTACATTGACTCAAATGTCTCCTTTTTGCCCCACCTTTATTTTTGGATCCTCAGTAAACTTTTGCTGAACTTGCAGTTCCGGGGGTTTCTTTCATTTCCTCCCAGCAGGTCCTGTTCTTTGGAGACCCCGTTTGGAAAAGGGGCTCCTGAATTTACACCTTCTCCCAGAGCCTTCCCACGGGAGAGTTCCCACCTTGTGCCCTGGACGTCACTGGGAGAGATCCCTTGGCTGGTTTTTAAGGATATGTGGGATTAAATGTGTGTGCTTAGGAAGGTGCAGCCTGCTCTGGTGTCCCTGCAACCCATGGATGTGGAATCTCTGGAGCTGCAAAGGTCATGGGTGACACAAACCCTTCGGAACCGGGTGCAGAAATAAAGGAGTTGGAAACAAAACCAGAAGAAAGTGAGGGATGATCTTCTGGAGAGAGAATATTGATTTGGCTCCAAGTTAGTGACGTTTGGGGGTGGAATGCCCTGTGTATCCCTTGGATTTATCCATGAGGAATACCGGGGGAGCAGCCGGGCTGAGATCTGGGCCCCATCATCCCCCAGCAGGGAGCGGGTCTGGAAGGTGAAAAGCGGTGGATTTGGAACACGAGGAGATGGAACAGCTTTGGACCTAAAAAGGAGCTGCTCCAAGGATACGGAACGTTTCGGGAGGAACAGGGCGACGTGTGATTCTCATGCTAATGAGGGTGTGGGAGGAGCAGCGGAGGCTCCTCGGGAAGGGGTGGGATGAGCCCCGGGATGGAACGGGCAGAGGGGGAAAAGGGCTCGGTGCTGAGGGAGGGGGTGGCACTCCTGGAAAACCATTCGGATTTTGCCACGGATGCGGGAAAAGGGGGGTTCGGGATGCTGGAGAGACACGCTGGGAACATTTCATTGTCATATGGCAGCAGCCTGCCTGGGATTATATTTAGCTGATGCCACGGGTGGCTTTGTGAGGATTCTTGTGCGTTTTTTCTCCCCCCCTGTTTTATGTCACTTTTTAAAGCACAATTATTTATATTCCGGTAGAAGGTGTCCCTGCCCGTGACACAGGAACGGGACGATCTTTTAAGGTCCCTTCCAAGCCCAGCCAGGCTGGGATTGTGTGAGTCACTTCCACACGGAGCTCACTGAAATGCCACAGCCCTGGAGATGGAGCCCTGGCCACGTGTGAGTGCTCGGGCTTCATTTCCAATTTCCAGCGCTGATTCCGGGGGTTTGGGCAAGTTCAGCTAAATCTGGCTCGGAGGTGGCACTTTCAAGCCATTCTTTTTTTTTTTTTTCCCCCATTCAGTGCTATTTTTAGCCCACTTCCTGGGCACCGTGTATTTTAGTGCAGTGCCCACACAAAGCACACCGTGCAGATGGTTTCTGACTCTCCGGTGTCCCCTTTTCGGTGCCACTCATTAGTTCTGTTCCCTCCACGCAGCTCCTTGGCAGGGGGTAAAATAAAATAAAAACCTTTGTGCCTCAAAAGCACTTTTTTTTTTTTTTTTTGGCCTTGCACCTAAAAAGCGACTTTTCAGGATGTTGGGTGAGCTTCAATTATTCCTGTGGAGACAAAACGCTGTGCGAAGAGGGGAAAAAAACCCCAAACACCCAAATTTCAAAGGATTTGGGGGAATGTGTGAGCACCTGGAGGTTGGAGCCATGCAGGGAGGGGCTGTGGGGGAGCAAGGAGCAGATGCCACCACTCCTGGAACAGCAGATCCCAAGGGATCCTGCTGGACCTGCCTCCCACACTTTGCTGCAGTGTCCGTGGTCGTGGCAGATGGGACTTGGGTTGAGCTGAGGGAGGTTCAGCTGGGCTCAGAGGGTGGTGATTGCCCTGCCAGGGTCATCAGGAAATCCCAGAATAGCTGGGGATAAAAGGGACCTAAAAGCCCATCCAGTGCCACCCCTGCCATGGGCAGGGACACTTCCACTATCCCAGGGTGCTCCAACCTGGCCTTGGACACTTCCAGGGATCCAGGGGCAGCCACAGCTTCTCTGCCCAACCTGTGCCAGGGCCTGCCCACTCTCCCAGCCAGCAATTCCTTCCCAATCTCCCATCTCTCCCTGCCCTCTGGCAGTGGGAAGCCATTCCCTGTGTCCTGTCCCTCCATGCCTTGTCCCCAGTCCCTCTCCAGCTCTCCTGGAGCCCCTCTAGGCCCTGCCAGGGGCTCTCAGCTCTCCCAGAGCTTTCTCTTCCCCCGCTCCAGAAGCACTGGACACAAATATCCTTGCTTTTCTCACAGCTATCCAGCATAATAATCTCCCAGAATGGGAGGTCTGGACATCAATAAATCCTGAGCCTTCCCTGCAATGGGGTCAGGGACCCTTTGGGGTCAGGGCTCACTCCTGGTTGGGATCATGGAATCAGCTGTTGCCCTGTGTGTGTGTTCCCACCTCAGTCAGTGGGATCTGACACAGGAGTTGGTGCAAACACCTGGGCTGGGATCTAAAACATCCAGTTTAGGTTTCAGAAATGCTTTTTTATCGTGGTTGTTGCTGCTTTTTATCTCGTGTGGCCCCAGAAGTTGGACTGACTGCTGTGAACAGCAGATGAACTCAGGGTGGGCTCAGCTTTGTGTTGATGCTCTCCTGCTTTTTTTGGTAGTTCTTCCACCCTGGTGCCTTCACTCGAGGTATTTTTTAAGGACAGACACCACTGAATTTCACAGGAATGAAATACCCAGGGAAGACAGGAACGGTGTTTATAAGACTTTGAGCCCTCTGAGCCATCCCATTAATTACGTTTTAAAAGCCCCTTTGCAAAAACCCTTCCATTTTATCTCAGGCCAGAGACATCCCCGGCAAATCCAGGCCCAGCTGGAGAGCCCGGGATTTGGGATCATTGTGGATGTTGTTCCCGAGGGTCCCCCTGCCCGGGGCTGGAGATGGTTCTGTGCTCTCGTGTTCTTGTGCCTCAGGAGGATGAAGATGATGAAGATGATGAAGATCCTCTGGGTTTACTAAAAGCGTTTCATCTCTATCGAACACACAACTCCTATTGCTTTATAATTTCAGAGTCACAGCAAGGTGCTTTCCCAGGGCAATTCCGTGCAGGGAAGTGGTGAAAAGGGAGAATCCCCCGAGGCAGCAGGAGCTGTTTCTGGGCTGAAATTCTGCAGTTCTGGGCAAAGCCACAGGGTGGGGACGTCACCCAGGGCTGGCTGGAGCTCCCGGCTCCTCCCGGCTCCGTGTCCTGCTCGGGCTTTGAACGCTCCGCAAATCTCGGCTCACAAATTCTCGCTCTTGCCCTATAAATGTAGGGTTTGAGAAGCGCAGAAATCCCAGACTTTGGGTTGGGAAGGACCGTGAGGATCGAGCTGTTCCAAAGGGTGCTCCAGAGGGGGGTGTTCCCAGCAGAACTCAGCCCATCCCTTGGTGTGCCACTGGGAAAGATCCTTAATGGGGAAAAGGAGGTTATTCCTCCCATCCTGTGCCTGGGATTCCTGTGGGGAGAGGCCACTGCCGTATTTTCACCCCAAAAGGCAAGGCAAAAGCACCTGGTTGTGTCTAAATCTCAACTTTTCCCCCCCAAAAATTTTCCATGTTCAGCTTCTACTCCTGACCAGGTGTCTTGTTTACTATATAAATAATATATAAATAATATAAATATATAAATAATATAAATATCATAAAATAATAATATTTTATATTTATATTTTCATATTAGATTCTATTTTAGATATATGAATTCATTGTATTAAATTTTAAAGTTACATTAAAATGTTGTATTTATAGAATAGAAATCAATATATAAATTATGTTATAGTCTTTGGTTTTAGGTATTTAAAGATCTTTAAATAAGGGAAGATATTTAAATTAGATACTGAAGTAAATAAAGATATTTAATTTTTTTTTTTAAATCTTGCCTGGCCATGGAAACCAGCAGAGGGAAAGGTCTCCTGAGGTTTTCTAGATAATGATTTTATGGATTTATAATTAAATAGACAAATCTGTGCCCTCGGTGCCCTGGGATAACCCAGGGCCTGGAGCCTCTGGGTCCTGGGATGGCTCCATTCAGTGTTCTGTCCTCAGTCACAGGTTGTTTGCTTAGGAATTCCTGAGCTCTGGCAGGAAGTGTTTTCCAGCTGCGTTTTTAGGGCTGTTTTTGGGGTTCCAGCACCCCCTGGCAGGGTGGGGTTGGGATTCCTTACCCTGGGCTGGCAGAACTGGGAACGCTGGTGGATCTCAGAGCCTTTGCTTTGTCTTCTTGGAGCCCTAAAAACCTTCAGTGATGTCAAATCTCTGCTTTCACCCCCCTACACACGTTGTGGACCCCGGGGAAAATCCTGGAGATGGCTCTGAGGATGGAATAGTTTGGAGTCAGGGACACAGCACCAAACCCTCCCAACTCGGGGCTGGGCCTCCCAAACAACCCCAATCGCTCCCCTTGCTCACATTTGGGGGTTTTGGGGTCTGTTCCTCAAAGCAGGAGCCCCAGGAAAGCTGCAGCTCCTGGAATGAGCTGAGGGACCAGGAAACCAGTGTTTATTTCTTCCCTTTGCCCAGGATCCTGCAGCAATTATGACAAAACCAATTTATTCCGGATTGTGCCGATCGCCATGGAAACCCACATCCCAAATCCCAGTGTAAGGACACTCAGCGTGAGGAAACCAGGTTTTAACCCTCATTAACTGATTCATGCTGGAGATTTTGGGGAAAGAAATCCCTAAAATGGAGGTGCTTCCCTGTTTAATTGCAGCTGTGCCTTAACACTCCCGGGAAAAGGCTCTGGCTCGGAGCATCTCTCCCAGGAAAACCAACCCTTTTGCTTCACAGAGCTCTGCTCCAGCTCTTTGACTCTTCCAGCAGCAATCAGGCAGGGAGGACAAGTGGCTGTTCCAGGCAGAATTCCCAGGTTGGCAAGGCAGCCTATTTTTAGGGGCACAGCCACAAAGTTCTGCTCTGGGGCTGCAGTTCAGGGCTCTGGACTCGGGGAATTCGGGCTGGGTGACCCCACTGGGGCTGGAATGGTCTGGTGTGGGTGTGATCTGGGAGGGGGTGACAACTCCAGGGATTTAGCAAGAGATTATTATCATGATCCTGGAGTCCAAGCAGCCCCCAGCACTGCCCAGGCCACCACTGACCCCTGTCCCCAAGTGCCACATCCACAGGGCTTGGAAATCCCTCCAGGGATGGGGACTCCAGCTGTGCCAGGGCTGGACAGCCCTTTCCAGGGAGAAATTCCTGCTGATGTCCCACCTGCCCCTCCCCTGGCACAGCCTGAGGCCGTTCCCTCTCCTCCTGTCCCTCATCCTGCACGTTCTTTGCTCATCCCTGGTGTATAAATAGGAGCTTTCTGCTCTGAGTCATTCCCTGGAGGAGCTGCAGAGGGAGGGACCAGGGCATCCTGATAATGCCTCGCTGGCTTTTCCATAGAATCTTGGGATCATTAAGCTTGGAAAAGACCTCTAAGACTGTCCAGTCCAATTGTCCAATTTTTGATTAAGGTCATGAACCTGTATAGAGCTTTAAGCTCATCCAGTTCCAACCCCAACTCCTTCCACCAGCCCGGGCTGCTCCAAACCCTGTCCAACCTGGCCTTGGACACTTCCAGGGATGGGGAATCCACAAGTTCTCTGAGAGCGCTCAGTGAGGTTGAAATGGAGTCATCAAACCACAATCTGTGTTTGAAAATGCACTTTTTAATCACGTACTTAGGGCTCGGTGCAGAACTGAACCCCAAGCTCAGGGGGCGTTTTCCCTCTGCCCAAAGCACTGATGTGGAACCTGCTCTGCCTGCACATCCCAATTTACCCAAAAAAGAGACCCTTGAAACCCTCCCCTCCCCTTGGAATAGCTGTACAGGGAAGGATCCAGAGCTGGTTTTCCCACGATACTCTTGGTGTGGTGCCATTTCCCCATCTCAGGGGGTTGTTTGAAGTGGCTCGTGTTGCTCGGTAATGGCAGAAGCAAGTCAGTAATTTAGTGTTCTCACAAACACCACGGCTTTTCATCTGCTGGGTTCATTTTTGGGTGACTGGCCCCAATCCAGCCTGGATTTGGCCAAGGCTAGGAGCTTGTCCTGCTCTCCTGTGTGTTCAGGAATGCTGCAAACCAGGGGCCAGGCCTCTAGAGCTGGTAATTAATGCCCCCATGTTAATTGGCACTCGTTTCAGGTGCTGGACTTTGAGTTGAAACAGGAAGGTGCCACCCTGCATGAGGTATTTCTGTGCCCCAAATGGCCATGAGGGGTTTATTCCACTCTCTAAGGGTATTTCTGGGGTTGTCTGGGCTGTGAATGGCCTGGGAGGGTGAGCTGGCACCTGAGATGGCTTTGGGCTTGTTTGCCCAACAAGCTTTTCCTAAAAACTGCTTCTCAGATTCTTCAAAGTGATGGTTAATCTGCACTGTGGAGGTTAGAAAGACAGACAGGAATTTTGGGAGCTGTTGGCTGCCCGTGCTCAGCAGGGAGAGGAGGAACTGCCTGCAGGCAGGAGGAATATTCCTATTGCCCCTCCATACCTGCTCAGTGGAGATAAAGCCTTTTAAAGGCCTGGTTTAGATTGTTTGGTATTTTAGGGAAATGTTTTCCTGAATGTCTCAGCCTTAGAAGTTTTTTATTTGTATTTTTTCCTCATGCAAAGCTGCTCTGCTGAGCTTGGGTTGGACTCCCTGGCTGTCAGAGGGTGTTTAACACTTCTTGGAGGACCTTTCCCTGCTCTGGCAGCAGCAAGTTGTTTTCAGGAGCAGCCCTGGAGGGGTTTGTGGAGATCCAGGTGAATCCCAGGGGCATCACACAGCAGGAAAATGCTGCTTCAACCTTCTTTCATGGTGTGTTGGTGGCTTTTGTGCTCAGAGCCATGCGGTGCTTCAGTCTTTGTGCTGATCACCCCTGTGGGTCCTTCCCCACCTTCCCTCGGGGCAGGATTGGTGCTTTTCCTTTATTTTTCCTGCTGGACTCGCCCCACTTCATTTTCTTGGAGCACAGCTCGTTCCAGGACATCCAACTCCAGTTACTCTGCAAGTGTTCAGTGATTCCTGCCTTGTGTGTGGGGTCTGGGGTGGGATCTGCATCCATCCCCTTCCCCCTGCCCCTGTCACCTCCTTCCACCCCACTGCACCTGGAGCTGGGATGTCATCCAGGCTGAGCGGGAAGCAGAAGTTGCTCAGCTTGGGATCATCAGGGATCGTTGGGAAGGGGGTGGAATTGGGGGGATCATGGGGGTCCCTCCCCCTGGATTTGCCTTGAAACACAAGATGGAGCCTGAGAGGAGCTGATGGAGAGGGGTCAGAACCACAGGCTCCACATCTTCCAGTGGAAAAGGGAGCTTTCCAAGAGACACAGCCTGGGATGGGTGATGGGAGACAGCAGTGGGGTTTGCTGGGTGCAGGGCAGGTTTGGGGTGGGATCTGACACCCTCAGGCCACGTGCAGACTTCCAGTGGTCGCTGTGTCACCTCCTGATGCCCAGACGGAAAACCCTGGGAGCGAGAGATGCCTGGAGTGCAGCTGGGAAGGAGGGGACTGGCAGCCTGCTGGTGTCCCTGTGGATTTCCATTGGATGGGAAGCTGATCCCAGGAACCTTTGCTCAGGTGCTTTGAAGGGAACGAAGGCAGCAGTTCCCAAAAAATCAGATAAAACTGGCTGAGCTGAGCTCCCTGCTGGGATCTGGGAGGTGCCTGAGGGACCAACCTCGGAGCAGCTTCACCTCCAGATCTCCAGCAGCTGCAATTCCAAGGGGAATTGGAATGTTAAAGTCAAAATGTGGCTTTTTCCCCTCCATGTCCAGCCAATCCTGCTTTAATCAAGGCCAGCAGAAGCGACTTCAGAGTGTCCCAGCACCCTGCTGGCTTTGGGAAACCATCCCAAAGCTTTCCAGGAGCCAGATCTCTGCCTGTGCAAGCCCTGCTGGCTTTTAAGGAAAGCTCCTGGTACATCCACTCCACCTGCACATCCCTTTCTATTTTTAGTCTACTGGGTAGAATTTTTAGGAGCCTTTCTTGCTCTTTTTCTCCTGCTGAACCGAGAGGTGGCAGCAATATTCCCTGCTAAGGCCTGAGCCGTGGTTTCCACTCCTGTGGTGTTTGATGGCAGCAATGAGGGGTTCAGGTCCTTTCACCTCGAGGCTGAACTGGAATAAACCCCCTTATCCATCGCTGGGAATGGTGCTGAGGAAGTGTCAGGGTTGGGGTTCCTGTGGCTGCCCAGGGCTCGGTGCTGCACCAAGGAATAAACACCCCAAGCTCTTATTCAGCTGTTTTTGGAGGCTGAAATGCAGTGGGAAACATGTAGAGAATGATGTGTCAGCTTTAGGTCTTTTCCTAAACCTGCTCCTGCCACGGGATTAAGGCTGAAAGCAGAGATTTAACTATTTCCCCTCAAATTCTGCCAAAACAGTTGCAATATTGAAATTAATATCCAGTCTTTTTTAAGGATGTCTGTCCGAGTTCTTTGTTGATTTGAACAGAGTGTGGGATTTTTCTACACTTTGGATAAATTTCTCCTACCCTAAATTTTGAGTTTTATCAACTTTTCATTCCCTGCTCCCTCATCTGGACGTGGAATTAAATTCTGAGAACATAAGGTTCTGATCTGCTTCTCTCTGGCTCCTCCTGATTATGGGCAGGGAGGGCAGAGCTGCCATCAGTTATTATTCTCCACACTTCCAATTGGAATATTCTGTTTCTCTGCTTGCAGCTCTCTCAAACTGAGCTGCTCGAGCTGAATTTTTCCATTAATGAGGACCTGATGGACACTTTTTTTTTTTTTTTTTTAGGGGGGAGGAGAGACCATGGAAAATATCAGACCCTAAATATTGATCCCTCTGCATTTTGTTCCTGCTTTTTTGTTTCCTGTCTCGTAGGCAGTTTTAGATGTAGGACAGAACTCTCCTCTCAGCAGTCTATTTAGGGTTAGGTGTTTTTTTTAAGGAGTCTCTGTAAGGATGTTGTCAAAGGCTGGAATAAACTAATCTTTCTGTTCTTTTTTTAATGCCTGACTGCAGGGTTTGGGAGATTAGGGAAAATACTTGTCTGGAACTGCATGGAAGAGTCAGAGGGAAAATATGAGTGGTTTTAAATGTTCAGAGCATCAGAAATTACCTGATTTTAATCCAGGAGCAGCCTGGAGTATGGGAGGTGTCCCAGGGTGGAATGAGATGGGTTTTAAGGTCCCTCCAACCCAAACCAGTGTGGGATTCTGGGATTCTCTGAGCTCCATGAATTACATCCCAACCCCACCTGCACTGGGGTGTCCTGTCCCACTGGGCATTTCAGAGGTTTCCTGGGGAGCTCCCACCTCTCTGCCTTAAAAAGCTGGGGCACAGAATCCCTTCCCTGTTTTCCAGAAGCTCCTCAGGGGTCAAAGCCCTTTTCCCCACGGGGTTTGTTGGACCTGCACAGGAGTGTGGGCTCTGCTGCTGCAGGGGTGTGGCAGTGCTGGTATTTTCAGTCCTGCTCCTGGATGGGGAGAACATCCCAAACTTCCCTCAGGTACATGAGGAAGGGTCTCCCAGAGGCTTCACAGGCTCAGCTTCCTTCAATCCCCAGAGCTCAACCCGTGAATCTTCGCTCTTCTCCACGCACTTCCCGAGGAATTCTCCCCAAATCTTCCAAGAAACCAGGTTTTCCATAGGTGCTTCCTCCATCCATTGATCTGCTTTTTCTGGATCGGTTTCTCCTCTTGGCTGGGTGTCCTGGAATTCTGCTGAGCTGAACTGAGGGCTTTCCTGCAGTCCCCTGCCGTGGAATTCCGAGGGCTGTGCTGCAGTGGGTGATAATTGGATTAGAAAGCAGAAGGAGCTGCAATAAAATCAACCTAATCAAGCTTAAAATCAAGCTTACAATCCCTGTAAAATCCCATGGAGAAGCAGCAAACTAGAGATAGGTTTGAGCTGCGTTTGCCTGGGTTTGTTTATTTATTTATTTATTTATTTATTTATTTATTTATTTATTTATTTCTTCCTTTAACCTCCTGAGAAGAACAACAAATCCTTCTCAGCACCGGGACTTCAAAGCTCTTTGTCTGACTCCTTTTCAGACACCCTTTGTCTGAGTCTCTTACCATAAATACAGAATAAAAGTTGTAGTTTTGCTGGTTTAGCTGAAGAAAAAGAATCTCCACGAGATCTTGTGTTTTGCAGCAGCTGGAATTTCATTTTATCTCCCAGAGTTGTCTTTGTCCAGCTCCAACTGCTCACTCAAAACTTCATTTTCTCTAAAGAGCTGTTACTTGATACCCATAATTTATCAAAAATATATTCCAAGCAACATCTTTATGAGTGTTTACTGACAAAAAACCTGCAAATATTTTGGATGCATTGGGGAAATTTGCACTGACCAGGAGCTTTCTGGGCTGTGCCTTTTGTGAGGCTGGAAAATCCTTCTGCTTGTTGCTGGCTGGATGGGATGTACCTGATATTCCCAGGACACTTCCAGTGCTCCTTCCCTGTTACAGATTCCCCAAAACTTTGCTGTCCTCAGCCCCAGGAGGGGGATTGTTGCTCCTAGGGGTGTGTTCAGTCCTGCTGGGGCTTTCCCACTCCTTGGGTAAAGCAGCTTCCCATAAACTCTGTCATCAGCTCTGGGTGATGGTTTCCCATCATCCCAACAGCTGCAGCCCGAAATGATGCACAGAAACACTCAGCATCAGCACTTCTGGCAGCCTAGGAGATTGATTAACATCCAGAAGGAAAGCAGAGGAGCTTAAAATAAGAAATCCAACAAGCCCTCAATCCTTTGGCCCTCGTGGTTCTTGGCGTGGGAGATCGAGATGTGTCTTCTCTAAAAGCAGGACCAGCCCAGCTCCAACAAACAGGCCACAGTGCCAGCCAGAAATCCACTCTGGCTTCTTGGGCTGGCACCTGCAGTGGGATTTTGGAGCTTCCCAGCAGCCTGGTGGGCAGTGGGATCTCCGTGCCCGGTGGGGGAATATCCCCGGCACTTCACCCGTGGGTCCTTCATGCCAAGCTCCATGTCTCTCCAAGGGATCCCAATGTCCACACGGGGCTGCAGCTCTGGGCTGTCCCTTGGAACATCCTGCAGGTAATTTGGGCTTTGCTTTGCTCAGAAGCCACGGTTGGAGTTGGCTGGAGCTGCTCAAACCTCACCCACCCCAGGAGCTGCAGATCATCTGCTCTTCCCCATCAGGAACCCTCTGCAAGGCCGTGCTCGTGGCTCCAATTCCCTGCAGCTCAGCTCCTTCCAAAGCCCCAGGAAAGAGGCCTGTCACAAGCAGTTAAATATAGAGGGTACCTACAAATGTAGCCCAGTTACCTCTCCTTGTAGGTGCTCGAAACCACGAGGAAGTGACACTGAAATCTTCACACCCCCTTTAATTATAGCAGCCTTTATGTAACAGAGGCAGAGAACTGTGCTTTAGAATAGGTGGCACCTCACTTCCTCCAGAGCTGTCAAATCAGGCCCTACCAGGCTAATTTATTGCTTGAAATTCAGGGAATTAAAGCACAGCACCCAGCAGTCTGATGGAATAAAAGCTTTCCATCCACAGAACCTTCCACACCAGGACATGTCCCAAAGAGCAGACCCCTCCATGCCAGGACATGTCCCAAAGAACAGACCCCTCCATGCCAGGACATGTCCCAAAGAACAGACCCCTCTGTGCCAGGACATGTCCCAAAGAGCAGAACCTTCCACACCAGGACATGTCCCAAAGAGCAGGATCCTTCCACACCAGGACATGTCCCAAAGAGCAGACCCCTCTGTGCCAGGACATGTCCCAAAGAACAGGATCCTTCCTTCACAGAACCTCTTTCTTTTGGAGCAGAGATCCACCCTGACTCCTGTGGTGGCTTTGAGGGCTGTCCAGTACCAAACCCATCCCGTTTTCTTTGCTGGTCAGGTGTTGGAAAACAGGGATCTCAGGAGGTTCTCCTGTCCCCACCTCCAGCCCAAGGCAGAGCTGCTGCCACTGAAGCAGATTGTCACCTGATCTGTGTTATAAAACAGAGGAGGAGGCAGGGAGGGACAGAAATGGCTCTGGAGGGGGAAGGGGGAAGGAGTTACCGATTCCCAGGACATGCTGAGTTGGAAGGGACCCACGAGGATCATCGAGTCCAAGACTTGGCCCTGCACAGACCCATCCCCATGGGCCTGAGAGCAACTGGGCTGTGCCAAATGACTTAGGAGAGTGAGGGACTGGAGTCCTTCCAAGGATGGAAGCAGGTTGTGCCTGTGGTGGATTGCTGGGGAATGCTGACGGCCCTTTTCCCTTCTGTTAATGGAACAGGTCCTTGCTGACTGCAACAAGAGCAGCACTCCAGGGGGGACAGCAATTTGCTTCCCTGGCCAGGGAAGACAAAACCCCAAGTTTACGTTCCATGTGAGCGATGCTGATGGAGAGGGCGGGTCTGGAGTCCTCTGGAAGGAGTGGAGTCCTATCCAAATGTGCCATTAACGTAACCACTGATGCTTTCTGTTCATGTGCCCTTGTGTTCTGGGGGAGTTCTGCCTCACTGCTCCCAAGGAATGTTCCAAACCCGGGATCATGACCTGTGTGGGAGCAGGGGGAGGCCCCACAGAGCCTCACTGAGCTGAGGTTCTGTCGCTGCAGGGTCCAATTTCCCCTCCATCCTCCTCTCCCCCAGAAACCAGGCATTACACCTGCAGTGCTGCTGCTCCCAGGGAGCTCCTGCTGCTGAGATCCCAGGTGGAAGTGGGATCTGTTGGAGCAGACAGAACTTGCTGACTTACATCGCTGTTGGCGCAGTGCGGTGCTGGGGCGTTCCCTGACTTGGCAATCTGGTGCCATTTATTCCAAGAGCACTTTGCTGTGTTTATGCAAATAGTTCATTGCTACATGTCCTGAAAGAACCCTACAAGTGCTGTCATTTGATTGAGGAATCATCAGATCGGGCTCGAAATAAAATTTCCCCTGGTTCTGTATTTGTGCCCCGGGAAACAAACAAAAAAAAAAAACCAACCCCAAACCAGTATTCCCACATTTGGGGAGCTCAGAAATGATGAAATAATTGATACTTTGGGATAGATGGATGCACATCTCAAGGAGGTTTCCTTTGTGCTGGAGAAAAGACTTGGTTCTAGTAAAGAAAAAGAAGGATATGAACATTTCTAGTGGCATTTTCCGGAATCAGATTCTGTTTGTTGTGGTGACCCAGGGTGCTGGGGGGAGTGGCTGGGCTTCCTTTCCAGGCAGGCAGCTGATTTTACAGAGTATTCTGGGCTGGAAGGGACCCACAGGGATCAGAGAGTCCAGCCCTTACGTGAATGGTCCCTACAGGGATCAGAGGAAGCCAAGGATTTGGGAGGACTGGGGAAGACCAGAGTATTCTGAATTCCAAACCCTTTTCTGTTGTATCCCCAGTGACTCCCTGGTCAATCAAAGTCTTGGAGGACTCCTTCCAGGTGCAAGAAGCAGCTCTAGGTGGTTCTGTCTCAAGGTCTGTGCTTGCAGGATCATTTTCTGGAATCCAAGATTAAAGGGGTTTTTTGGACATGTTGGGTAGGTCCTACAGAAACCTATAGATATCCCACAGAAACTGGATTGTTCTGTGGCCTTTGTTTACATCTCCTACAAAATCTGTTCTGTGGGAACACGTGGAGTTGTTGCAACACACAGTCCAAGGAAAAGCAGAGACTGGACTGCTTGGAAGTGTCTATTTACCAGGCTTTGTTCATTCACATCATAAATGAGCGAGACAGAAAAAAAAAAGTATCATGCAGCAACCAAAACCATTCAAGAAATTAAATTTTTTTTCAAGGGTTAGACCTTGCAAAGCCTCAGTGCAGCTGATTTCATGTTTCTTGGATAAACCACCTCATTAAAAATGGCCTTTGATTCAGAGTTCCTCCATTTACAGGGGTTTGTATTTGGGCATTTTAGACACATGGCTGGGGGAAAAATATTAGAAATAGAGGAACTCTTGTATTTTATTTTTTTTTGGGGCTCTGTTTTTAATTTTCCCCAACTCAGACCACACAAAGGGGTGTGTTGTGTTCACACACAGGGCCTGGTGGGTTTGGATGCTCGTCCCTTTGGTGTCAGCCAAGTGCAGAGCAGAGCTGACAGGAACCAGAGCCTTTCCACGTGGCCTGAGGCAGTGGAATTCCCTGTTTGATAACATCACATCACCCAGATTCTCTTCAGGAGACAGGCCAGGGGTGATTTGGATCTCTCCCAGCCTTCACTTTAAGGCGTGACCCTCATCTTTTGTTGTAGTGGGGTGTTTTTTTTTTTGGTTCCTTTGAGCCTCTCCTTGGGGAGCTCAGCTCCAAAAGATGGAGCTTTTTGGTGTTTTCCTGTTGTAGCCTTTCCATTCTAGAAGCTGAAATCAAAGAGATCTGAGTTTCTGGAATGCCACAGAGATGACCACCTATAAATGCAGAGTAAAATCCCTGTGCCTTACAGATCTCCATGGAACAGGGCTGGCTTGTCACTGAAATAAATTCAGAGCTATTCTTTTCCTCGCCCTGTTTATCCATCTTCCCCTCTTCAAAATCCATCCCCCTGTTCCTCCAGGATATTTATTATAATTGTATTACTTGTCAGACTTAGAAATTCAGGAGTTCTTGCCAGTTTTTTGGTCTCTGTTGATAATTTTTTCCACCTCAGACCATGGAAAACCCCTCAGCTTTGCTGGGTCAGTTCAGGTGTGTCCCACGTCCCCTCTCTCGTGCTGGGAACAGGGTGTTGTCCCAGTGGGGCAGGATTTGAGGATGCTGGGAGGGATTCAGACCCCCCCAACCCCGACTGAACACTGTATTTTAGGCACCCAGGTTAAATCTTTGAAGTGGGTTGTGCAATTTTCCCCTCGTGTTTAGATCTTTCCCAAGTACAATCCCAATTTAATGAGCTGTGTGTATTTTTATAGCATCTTTTAGGAGCCTTTCAAGTCGAGTCATTAAATATGTATTTTTAATAACCTCTGTGTCTTAAAAGCACAATGTGAAATGTGAGGACTGGAAATCAAACAGTGATTCCCCTGACTTCTGAATTAAATTATTTCATTACAAATCCATGTGAAGTTCAGACACTTTTTGTTCTTGTGATTTCAAAGTGGTTTTGGTTTTTTGGTTTGGTTTTTTTTTTTTTTTTTTTTTAAATTTGGAGTTGATAAATGATTCTGATCGTTGATTCTGTAAATCTGTAACATCCCAGAGCTTCAGGGTGGGGAGGGAACCTGCTTTGTAAGCACAGGATGTAAAAATTAACTCTTGTGTAGGGAATTTAATGACCATTTTAAAGACCATCTTAGGGCTGAGATCCTCCTCCTTCAGAAGAAGTGCTAAATTGGGAATAATACTTAACATAACTTTGGGGAGCCTTTGGTGAAATTGGTAAGAAATTGTGAATATGCTAAGAATAACACCTTTGGCTTTACTTCAGATGGGGTTTTTTTGACTCTTCCCAAGGGATTAGTGGGAACTTTGCAGAACTAAATGAAGCTTTTGGATGGAAAAGTAGATGAAGCAAATGGAAAAGGCAAATAGGAAGTGTTTGTGAACACAGTGATGTTGGATCAGATTGCACTGAAGATGAGATTTAAAGTAATTGTTTTAATAAGGATAGGAAGTAAATTGTAAATTAGTCCCACCATTATTGTTTAATTATCTATTTACTTTTTATTCACGTAGTGTTACACCAGAAGCTTCAGTCTTAAAGCTCCAGCAGGAACCAGTTTAGAGATTTTTGTCTCTTAATTGAGTTGTAAATAAGGTTCAAACTTCTGTCCTTTTAATTCTTGGTGTTCAGGGTTTGTTTCGCTTGTTTGCAGCCATTGTGTGTGTGTGTGTTCTTTTAATTCCTAGTGTTTAATCTTAGTGCCTTAGTGTTTAATTCTTGTTTCCAGACATGGGGGAGGCGGTTCTCCTCAGAAACGAACTGCTTGTTCTCCGGGATCTCGAAGACGTGAGGCTGGATTTTGTTGTAAACAGATCACCGAATAACAGATTATTTAAGGTTGGAAGGGGCCTCTGGAGATCGCTTAGTCCAACCAGGGTCACAGGAGGTGTCCAGGTGGGTTTGGGATGTCCCTGGACAGGGAGACTCCACACCCTCCCTGGGCAGCTGTTGCAGGGCTGTGCCACCCTCCAGGGAAAGCAGGAATTCCTGATGTTGAGGTTGTGTTAATTTACGGGCACCGCTCCTCGTCCTGTCGCTGGGCACCGCCACATTCCGGCACCGTCCTCTCGGCACCACCTGCCTCTCCGCTATTTATGTGCGTTACCGAGATCCCCTCCGTCGTCTCTAGACTAAGCAGATGCTGCTTTATCATAAATCAGATCTATTTTCCTGCAAACCAGATGTATTTCATCGCAAACAACCCCCCACCCGCCGCCGCCGCTCTCCCCGCGCTCCCCGAGCGCCGGCGTTGCCCCCGCCATGCCCGCCCTGAGGCGGCGCCCGCGGGCAGCGCCGCTCGCGCCCGGCGCGTCTCAGCCAATGGCGCGGGGGCAGCGGCGCGGCCCAGCCAATGGCGTGGCGGCGGCTGCGCGGCCCAGCCAATGGGGGGCGGTGGCGCGGCGGGCGGGAAGGCGGGGGGAGTTGGGGGGGGGTGCCCGGCGGGAGGCGGCGCCGCCGCAGCGCTGTGAGGGCAGCGCCGTGAGGGCAGCCCGGCCCCGCCGCCTCGCCGCGCTCCGCAGCCGCGCTCCCCCGGCCCCTCCGGCCCCGCTCCGCCCGCCGCGCTCCTCCATGTACGACAACTTGTACCTGCATGGGTTTGAGGACTCGGAGGCGGTGAGTGCCGGGGCGGGGGGGGGGTGCGCGGGGACCGCCGCGGGCTGGGTGCGTGTGGCGGGGCTGAGGCGCTGTGGGGGTGACACTGCGCTGCCCCACACACACCGGGACAGGCTGGCGTGGTTCCCCGGGGAGCGATCCCCCCTCACCGGGCGGGTGTGTGGCAGCACAGCCCCCCGGGGCCGTGTGAGACGGGATCGTTCCCCGCGGGTGTCCGGGTGGGTGTCCGTGTCCCGCCGGCATCGCCGCGGCCGTGGACACGCCGGGCCATATTAAACAGGCATCTGTTACATAAGGCGTTGTGGCCGGCTCGTAAAACACACGGATAACAACAAAAAATAGCGGGTACGTCAGTGCAGACGCACGGGGGGGGGGGTGATGTGGTGTCCCCAGGAGAGCCGGCGGGTCCCGTAGCCCTTTGGATATTTTTTTTTTTTTTCCCTGCCTGTGTCGGTGCCGGTGTGGAAGTGCTGCCCCTCTACGTGTTGCCTCACGTACCAGCAACTTGTTTTAGCATCCCTGTATTTCAGGGGGAGAGGAGCGACGGCACTGAAATGAACGCAGTGCACCATGTTGAGAGGAAAACCTGTGCCTCTGAATCCCTCCCAGCTGTGTGTCTGGAATATTTCAGAGCCGTGGTTTTTTAGCATTCCGGACTGGTTTGGGTTGGAAGGGACATTAAAGCCCGAGTCGTTCTGTGGGTAGGGACACCTTCCACCAGACCAGGCTGCTCCCTGCCCTGCCCAGCCTGGCCTTGGACACTCCCAGGGATCCGGGGGAAATTCTTTGGGTCAGTTTAGGAATTCCTGCTCTTTCGACATGTTGTGTTAATCTGTGATTTATGTTTTGTCTGCTGCTGCTCCCAAGCTGCCATGCCAAGTGCATCTCTGAGTGTGTCGGTTCCTTTAGAGATGTGTTTTGGGATCCAACTGGATGTTTCTGTAAACCAGGCAAAGCGTGAATCCCTGGGAGCTGTTCTCGATCCTGAATGTGTCTGGTGCTGGTATAATGTCTTTTCAACAGAGCATAAATATGTTCTTAAGAAGACAGCTTAAAAGCGCAGTGGCAGGGCTAAGAAAAAGGAGTTGCTGGATAGGGTTTGGTGTGGAAATGTGTCACCTGTGACAGCTCATTAGAGAGCACTCATACATGTGTGGTGGAATTTAAAGGTGCTCCTGAGGGGCTCAATTCCATGTATTCACAGAATCCCAGGGGATTGGAAGGGACCTCTGGAGATCATCCAAGGCAGGGTAGGCTGGAGCAGGTGACACAGGGACGTGTCCAGGTGGGGTTGGGATGTCTCCAGAGAGGAAGACTCCACACCCTCCCTGGCAGCTCTTCCAGGGCTCTGCCACCCTCGAGGAATGAAGTTCATCTTCAGGGTGAGGTGGAATTACTGTGTTTTAGTTTAATTTTAATTAAAGCCCCCCTGAGCTCTGCCAAGAGCACTGTTTGGGAAAAGCAGTTTTAATGGCAGCAGAGACTTACCTGTCCACAAATTAGGATTTGTGCTGGTGGGATCATGGAATAGGGGAGAGGAAGCAAGTCTTTGGCTGTCCGGTTGGAAGGATTGGGATGGAGGAGTCATTTCCAGGTTCCTTAATATTCTCTTCAGTAGCTCATGTTTACAGCTTTTGTAATTTTACCCATTAATTGAGAATGTTCTCAGATAAACCTATTTTCCAGAATCATGGCAACGTGTGTGAAAACTTCATTCTCATAACCACAAAAAAAAAAAACCAAAACCAAAAAAGCACCCAAACCCTACAAGCAAACTGGATCTCATATCACATGGGAAAACCAGAGGCCACAAACCCCCCAGGCTGGGGCACAGAGCAGTCCAAATTCCCGGAGCGTTGGTTTGCTTTGTGCTCCGGGAGCACTGAAACCACCGTCCCTTGCTATTTTAGCTCCCGAGCCGAGCACTGGGAATGCCTGCTGGGACAATCTCCCGGCGGACAGGTAGGGATGGCTCACGCGAGGGTGACTCCCCAGCCTCGGCCGAGCCGCCGTGCCGGAATTAATTCGGTGCCGAACAAGCGAGGGGAGAATCGCGCTGCCCTGCGGGCACGAGAGAGAGGAGAACTTCGAGCGTGCGAGGATGAAAGGAGAGGCCTCGCTATTGTTGTTGCTGGAGGACCTGGAGGGCTCATCCCGGCTGGAGGAGATGGAGCTCCGATCCTGGGCGTGCTCTTTGCTCCCCTGATGGAGAGGGCTCTGCTGATTGCGGTGCTTCCAGCCCGGAGTAAACCTCGGCCACAGGAGTCAGTGGTGCAGGAGCTGTTCCTAAAGTGGGCATTTGCCCTCCCAAAACGCTGATTGGCTGCTCGGGGAACACCAGCAGGTGGAATTTTCCTGCTAAAAGCAGCAGCATTTTTGACGTTCAGCCCTCCCCCCCCATTTTTTTTGCCAGTGAACAGATCTGTCAGTGATTTCTGTCCTGGCAGCTGTTGTTACAGCGTGTCTTTGTGTGTGCATGTGTACAAACCGTGCAGAAATACAATTTTTATTGCCTGTCCATAAAGCAGTGAGTGTGTGCGTGGCATCACAGGCCATTACCAGCTGGGATGATTAATGTGAAGGAGATGATGCACTAGTTAATGTGAGGCTCTTTGGAGGAGGAAAATTACACTGTTGGAGCTGAGAAAAGCTGCCAGTGACTGGAGACAAAAAGTAGTTCCCGTGTTTAGGACTCTGGGTAGTTCTAACAGGGCCACCCTTTAGGGAATTAAAGCTGCTTTGCTGTGCAGGGAAGTATTTCACGTTCTTGATGAGGAGAGAACAGGACACAAAGCCCCAATAGCACAGGGGTTTAAGACAGTGAGGCCCATTGGGGAAGCAAATAATGCAATATTTTGTTTTATTCTCACAGCTCGTTGTTTTCTGTGTGAGGTGGGGAGGGATCTCAGTGCTGCTCCATAGGCCACTCCAGAGTTTCCCAGTGCTCTGGTTTCAGGAAAGACTCCACTTTTGTCAGAACCAAACCTCAGTGACACCTTCCATAAGAAATCACTTTTTTCCCGTGACATTCCATTTCCATTAAAGCAGCATTTCATTATAAAAATCACCTCCAGGAGCTGGCAACAAACAAGCAGAGTCCTTCCCAGCCCCTGGAAACGATGGGAATGACACCTCACCTGGGCTCAGTGTGTTTTACCCCTGCAGAACAGGCCCTTTTAGGTTGTTTGCTCCTTTTTATCCCCTCAGAGCCAGAGCTGAGCACGCAGAACATCCTCCCTCAGCTCCCAAGGGGGAGTTCAGGGCCTGTCAGCACGGCAGGGGCTTTACTGGGCACTGGGAAGGGTTATCTGAGAGGGGCTTTACTGGGCACTTGGAGGGTTATCTGGGAGGGGCTTTACTGGGCACTGGGAAGGGTTATCTGCCCGTGCTCAGGGAAGTTCAGCTGGGTTCTGTGAGCTGGGCTGGGATCAGGCAGGGCAGGGAGGGTGCTGTGCAGTGTCAGTGCCCTGGGAGAGCTGGTGACAGCTCCTCGTGCCTGCCTGCTTGGGAATGCCAGCACTTCCCAGCCAGGGCTGCCTCTTCCTCCTCCTGCCTCTTCCTCCTCGGCCCCAGGGCATCTCAGGTGGAATTGCATTTGTGCCCTCACCTTCCCCCTGTGTTTTTGGTTCATATTTAGATCCCCACTGACTGAATTTCCATGTGGTCTCTGATCCCTAAGGCCCATGGGAAGGTGGCTTTGCTTGCCCTGTGTGTCCCTGTTGTAGTAATTCTTTTAGTAACTGCTTTTACCTGTTTGCTTGTTGTCTTGTCTTCCCGGTGCCATCTTCCTTTCCAGGCTCCTTTCAGCTGTTTGACCTGCCTCTCACCCTGCCTGCCTTCCCTCAGGCAATTCCCATCCCTGCATCCCCAGCCTGGCTCCTGCTGCTCCTTCCCATTCCGAGGGAAGCAGGGCTTGTGTTTCCTGTCAGCCAGGAGGGTGTCCTGCAGTCAGAGGTGCTGTGCCAGCTCACACTGGCACCAGAGTTAGATGAACACTCCTGGTGGGGTTCATGCCCACTGAAGTATTTTAGAGTCTGGAAGTGCTTTGGTGCTGGATTTCTGGCTGATGCCTCTCTGATGGCTAAAGGAGAAGCAAAGGTGGGCTTTGCTTGCCCTCTCCATCCTCCCAGTTGTTGTAGGTTGAGTAACAAATAATCAAAACGTGTTTTTAGAAGCATCTTGTGCCTTTAGTCAAATCAAACCTGGGATGTCCATGGGGTTACGAGGCTCTCAGTGGTTTTTGGGTGCATCAGGTCCCTGCTGAGGTTTCCAAGCTGAAGATGGAAGGTTGACAGTCGAGATCTGAAGGATATCTCATGTGGCTGGATGGATTTGGCAGGCAGGGATACCTTCCACCAGCCCAGGTGTCCCAAATCCTGTCCAGCCTGGCCTTGGACACTTCCAGGGATCCAGGGGCAGCCACAGCTTCTCTGCCCAACCTGTGCCAGGGCCTGCCCACCCTCCCAGCCAGGAATTGGAGGTGTAAATCCGGGAGAACAGTGTCCGCAGTGCTGCTGGTTTGCTGGAGACACCCAGCTTGTCCTCCAGGATAGCTGTTCCTTGTTTCTCCATTTCACTGCGTTCAGTTTTCTGAGGTTTAATCCAAACAGGGTGAGGAATGTCAGCACCTGGTCATGCAGGACCTAACCACTCATCTCCTTGCCGTTTGTTTGGGGAGGATTTCCAGTGTCAGATGTGTGCTGAAGTCTGCCTGGACTGGGAAAACAATCAATATTGTTTGATACAAGGAGTTTCTCCTCTGCCTGCTGTGTGCTGTGAATCCTCCCGGGGGTGTGGCTGTCACAGGGGCAGAATGTGAGTGAGTGTGTGTTTGTGACAGCTTCAAAGCTGTTTTCACTGCCATTAGTCCTTAATAGGCTGCCTTGGCTAATGAATCATCAGCTGCCTGGCATTTGTCTTGTGCAGAAAGAGCTGCCTGACAGGTTGGACAGTTGGCTTCTTTGGGGTGTTTTTGCTTAGGTTTTCCCACTAAAATTTCTAAAATCCTACTACTACACCCTTAACTGCCCTTGCCGTGTTTTGTGCTCATGTGAAAGTGGGTTTCTGTCTGACTCAGATCTTGTTTGTTAAATGTAACATGATTTGGTAGTCTAGCAGTCAAATAAAACTTTCAGTACAAATCATAAATCACTTTTATAAATGCCTGCTTGCTGTTTCCATAGAGGTGCTTTTTTTATACCAAAAACACACTGAAATGAAAAAAAAAAAAAAAAAAAAAGAGAGAGAAAAGCTTCAAGAGACAAAATGAGGAATAGGTGAATGTGTTTGCAATTGCAGCTGCAGGTCAGAGCTCACCTGGTGGGATGGTGTGTTCCTGGGAAGGACTGAGGTGTGGGATTCACTGTGGCTTTGGATCCCTCCTGGGGAATCCTGGCTGCCCGTGGAGTGCAGCCAAAACTCCAGGCCTTGTCCCAGCTGTGCTGCCCCTGGACTGCCCAGTGCTCCAGCAAATGCTGCTGTGCCCGGGCTCAAGGGCACTGGAGGGGGGAATGTGGCCCCTGGTGCCAAAGCAGCACATCAGAGGGATAATAAATAACGAGGGGAGAGGCTTAACCTAGGATTTGGTGCTGTCATGGCTTGCCTCCCTATCTCCCTAAAACATGTCCTGCTTGGGAGCTCCTGAGCTGCTGGATGTTTTCCCTTTGAGCGTGCATTTACAGAGATAGTAGAGCCCGGGTTTAAAAATCAGCAAAAATGCAGATTACTTTACAAACAGGCCAAGGCTGACAACTGTTCATGGTCATTTGGAATCCGGTAATTAATTCCAAGATGTCACTTGGCTGGCTGAGCGCTCAGTTCCGTGGGGATCGCAGGTGGTGTCAAGATTTTCTTGCAGACTCTCCTTGTATTTTTCCACAGTGCTTTGTCACTAATTTTCATGCCAAAAAGGAGCTGGTTTGAGTTCTTATTTTGCCGTGTCCCTCCCCTCCTTTCCGTTCCCCACACACATTCCCGTTCAGGTGCTCGGTGTGGAGCACAGTTGGGAAGTGAACAGCCTGGCACAGGCTTTTCCAGGCGTTTTCCCCTCCTTCAGGAGAGGTTCCGTGGCTGGTGGGCACATCTCACTCCTCTCCACTCATGACATCTTCCAGGCCGTGGAGCTGTGCATGAATTCCCAGCTGCCAGTCTGTGTGGAACTGTTTGGGAGGGAGGATTAGGGGGAATCAAAGCAGACCAAGGCTGGTCTGGAGCTCCCTTGCTCCATCCAGGCTTCCTGGTTCATTCCTGGAGCGCTGGCTTTGTGTGACTGGGCATCCAAAGGGATTTCTCCTTTGGGAAAAACACACAAGGGAGCAGCTCTTGGAAAAGGAGTGGATGGTTTTGAGGAGAGAGCCAAGCACGGGCAGCCAGGGGGATTCAGTGTGTTCCCATAACTCCAGGCTCCTCTTCCTCACTCCTGCCTCTTCCATTCCCTTCCTGAGGCTGTGGTACCTTGGCTGGTGTCCCCCAGAGTCCCTGGGACAGCTGCAGGGTTTGTGGCTGTGGGTACACAGCTTCCAGAGCCAAAGGGGAGGCACTGGGGGGTTCTGTGCCTTGTGCCCACCTATCCTTGTGTGCCCCACTGATCAGGCAAAGTGGATTTTGGAGTTAGAGGGTTCCCCCGACACCCAGAGCCAGCCAAGCGTTTCCAGCAGCAGGGAGAGCTGGAGGCAGCCAGTGCAGCCTGACTGGGATCCCCAGAGCAGGATGGGAATCTGCTTCTCTCTAAGGCCTCGTCAGGAAGGGTTTGAAGTGTCCTGAGGAAAGGACTCTGAAGGAGCACTGGGGCTTCAGGCTCTGCTCTGCCCCTCGGGAGGGTTTGCATTTTCACAAGGACACAGAAAAGCGGGAAAACCCCGGGACAAGGGGGACAAGGGGCTGCTCTTGTGTTTTGTTTTGTTTTCCTAAACAGTCACATAGCACCAAGGCTGTATAAGTTCCAGAAATGGAGCTGTTTGGTTGTGCAGCTTCCCCAGCCTGGCAGTGCCTTGATTTATTGCAGCAACATGGGAGAAATCATGAGGAAAAAATACTCCCTCTCATCTTGCTGAGTCCTGAAGTGGTGAAAAGTGTGTTTGAATGAGCTGCTAACACTTCATATAAAACTTCACAAGCCTTTCTATTTTGAGAGAATTCTGCTTATACCCAATATATTTTCTCTGTGAGTCCTCCCAGGGTTTTTTTTTCCATGCTGGGACATTTCCCTGCAAATCAGCTCTGGTGCTGCTTAGCTCATCTGTGCTTTCTGCTCCCTGCCATGGGCTGTGTGTCCTTGGGACAATCACAGGGATTGCATTCCATGTTTCCTTGGAAAATGGGTTGCTGTAGAAGCTGTGCTGGGTGCTCTTGGGGTGTGTGAGGCTGGAGGGTTTGTTTTTTAGCAGTCATGTCCATTATGGCCAGAAAGAAGCCCTTTAGACCTCTTCCCCTCATGGGATGAGCTACAGGGTGGCCAAGGCATCCTCCCCATTCCCTCTTCCTGCTCATCCTGGAAACCTCTGGCCTGTTAGTTCAGACTTTACCACACCCTTATAATAAGAATAAAATCGCATTTCTGGTGGTTACCCCTTATGCTGCTGCTTTACAAAGCTCTCCTTTCCATGCAGGATTTCCTGGCAATATTAAGCCCTATTCCTGCTGTGATTGGAGTATTCCCTGAAGAAGGGGTGTCCCTCTTTCCTGGGAAAATGATGTGAATCTCTGCTTGGATAGAGAGCTCACGAGATACCCTGATAAAATTCCACATCCCAAACAATCAGTGGTGATCTCAGGTTGTGACAGAACAAGCCCCAGCATTGCTCTTGGGCAGGGATGTCTCAGTTATGACCAATCCAGGGAAAATCCCACCAAGGGGAAACACCCAGAGCCTGTCACTCATCCTGCCCCTCCAAGGCAGCCCTTGCTCTCGGCTCCAGCTGGATCCATGGAAGTTGGATCCTTTAAAAGCAACGTTTCCTCCCTGATACACACCTGCACTGAAGTGTCTGAGCAGGAAAAGCGGCCAGAGTGACTTCAAAACAGATTGATGAGCTTTCAGAGTTTGTGACGAGGTGTGAGGGGCAGCTTTGTGGTGCTTGTGTGAGTTAAAACGTTCTCCAGATGTTTTTGCAGCCCAAAAACCAGGAAGGTTGGAGCTTTGTGCTTCTTATCGATCTCTTATTAGGAAATGAAGGGGGTATTGACAGATGGAAAACCAGGCAAATTAATTGCACTTTGCCTCCCCACATTGTCCCGTGCTAATTACAGCTGGCTGGGAGTGTTCTCGTGCTGCCCTGTCCCCACAGACTTTGTGTGATTTCTTATTCCTGTTCTCTCCGTGCCAGTGGTACCTGCTGAGGGGGAAGATTCCCAGGGTTGTAACTTTGCACAGATATTTTGTGCCTTCCTTCCTAAGCGAGAATTTCATTTATAAAATATGTATGAGGCCTATTTGGCATCAAAATGGGATGTTTTACATTCCTCAACAACAACTGGATATTCCAGAGGCTCAGCTGCCTTTCTTCCTGATGGTCTGATCTCTCACAGTGCTGGTTGTATCCTCAGAGCAACAAGCACAGGGACGTAAATAAATCCAAACCCCGCAGTGTTGATCAGCTGAAAGCTGATGAGTGAAGAGGTCTGAGGCACCACAGCTTTCCAGGCTGCTTTTGCTCAGCGTTTTCTGGCCTAAATAGAAATTATGTATTCCCTTAAATCTGAAATGTGGGGCTGGAACTGAACTGAGGGATAAAACCAAACCTTCGTGTTCAGTGGCGTTGGGTTGATGTATTTCAGTGAAGTGCAGCCCAAAAGTCCTGATTCCTGCTCTTTTCTTTCAGCTCTTAAATAATTCCTCCCTTTCCCTCTTCAACCCAACTGCAGTTGCTGCATTACTTGCAAAAAAAAAAAAAAAAAAAAAAAAAAAAGAGCTACTTCCCAGCAGCTGGAAAGCTTAACCAGCATTTCAGGAAGGGAATCAGCAAAGTGGTGTCCCAAGTGGCTGCTGCCTGGCTGGGAACGTGCTGCAGTCTCTGGAGAGCGGAGAGATTTGGGGGGTTTGGTGAATTTTTCATTTCTTCCTCTCACTCATTCGGTCTCTTTCGCCCATTTGGTGATTTGTGTGTCAGGAGCGATACGGGCACGGTGGCATCTCACACAGCCAGGATCCAAGCCAGCAAGAGCTGGCTTGGATCCTGGCTGTGTGGGATGCCACCGTGCTCCTGCTGCACTTCCCTGCTGGAAAAGGTGTACAGAGGGGTAGGGACTTAAAGGGAATGCGGGAGTGGCCTGGGTTGGAAGGGAAATTAAGGATCATCCCCTTCCAGTGCCACACCTTCCACTAGCCCAGGTTGCTCCAAGCCCCGTCCAGCCTGGCCTTGGACACTTCCAGGGATCCAGGGGCAGCCACAGCTTCCCTGGGCAGCCTTCCTGGAGAGGAGATCCACGAGGTGTCCCTGCAAGGAGAGGGCAGACTGCAGGATTTCGTGCTTCTCCCTCTGCTCTGCGTTGCTGACAGAACTGGGGAAAAACCCTCCTTTTAGGGCTGGAAAATGAGCGTGGGAACCCTGTGTGTGTGTTCCCAAAACCTCCCCTCCTCAGTATGGACATCAAAGAACAGCCTGTGCCGGGCACAGAGCAGGTGGCTGTCCCCTCCCTGGCGCTGGCTCGGGAAGGTTTGGCTCTATCCCAGGGAGAACCGGGGTGTCCATGGGCTCTGCCCCCCCAGGCAGTGCTGGCTCAGGGCTGGCCGTGCTCCCGGGGCATCGGCAGCTCTGCGGGATCGCCGGAGCGTGGCGAGGCCTCCTCCTCCCCTCCTTCCTCCTCCTCCCCTCCCTGCCCGCCGTGCCCGCAGCATTCCCGAGGCTGCCGAGCCGGGATTGAGGGATGCCGGGCACGGGGAGGGAGCTCTGCTGTGCCGTGGTGGCCGAGCCCTGGCGGGAGGAGGCCCGGAACGGGAGCTGGAGGGGTTGGATCTTCCGGAGGGATCTGTGCCGTGGGAAGCGGGGTTGGCGGAGCAGCCGCTGCGGATGAACACGGAGCCACGGGAGCCATCCACACCGGCGCTTCCAGGAGGGCAGCTCCTGCCGTGGGAAAGGAAGAGTTAATGCTGAAACGCTCGGAGACAATGGGAGTTTAATCCAAACCTTCCTTCCTGCGGCTTGGAGGGAATCATTCCAGAGCGCGGGGATGTCCTGGGGATGTGTCCGGGAGTGCCAGGGATGCACTAACACTTATATAACCCATGCATATGTTCATCCCAGAGCTCTTCCACGAGTGGTGCTTCTGTGTGCTTGGATCGTGTCATCAGCACCCTGGAATGTTCTGCTGGAGGAGCTGCAGTGTAAGGGGAGGGTCTGTCTGTCCTGCACGAGCAGTTTGGCCGCTCTAGAACTGAGTCCTGGGGGTTTTCCTCTGTGTAGGCCAGGGCAGAAAGGGAATTTGGGAAGCTCCTGAAGTTCAGCTGCCTGGCTTTTGATTTACATCCTTCCCTTCGTCCTTCTTTTTCTTTTGGAAGTGCAAGGAATGGTTTTGGGACACTTTCCTACCCAGCGTGAGGGTGGTTGGGAGGAACCACCATCTGCATTCTGGGACTTGAGTTCCTCACGTGTGACTTCCGTGTCCTGGTTGCTCCTCTTTGAACATTTCCCTTCTTCCTGCTGGATGTGTTCCTGTGCCTTTGGCCAGGCTCTGCCTTCAATCATCACACACACCCCCTGCCTTTCTGCTTGTGTTGCAGGGCAGATTTATGGGGCACCAGCAGAACCTTTGGCAGCAGTGACATTTTCTCTGGAACAAACGTACCTCTTCTGCAACATCCCAAAATAATGGCAAAGCTTTAGACCAAAATAAGGGGTTTAAATCTTGTCAAGCTTTTGACAGATTCCACTCCTGAGAAGGCTTTTTTTTCCCCCTTCTTTCAGCAAAGAACAATCTCCAGGTGCTTAAAGCTGTCCTGTTGGCTGCTGTAGATTTGTGGTTACTGGTGCATGGGATGGAGAGGGAGCTTTCTGCACAGAATGAGACCATCAGGGTCTCTCTCAGTGACTGTTTATGCCAAATCCAAGGGGTTGTGAGTGTGACAGCGATCCCTGAGGGATTTTTTTCTTGATTGCAGTGCTTGCTGGATGCTAGTAAGAAGGAATATTAAGCTGTTGTTTCTCCTAAGACATTTAATTAAGAATCCATTTTGGAGGCAAGTTATTAAAAAGAAGAGTTCTGTCTTTGAATTTCTAATATTTAACTCTCTAAATTACCTCTCTAAATATCCCATCTACCCCATTTAGCCATTTTTTTTTTTTTTAATATTATTTGTTTGTTCTTGCTTCCCATTTCCCCAAATCCCTGTTGGTTGGTTGGTTGGTTGTCCTGTGCTTTGTGTCCTCACAAACCACCTGAAGATCCCTGGTAACAACAAGTCCCTCCCAAACCACCGCTGTGTTTTCCACATGTGGGCCAATATCCAAGCAGGAACAGATATGGGAACAGCAAACATTGTCAGGGGGGGATTTTTATCCCTTCATTTTACGTAGCAGTGATAAAACCCCCCCTAAAATGTTTGATGCTCAGCAGTGCTCTCAGAGCCACGAAATTGGGGCTGTAATTGGCCCCGCTGAATTCCCAGCCCAAATCCCGGTGAATTCCCAGCCAGCCAGTGGGCAGCAAAGCCCAGCCTGCAACAACCTTGAGCTCCTGGGAAGCCCTTGGCTCATCCTCCCCTGTTTGATTACAGCAATCAGGTGCCATGAAGTGCCTCTCAAACATTACCCCAGTAGGTGACAGCAAGATGTGCTTTCACTCGTGCTTTGCTCTCAGCACGACCAGTTTTGAGCCTGCAAGGCTTCTGGTAGGGGAGGAGGAGCTGCTGTTTACAGCAGCAAAAGTACTTGGAAAATTAGGGCTTTTTCTCACTGAGGTGTTTCTAGCAGAGTCCATAAGAGCTTGTTGGAGGGGCAGCGGTCGGGCGAGATCGGAATTGGCTGCAAGGAAAATAATCTGAGGTTGTGGCAGCTCCCTGGGAAAAAGTAATGGAAAAAAAAGAGTAGAAAAGCAAATAATAATAATAATAATAAATGAAAATGCTCAGTTTCAGTGTTTAAAGCTGTTTCTGAGCCTCCTGGTTTGGGAGGGTTTGGAAGGAAGAAGGTGGTTAAAAGCACCCCACGACACAACAGGCCCGACCTAAGCCCACAGTCAGGTTTAAATGAGGCAGAGTGAAATTCCTCCCAGCACGGCCCAGTCACTGCACAGCAGGGGTGTGTGAAACAGAGGCGTTTTCCTGCAGTGCTGGTGAAGATGGAAGCCTGGTTTTGGGACTCTGGGATGTTTAAACGCTAAAAAGAAATATTCAGGGTTATTTTCGGGGTGTAAAGCCTGATGGGGTGGGAAGTGGTGGCGCCAGACTAGAAGGAAATCAGGACACTAATCATGAAAAATCCTTAAAAATGTGTCTGTTCTTGAAATTGGCTGCTGGAATTAGGAAGGGCGTGCAGGGAAAACAGACAGGTGGCAACACTGAGGAAAATTGCACTTCTTTCCTCACATTTATAGTGCTCAGAAAATGATTGCACTGCCCCTTCCTGCTCTGGGGGTGAAGTGTTCCCTGTGTGGGTCTGCAATCCAAGCAGACACGGACTGGGTTCTTTGGAAGGTTGGAAAAAGTCATTTGAGGCAGTGAATGGGTGCTGCTGAACATCCTCCAGGAAAATTAACTTCAGTGTTGTCTCTGAGCTCTCTGATTTTAACTTTGGTCAGCCTGGAGGAGGATCCAGGGAGACCTGAGAGCCCCTTGCAGGGCCTAAAGGGGCTCCAGAAGAGCTGGAGAGGGACTGGGGACAAGGCATGGAGGGACAGGACACAGGGAATGGCTTCCCAGTGCCAGAGGGCAGGGAGAGATGGGAGATTGGGAAGGAATTGCTGGCTGGGAGGGTGGGGAGAGGCTGGAATAGATTTCCCAGAGAAGCTGTGGCTGCCCCTGGATCCCTGGAAGTGTCCAAGGCCTGGGCCAGTGGAAGGTGTCCCTGCCCATGGCAGAGGGTGGGATGGGATGATCCCTGATGTCCCTTCCCACCCAGACCATTCCAGGACTTTTGAGAATTCCCTGCTGTGTGGGAGCAGTCCCAGGACTGGGCAGGGACAGGCTGGCATAGGGCAGCACCTTCTCCCAGAGCTGCCCTGGTGACACGGGAGCCCCAGGCAGAGAAAACCAAGCCAAGCTGGATGAAATCCAAAGGGAAATGGGGATGAGCCTGAACAGAGTGAACCAAGAGGAGAACGGGAGCTGATCCTCTCCCAGATCCCCTGTCAGGTGTCCGTGGTGCAGGAACCAGGAGCTGGGTGGAGGTGTGATGTTAAAAACAGAAAGGTGACCCGCCCCTTTCAGCAGGAACATTTCATCCCAGCCAGCACAGGGAGCTGATGGGAGCGTGAGCTGGGAACACACCACGTTATTCCAGGACTTCCTGGCTGAAGCCTTCCCACTGTGTGTCTGAGGGAATGCTGTGGCAGACCACATATGGCACCACAGATGCTGGGGGAGTTGGCAGGATGGGGAAGTTTAGTTTGGGGGCAGTATTTGTAATTGGTTTTTGTTTTTTTTTTTTCCTGGAGACTTAGGGAACGTTCTTGACTTGGGGAACAGCCACAGAGCAGCTCCATCCTTTCAGGAGAGCTCATTTAGGATCCCAGGTGCACTTTTATTAGCAGGTGTCATCCAACCCAAGAGCAGTTTCCCCAGAGCCTTGGGAGGATCATTCAGTGCCTTCAAGAGCTGAAGTAATTACAAAACATAAAGCAGTGTCTCTGTTGCAGCTTTAGTTTGGTGCCTTTTATCACAGAAAAAAATAACACCTTTCTGCTCTCCTGGGACTTCTGAATAGGTCTCCTGAAAAAGAGGGACCACCTGCAGAGACTGAAGCAGAATTCAGGCTGGAGCTGTTGATTCAATCCCATTGGAACAGAGCACAGATCGGAGCATCCCCAGATCTTGGCTCTTTTGTGGCTGAACAAAAACCTGGGGTTTGAAGGGTCTGTGTGTGGTGTTCAAATGTTGTGGCTCAGAGCCATTTTTGGGTAAAACACCCCCCGTGTGATGGCTGTGGCTGTGATCCTCACCCTTCCCTGCGCTGGGAGACCGTGGAAAACGGGTGTTAATTTGTGTGGGAAGGTCTGAATCTGTGAGGTGTCAGAAGGGAAAGTTCAGCACAGCAAACACATTGTGTAAGCACCACCCTGGCAGCTCCTGCCAGGTAAAACCTCCTGCCTTTGGGTGTTCATTTGAACAGTACCAGAAAAGATGGAGTGTTTTGGCAATAAATACATATATATATATATATAACCAATTTTTTTTTAAAAACTCTGTTTCTTAAATGTAGAAACACAATCTGTGCTGAGCTGAAGGCAGCTGGAGGAAGGAGATGTGACTGCAAGATCTGAAATCCAGGGGAAAAAAGAGACCATGAAATGTTAGAACAGTTGCCCCAGTTTCTGATAATTAGTATTCACAAAGAAAAAAAAAAAAACGTGTTCTGACTACCTAGTAATTTCCAAATTGCTGAGACACCTAATGAGTTGTCTTAAATAAATTTACCAAACATGTAGAAGGCAATAATTGCTGAGCATTTCATTCTGCAATCACAACTCAGTGCCAAGTGGTTCTGCAGCTGCTTTGTGTGTGTGTTGGGGGATTCAGCAGCAAAATCACTTGCTTGGGAACTGAACCTTGTCCTGGTTGGACTTTCAGGGCCACATTCCCAGTGTCTCCTGCAGGAGGGGAATTTGTCTTGGGTGAAAGGCAGCTGGAGGAAAAAAAGATAATAGTGTTAATAATAACAATAAATAATTCTTGAGTTGCCTAAACCTCGTGATACCTGGCAAATAAAACCAGAGACCTCTCTGACAGGGTTATACGGACCTTCTGCCTTTCTGGGCTGTCCTGGGAGGAGTTAAAAGTCTCCTCTCGTTATTTGCACCCATGCCAAGGTTGGAAGTGTTGGTTATGAGCAGTTGAAAGACCGGTATCACAGTGTAATGAAATAAATTGTTCTCTCTAAACACATATCCTGAAAGGATGGGAGAGTTTGGGGTGTTCACCAGGAGAAGAGAAGGTTCCAGGGAGACCTGAGAGCCCCTGGCAGGGCCTAAAGGGGCTCCAGGAGAGCTGGAGAGGGACTGGGGACAAGGCATGGAGGGACAGGACACAGGGAATGGCTTCCCACTGCCAGAGGGCAGGGACAGATGGGACATTGGGAAGGAATTGCTGGCTGGGAGGGTGGGCAGGCCCTGGCACAGGTTGGGCAGAGAAGCTGTGGCTGCCCCTGGATCCCTGGAAGTGTCCAAGGCCAGGCTGGATGGGGCTTGGAGCAACCAGATGAGGAGAACCAGATGAGCTTTAAGATCCCTTCCCACCCAACCCAGTGTGGGATTTGATGACTCCAGGATGTCTCCTAGGAAATGTTTAATTGAGGTCCTGAGCAGTTTAAAAGCTTTGGGGCAACCTCTGGCTCAGCTCTTTGGTTTGCTGTGTAACCACGAGCTCAGCACCAGGCCAGGACCTTTGGGATCTCTGGGAACTTGGCATCCTGTGTCTTCTGGGATGAGAGTGCCTGGAACATCCCAAAAGCTGCAGGGGAGCTCGGAGGTGCCAGGTGGGATTGCTGTGGGGTTGGGATGGGACAGAAGGGATCTCCTTTCCCAGGAGGCATTCCTGCTGTCCCCAGCTCAGCTATTCATGCCACCTTTCCCCCCACTAAATGCTGGGACGTGCCAGTTCACTTGGAATGTGTTCCCCTTCCCACCCACGTTTCCTAGCAGGCCCAGTGTAAGCACTCAGTGAGCACGAGAATGAGAGCAGGACCCACTGTCCTCTCTGCTCTGCCCTTCTCCCTGGTGGCTTTGGGACTGCTGCAAACCTCTGTGTTTTCACCACGCTAATTAATGAGAGAGGAAAACGAGCAGGGGAGAAAATAAATCATGAGTTGTGTGAAAAATGAATTCGCAGAAGCCCAGAGTGTAAAGGCTGTGAAGTAAGAAAGGAGGCTGTCATTGCCTTGGATAATATAATTACCCAGCAAAGCCTGTTTCCTTCAAACTGTCAAATCTGGTGGCACTTGAACTCCCCAGTCCCCCACTTGACAGAGTTCCTCTGGCTCCCAGGGGGTCGTGGTTGAGGGTGGGTAATGATAACGATCCTGGACGTTATGTGTGAGTGTGAAAGTGGAAATGAAGAAGTGAAAGGGTGTCCTTACAGAATCTCAGGGTAACTGAGAGTGGAACAGCCCTCCAAGATCACAGAGAGCCCCCTGTGCCCGATGCCCACCTTGTGCCCCAGCCCAGAGCACTGAGTGCCACGGACACCTCCAGGGGTGGGGACTCCAAACCTGCCTGGGCAGTCCTTCCCATGGAGAAATCCTCCCTTTAGGAACATTTTGGTATCCCAGAAGGAGGTGGGGAATGGCTTCTTGGCTCTTCTTTTCCTCTTGCTTCCGTGCTGCGGTTCCAGCGAGTGGGAGCTGTCAGAGCAGAGCTCCTGCTCTCGGTGCTGAGCAGACAGCAGTGTTTGTGTTGGCTTGTTGCACAATATTCTGTCAGTACTGCACAATATTTCTGGCAATACCCTCATCTTCCATCAAATGCTGCAAACAGACCCAAAAATCCACCACGAGGCAGGCTGCTCTCCTGCCCCTCTGCTGCTATTTGCAGAGCAGTCAGTGCCTTATTTCCAGTGCGGTGCTGCAGTTCAGCATCGTGTGAGTCACAGTCCTGGGGCTGCATCTTCCAGATAAGCCACTTGCTGTTTGGCAGGAGCTGGGAGAGTGGGATCATGTGGCTGTGACTGTACCAGGGGGGATCTCTGGCACACGGGCAGGGCTGAGCCTGGCACAGCACCGGGGGTGGCCCTGCAGGATCAGCTTGCACTGCTTTGTTGTGACACTGTTCAATAAGTCAGTGCTCACACCACACCAGGAACAGCCAGCGTGGGGACTGCAGGTCCAGCTCAGGATGTGTTCCTGCTGAATTCCCGTGTGGAGCTCCCCTGAATCACAGCAGGAGACCTGAGTAAATTATAGGTCAGGAGTGCCCGGGTGGGCAGAGTCACCTGGGCTGTGCCAGCCCTGAGGTGTCACAGCCCCAGGGCAGGGCCCGTCCCACCCCCAGTGCTGGGGCACTTCTGGGACCCCAAACAGGACACGGAGGGGCTGGAGAGAGTGCAGGGAAGGGAACGGAGCTGGGAAGGGGCTGGAGCTGCAGGAGGGGCTGAGGGAGCTGAGGGGGCTCAGCCTGGAGAAAAGGAGGCTCAGGGGGGACCTTCTGGCTCTGCAATCCCTGATGGATCCAGGTGGGAATTGGGCTCTGCTCCCAGGGAACAGGGACAGGAGGAGAGGGAACGGCCTCAGGCTGTGCCAGGGGAGGGGCAGGTTGGACATCAGCAGGAATTTCTCCTGGAAAGGGTGGTCAGGCACTGGCAGGGGCTGCCCAGGGAGGTTTGGAGTGCCCAGCCCTGGAGGTGTCCCAGGCAGGCCTGGAGTGGCACTCAGTGCTCTGGGCTGGGGACAAGGTGGGGATGGGGCACAGGGGGGACTTGACTGATGATCCTGGAGGGCTCTTCCACCCTCAGTGATCCCGTGATTCTGTGATAGGGGGCTGTGCAGGTTCTGTTCCCCATTGCCCCCCATGGATCGTCCCTGCCATCCCCCCCTGTGGGTGCTGCTGTCCCTGTCCTGCCAGGGGGGCTCTGGGCCCTGTTCTCAGGCACTGAGAAAACTTTCAGGGACAATGAGGTGGTCAGAGAGTCTGGGCTGAGGAGCAGTGTCTGCTGCCCTCAGTGACAGCAGGAGTGGCTTGTGCAGGCTCAGCCACCCCAGGGTGTGGTGCCTTCCTGTGGCAGGGCATTATCCCAGGTAGGGCTGAAACTTGGAAAGAAGCCCATTCCTGCTGCAGGGTTTGACTTGTATTTCTCATGATGCCTTTTGATTTATTATTTAGAGCATGTGGTTACTCTTCCTTCTTCCTTTCTGCTGCTGTTGAAGCTTTGCTGTCTTGAAATAAAAACTGTGATGATCAGCAGGTACAAAAGTACCTTCAGAGTGTTTGGTGGGCAAAGAAATTTGTTCTTCACCACAGAGCTGCTCTGGGTTTGCAGCTCCTGGTCTGGGGGGGTGGTTGGGTTTTTCTGGATCTCTGTGGCTGGGGAGTTCCCTGGTCTCTGCTACATCCCAAAGGAAGCAGAAGGAAAAGCAGGATTAAAATCACAGCTGTGGGTGAGCTCCTGTCAGCAAATCCTGCTCTTGGCATGAGGAAATCTGCCCTTGGCAGTGGCAGGCCAGGTTGGGAGTATGGAATGAGGAGAGCTCCTCAGTGGTTAATTGCCAGGAATCTTCTGATGGATATGCAGTCACATCAGTGGATATGGATGTGGAATCACAGCAGTATTTAAGAATATTTTGCTTTACGTGGAGAGTAAGAATATCGACTCACAGTGTACAGATATGTGTCCCTGTGCTGCAGGATGTAAATCAATCTGAGGGGAGGACACAGTGGTGCAGGACAGCTCTCCTGGAGCTGCAGGCTGTGCAGCTCTGTGTTGGGCTCACCAGGACTAAACATTCCCTGGTTTACAAGCTTAAAGCCCTTCCCCTGTCGAGCAGCCTTTAATAATGTCATTTTTGCCTCTTTTTCCCCCTGGAAGCTCAGGACAAAGCTCAGTGGGAGTGGGAGCAGAGCACTTCCACAGTGGAGTGTGTTTATGGGGAGGGATGACTCAAACCAAGCTTTCTGATACCTTAATTACATCTGAGGTGCCCTAACCCTTGACTATCCCGAGTCTGAGGCTGCCAAACAGGATTTGAATGTTACAAAGACTCCTGGGCAGTGCCCACAGCTGAGCTGGATTTCCCTGTGTCAGTAGGGAAGTGAAGGGAGAGGTTTCTCCTGGGATTTTTGCCTTGGCCTTAGTGCACCTGGTGGGCAAAGCCAGGTTATTTCTCTGCTGAACTCTGCAGGTTTTGTAGGTGTAAAACCCACTCCAAGAGATGAATACACAGATATTTTAAGGGGATTTTTTGGAATGTGGCTGGGGAGGGGGGGATCTGTTTGTTCCCTGTGCTTTCTTGGTGACCTGGCTTTCCTTTCAGGGCTCAGCAGATTCGTACACGAGCAGACCCTCGGACTCTGATGTCTCTTTGGAAGAGGACAGGGAAGCAATCCGCCAGGAAAGGGAGCAGCAGGCAGCCATCCAGCTTGAGAGGGCCAAGGTGTGTCCTGTTCAGCTGTAAGAGCTGAGTTCTGTGCCCCTGAGCCTGTCCCTGGGGTTACAATCTGTGACAGGGCCGCTCTTTTGGAATAGTTTGGCGGTTGAGCCAAGCTGGGAACGGATGAAAATATTCTCTCTAAATGGGGGTATCCTCCAGTGAGCTTGTGGGAAATGACTAGGGCTGAATTTTTATGGCTTTACCAACACCCTCTGCTGCATTTCTTGCTGACTGAGGGCAGTCTGCAGTGGTTGTGTTGTGTTTCCCTCTGCAGTCCAAACCGGTAGCCTTTGCTGTGAAGACCAACGTGAGTTACTGTGGAGCTCTGGATGAAGATGTCCCTGTGCCCAGCACTGCCATCTCTTTCGATGCCAAGGACTTCCTGCACATCAAAGAGGTAAAACCAGGAGCTAGGAGAAATGGGATCTGAGCCAGAGTGGATTAACACACCATCCCAGAGGTGAGAGGAGGCAGGAGGGCACAGCACAGCCAGTGCTGGTGCTTCAGTGCAGGTCCAGCTCCCTGGGGTGGTTATCCTGCACTTGGTATGGCCAGCCTGTTGGATTTCCACGGCACAGGAAGGAATTAACTCCCTTCAACGTGGTGGGTTCGGGTTCTTCCCATCAGGGGAGGTTTGTGGTGGATCAGAGATCGTGAAGCAGAAAGGGCTCCCAGTGATCTCAGAGCGGAGCAGCACCAGGTCACACCAGGTCTTCATAAAGCACCAGATGGGCTTGTGAGGGAGAAAAGAAGACTTAGAATAACACATTAAGAAAACACTGAAGAGGACAGATACAAAAATAAGGGAAAAAATGGGAATAAATGGGCCCTAAGTATGGCTTTGGTAGAGAAAATTGCATTTTATTGCACGCTGAGCATATTTTCTGCAATTTTTCATTTGAATTGAGCCCTCCAAATTTGCATAACCCCCTGTTGTGCTGTAGATTGGTACCCAGGCTTGCAGCTTGCAGAAGCACTTCTTCATCTCTGCATTCTGGGGTTATTTTAGGGTGTTCAGTGCTCAGCTGCCTCTTTCTTTGAGCGTGTGCTCGTCATCACTTCAGAGCACTGAGCTCCCTCAGGCTGAGCCCACCTGCTCCTGCCCTTCCTGAGGCACCCAGTGGGGCTGGAGCAGGGAATTGCTTTGCAGAAGGGCACGGGAGAGGCACTTGAAAGCTGGTTTTTGATGCTTGGCCGTGGCCACCTTTATTGCCAGGGCGCTGATGGGGTTTAAGTGCTAAGCCCTTATCGCTCTGCCCTGCCCGTTCTCCCAGACAAGAGTCCCAAATCCGTGTCTTGGCACTCCCTGAGTTGTCCTCCGAGCTCTAAATACCCAGGATCACATTGTCACTAAGCTGTAAACCAGCTGGCTTACTGGTGTTTGTCAGCTCTGCCGAGGGTTTAGCTTTATTTCCTTTGTTAACACTCCCAACCTTCAGCCTGCCCGGAGCCGTGGCTGCAGCTCAGTGGGATTTGGGGAACGGTGGAAAAAGGCTTTGCAGGATTCGTTTTCTCAGCGATCTGGCAGGGCCTGATTGGATTAGAGCAATGGTTCCAGGTTTTGGAACGATGCTAAAAACTGGTTACAAAGTCAGGTCACCCTGTGCCAGGGTGGAACAGCAGCAGCGACCGAGGAGCTGCTATTTTGGGGATGTGTCCTGGATGTCTCATCTGCCTCCAAGACTATACATTATGTGCTTACTTAAAAGATGAAGTGGCAACAATTCCTGACAAAGCAGGAGGAATCATGGGCCTGGCAACCAATGGGAGGGCGTGTGGGCCTCCCACACGCTGAGTAACATATGGGAGGGAATGACCTAATGCAGATCCCATGTTCTCACTGCATCCCTGGCTCCTCTGTGGATCACACACTCTCAGCATAACCACGGAGTCCCAGACTGGTTTGGGTTGGAAGAGATCTTAAAACCACCCAGTTCCAACCCCGACACCTTCCACTAGCCCAGCTTGCTCCAGCCTGGCCTTGGACACTTGCAGGGATGGGGAGCCCACAACCTCTCTGTGATTTCCAGCAGCAGAATGTTGGGTCCTGAAGGATTTGTGTGGTTTACAGGCTGTAAATAGTTCTGTCGACTTCACACACTTGAAATGAAGCTTTGATTCCTGACACTGTTATCCAAGATGAAGAACAGACAGTGAAAGGGTTGGGATGATAAAATAAGGGAATCTCCTGCACAGATAACACCCACAGCAGGACAGGTTTCCAGGGTGAGGGTGTGAGGACTGCCCTTCCCTTGGCTGTGGATATAATAGGGGTGTGTTTATGGCTTAATGTTAATGTCTGTGTGTGCAGGGGTTAATAAAAAGCAAATTAATGTCTCCAAGATGCTGAGGCCCCCGTGTTTCAGTCACCATCAGGCCCTGCTGTGCCTTGACAACGGGGACAAGGGATTTCTGTGTCTGTGCAAGAGCTTAAGTGCTTGAAAACAAGAGCCAGGGGCCGTGCTCATTGTTAGGAGAGATGCCTGTGATGGCTCTGATGGCTCTTGGCTCCGGGCTTGCAAACAAAACCCCCTCTCTCGTGCTGCTCTTAATGAGCCAGCTGAGAGAAGCCCTGATTCCTGGGAGCACTGAGGGGCCTGGTGAAGCATTTACACACCCCAAGGTTTGCAGAGAGTTTTGTGCCAAAGCTCTGCCCCAGCAGCCACCACAAATCCTTTGCCACACAAGCTCCTCCAGGACGCTGCTCTTCACGTTTGCATCGTTAGAGCTGAGGGCCAGGCTGTCAGCAGTGAGGAGAACTCAAATTCCCAAGGGCTGAAAACAGTGAATGACCTGTGTTGCAGAAATACAACAACGACTGGTGGATAGGGCGGCTGGTGAAGGAGGGCTGCGAGATCGGCTTCATCCCCAGCCCCCTGCGGCTGGAGAACATCCGCATCCAGCAGGAGCAGAAGAGGGGCCGCTTCCATGGAGGGTGAGGGGGCTGCAGCCCTGCAAAGCCATCACAACCTTCCAGATGTTTCCAGTGCACGGCTAGGGGTGGGATTCCCACTGGGAACGGGTGTTTGCAGGGACCAGGCATGGGAGATACTGATGGGGAGAGGCAGGAAAAGCTGGGCTTGGCTTCAGGAAAGAGCAGCAGTTCAGTGTGAGGGGTAGTGACAGCAGTTCCTCAGAGTTTTGTGTCCCCATGCCCAGCTTGGTGCTCAAAGACTCCCAAATTCCCCCCCAGCTTTGTGGCTTTTTTCTTCCTTTTTTTTTCCCCTAATCTCTCCGTTTCAGCCCAAACCCCAGTTTTCATAGTTGATGACTTTTTTCATTCAGCTTCCTTTCATCCTTCACCTCCCAGCCTGAGCTTTCTGTGCCCCCACCCTGCCAGAGCTGGAGATTGCAAATCCCTGGGAAAATATAAACTGGGGCAGGGAGGTAAAGCTGAGGAGGGAAGCGTTTTCAGAAGGGCAGAACAGAATCAACTGTGCTCCTCCCAAATTGCTTTCATGGTTTTTGAAATAACTCCAGAGGGTCTCCGTGGGCAGGGGGAGGATTACCTGGTTCAGTGAGGCACTCCTGGATTTGTATGACAAAATTCAGAGTTGTGTTTAAAATAAAACAGTTTATTTTTGAGCACCTTTGTTAGGCAGAGATCTGTATTACATCGGGGTTCCTCAGGGGGCAGGGCAGTTCCTCCCCAAAACCTCCCACATTTGCACCTCTGGGTGCCTTCACGGGGCTCTTTCTGCTCCCGCAGGAAATCCAGTGGGAATTCTTCTTCAAGCCTTGGAGAGATGGTTTCTGGCACGTTTCGGGCCACACCCACTGCCACAGGTGAGACCAAAGGTTATTGAGGGGAGCTCTTGGTGTTCTGTTTTCAAAACCACCCAGGAAAAATGCAGGGTTTTTCCCCTTAGCTGAGGGACTGAAGATGTTAACCAGCAAAGGGGGAGGAAAACAGCTATTTCTGGCCATGCAGGAGTTGTTGAGGGGCTGGGAAAAACCTTGGGAAGAGTGGCAGCTGTCCCAGAAGGGACTGAAGGAGCAGTTTAGCCAGGGGGACCAAAGGGAGGGAATTCCCAGTGCATGGACTGAGGGGTTTCTGTTGGCACCGGGGTGTTTTAACCAAGTTCTCCTTTGATCTTCCAGCAAAACAGAAACAGAAAGTGGTAAGTAGTGCTTTTGCTTTCATTTTATGTCATTCTGACCCATAATTCCCGGGATTCTCTTACGGATCTCATTGGATAAATGATCTGAAGGGTTGTTTTCCTCTTCCAGACAGAGCATATTCCCCCCTATGATGTAGTGCCATCGATGAGACCTGTTGTCTTGGTGGGTCCATCCCTCAAAGGCTATGAGGTACTTGCCATGAATTAATGTTTTATTATCTGCAATCTTCCTCAGGAACTCAGGGTGTGGGCCAGTGCAGCTGTTTGGTGATAGTTTAAAGTGATCTTCGCTTCAATAACTATCCAGAACGTTCTGTAAGCACCGAGAGCTTTACTTTGAGCCTGCCCTGCACATCCACTCTTTCCAGTGCACTTTTTATTGATTAAACCAAGTTAGAAAAAGAGAATTTAATTAGCAAGAGACTTCCAGGGAGCTTCTTTGCTGTTCATTTTTTTTCACTTTTACCAGTGTTTCAGATATGTTTGCAAAGAAACTTTAACCCCCTTAAAGGACCTGCCACTGTTGCACGTGGCAGTGGGCAGGGTAACACCAGGCCACCCGTTTTTTGGGCTGCTGCAGATCCAAGTGAGCATTTCCCACGTGCCAAGTGAGCAGTTGGGTGAACTCCCCCATCTGTGAGTGTTGTGCTGAACCAGGAGCTAAGTGAACATCAAATCAAAGCTGCACTTCATTAAGCTTAATTAATGTTGGTGGTGCCTCATAGGATATCGTTAAACACGCTGGAATGGCTCTTTTTTTGGAAGTGGTGCCACTATTGGAGTAGTGCAGGGTTGTTATATTGAGGGGGATTTATCAGAATCTTTGAAGGTGCAAGTTCAGCAAAGCAGGAACTTCATGTTCTTTGCTGCCTTGGAATTTTATGGTGAAGTTCTTTGACAGGAGTAAAGTCCGTCTGTGCTGCACCACAGATCGATTTGCCTCTCAAGTGTGAGCCTGTTTGATAACAAAAACCTCCTCAAACATTTGAAATACTCAGTATTCAAACACCTGAAATATTCAATATTCAAACTCCTGAAATACTCAATATTCAATCATCTGAAATACTGAGTATTCAAACCTTTGAAATACTCAGTATTCAAACATTTGAAATACTCAATATTCAAACACCTGAAATACTCAATATTCAAACACCTGAAATACTCAATATTCAAACATCTGAAATACTCAATATTCAAACATTTGAAATACTCAATATTCAAACACCTGAAATAATATTCAAACACCTGAAATACTCAATATTCAAACACCTGAAATACTCAATATTCAAACATTTCCATTCTGCCTTTTTCCCCTAAAAGCAAACGATGCTAAGCACGAGATTTTGAACATATAAATGTGTATAAATGTTAACACAGGATATTAATTCAGATTACAAACAGTGGTCAGCATAAGAGAATGGCCAGTGCAGGGCAGGAGCAGACAGGGGTGATTGCTGCCCACCAGAGGTGCTGATTGTTGGCCATGTCCTTACCTTCTACTCACCTCTTTCCTTCCTTTTCCTTCCTTCTCCCTGCTTTTCCTCGCTGTCCTCCCCCCCTGTGCCCCCTCCTGCCCCTGCCAAGGTGACAGACATGATGCAGAAAGCTCTCTTTGACTTCCTGAAGCACAGGTTTGATGGCAGGTGAGGAACACTGCCCTGCTCGTGCTGCTTTGCCCACGTGTGACTGACACTGCAGTGGTTTATTTTTTCATTTCTGATGCATGTTCCAAGCTCATTTACTGCCCTTTTTCTCACCACTGGGGAGTGCAACACAGCTGATGTGGTGCTGCCAGTGCACTTGTCTCCATTTCTGCTGTGTCTGGGGCAGGATTTCGTGGTTTAATACGGTAATTCCTTTCCAGTAGCTCACCAAGACCTGAGAAAAATCAGCTCTTAGATACTATCTGTTTAAAACTTTGACTGCTCAGAGTAGGCAAAAGCACCAGAAAAGGCGGTTTGAAAAGGAAATGCTGAGAAATGAAATACAGAAAAATAAGGAGGTCAGGACTTAAAAAAAATTATAAGGAGGGTTCATTCTCAGCTGGAGCACAGGGAATATTTCCTGGGGAGCTGTGAGGAGCATCATTTGGATTTCTGTGCTGGGAGCACAGCCTTGCCCATGGCATCTCTGCCTTTTCCCTGGGTAGGAGTCTGCTGCATCTTTGGGATGTTCTGCCCTTCCTTCTTCCCAGTTTAGTCAGGATATTCTGACTGGGAGAAGGAGCTTACACTGCTCTAGCCAGTACATGTAACACTGAGTCAGGTCAGAAATACCTAAACCATGGGCACTGGGATGGGGAAAATCATGTGCAGAAGAGCTGGAGCAGGACTGATGGAATTTTGGGGAGCTGAACTGATCCATAAACAGCTCAGACAAAACGTTTAATGATCAGCCCCTGTGCAAAACAGTCCCCTCTCCTGGCCTGTTTGGAGCTGCCCAGCTGATTTTTGGGAATCCTAATTCCATTAGCAGTACTGGCAGCAGGATCAGGTGGACTGTGGGGTTTCAGCACTGGCAGGGTAAGTGCCACCAGCAAACTGACACCATTGATTTTCGCTCTGAGGAACTTCCAAAAAGCTGCTTCTTGGTCCTCCTGCCAACTTTTATGGCTTTGTGGTCTTTCTCCTCCCTTCCCCCCCCCCCCCCCTTCCTTTTCTGTTTCTTTCTTCCCATCTCTTCTGCAGTTTTGTGACAGGTCCATGTTCCCAAGAAAGGAACTGACTGTCCAAGGAGAAGCCTTTCAGAAGGCTGCAGTGGGACTTGGCTCCCTCCCCACCTCTGAATTCCCTGTGCTCTGCCAGCTCCTTCCTTTGGAACTGCAGCCTCCTCTTCTGCCCAGGGAACCAAAGGCCCCCAGTCCGTTAATTCCTCCCATTTCTATTTTCAATTCATTTTTACTTTTGGCCCCTACTGTATTTTCTGGCAGTACATTTATTTATGAATTATTTAGAAAAATACTTGTGTTTCTTTTGAACCCTCCATGTGATGATTTCACTCAGAGCTGCAGGAATCTCAGGTTTGGTGGGAAAGCTGCTGGTCATTCCCTTGCCTGCTTTCTTTTCATTATTCCTGGCTCTTTGGCTGATTCCAAATGAGCCAACCCATCCTAAATGGATTTGACGGGAAGGGAGGGCGTGGTCTTTGTTTGACAACATTTGGTCTTGTCAGTTCAAGGAAATCTGAACCAGTTCCAGTAAATCAAGCAGATCAAGTGAAAAATCACCTTCCTGCAGTGAAGGAGGGGCAGGGAAGTTAAACTGTGGTTTAAGCAGTGCAGGGAGTTGTGGTTTAACTTCCTTTTCTCTGGTTCATCCACCTCAGACTCGTGTAACTCGTAACATTCATGGCACTGTGGAAGTCCACGGAGGAGAGGAGTGAGTTGGGAGGAGGGAAGTTAATTAATGCACTAAGAGTGGCAGGCACTGCATCCCAGAGTCTCCAATAGCTCAGGGAAGGGGAGATCCCTCACAGTTCCACAGCACTCCGGTTGTTCTGGAGTGCTGACATCACCCAGCTGGGAAACATCTCTGAGGGGTGTTTGGTGGGGTTTGCCCTTTGGGATGGGGCGTGGCTGCAAATCCTGCAGATCTGACGCTGTGCCTGTGCTGTGTGCGTGTCCCTGTGCCAGGATATCCATCACCAGAGTGACAGCTGACATCTCCCTGGCCAAGAGGTCTGTGCTCAACAACCCCAGCAAGAGAGCCATCATCGAGCGCTCTAACACCCGCTCCAGCCTGGGTGAGGCCCCAGCACGCAGGGAATTCTGCCTCTGGGTTCACAGGAGGGTGGGAGGGACCCCAAGGACCATCCAGTCCAACTCCTGGCCCTGCACAGACACCCCAACGATCCCACCCTGTGCCCCAGAGCATCATCCCAACCCTCCTGCAGCTCTGGCAGCCTTGGGGCTGTGCCCACTGCCCTGGGGAGCCTGGGCAGTGCCAACCACCCTCTGGGGGAAGAACCTTTCCTAAAATCCATCCTAACCCTCCCTGGCACAGCTGCAGCCATTCCCAAGATGCCCTCAGTTCTGCAATTTAAATGTGTGCCCAGCATTTTACTGGATAATCCCTTGTTGGCCTCCCAGCACCTTCTCCCTGTGCTTTTAATTCCACATCACAGGGGGCCAAAGAGCTTTCCCTCATCCAGCCAAGGAAAAGTGTCATTCCTGACCCTGGGACCAGTTTGGGGTGTTATGGTGAACACCTACAGCTTCATTTTGCTGTTTAGCCATGAGGTTTTGGCTCTTCCCCCTCTCCCTGCTGGATGAATTTTGATTTGGACTCGATGATCTTGGGGGTCTTTTCCAACCTCAGTGATTCTCTGATGGGATGATTCCATGATTATTTCCTGCACACAGGTGGAGATTTGTGTGTAGCAAGTGCATGGTGTGTTTTTAAATAATACCCTGTCAATTATTTCACATAAGTGGGTTTTTGTGGTTATAGAATTAGGAAGTTTCCTTTTCACAGAGACCCTTCTTTAAGTTATGTCAAAGTTATAATATCAGAACAAAAAAAAAAGTTGTAGGGAATATCCAAATACTTGCTGATTAAATTAAAAATCTTGTGACTCCCAAGCTGTTTGGCAGATTTGGAAAATGTACTGTTTAGTGTTAGTAGATATTTAATTGCACCCAACATTTAAGACACTGATGTTATAAAGGAAGATGGCACATCTGTGCTTTCAGGCAGCAGAATTGTCTCAGAGGTAATATTTATTTTTAAAATGCCTTGAGTAACAGGTTATTTTAGGGAAGTGGCACAAATTCCCCTACAGACTCCACGCAAGCAAGTGGGTGATGGCATTTTTGTCCCAGTGCTGTGGGGTTGGATGGTTTCACCTGCTTCGTTTTCCTTCCCCAGCTGAAGTGCAGAGCGAGATCGAAAGGATCTTTGAGCTGGCAAGGTCCTTGCAGCTGGTTGTCCTGGATGCAGACACCATAAATCACCCTGCCCAGCTCATCAAGACATCTTTAGCCCCAATTATTGTCCACGTGAAAGTGTCCTCTCCAAAGGTAAAGCCTCTCACCCTAAAATCCACGGGGGGACCTGCAGGGCAGGGTGGGAGGGGGAGGGAAAATAAGTGACACAGCACCTGCAGCTGCTGAGCCACGGTCCATCCAGCAGTCCAGTAATTTTGTGTATGGGCATGATGTTCGTGGTGTTCTCTTGGCAAAAAGAAATTGTTATTTCAAGTTCAATCAAGCAAAATCCCTGCATCTGAAACTTCTCCAGGGGGTCAGGCGTGATGCGGAGGGAAAACCTGCACAGCTCTCAGGGGGGTTATCAGAAAGGTTTGGGCTGAGGCTCAAGGACAGTATTTTGTGGAGGGCTTCTGACCTTGGAAGTCCTCCCGTGGGACTTTGGGGAGATAAAGGAGCCTGGAACTCACCTTTCCCCCTTCCCTCCCCGCAGGTTCTGCAGCGATTGATCAAGTCCAGGGGCAAGTCACAGAGCAAACACTTGAATGTGCAGCTGGTTGCAGCTGATAAACTGGCACAGTGCCCACCAGTAAGTACAGCAGGGAGGCTGGGGGAGCTGTGGTGATTGCTGCTGGGCTGGTCCCTGCTCAGAGCCCAGCCCCTGGGCTGGGAATGCAGGGACCAGTGTTGGTAACAGGGCAGGGCCCGGGCTGGTGATTTCCCACCTCCCCTGCGCCAAAGAACCGTGCTTGGAAATCAGCTTAATTCACAGAAATTCACAATAGGCGCTGGCAAGGTTTCCACATCGCTTCAAACTGTGGCAAAGTGCTGACGGAATCTTGGAATGATGTGGGAACAAATGTGGGAGCTCAGCAGAGGGAATGCCCGGCCCTAGTGGTCAGATAATGCCCCTGGAACACTTTGCCTTGTGTTCTGCAGGCCCTGAAGAAGCTGCCTCCATTTCAAGTGGTTTTTATTCTCAATTCAAATTGAAGCAACAAAATTCAAGCAGCCCTTGTCCTGGAGTAAGGATCCTCGAGGACTGATTTTCCATGGGCCTTAACTTGGCTTTGAATGCTTCTTCAGGTCCCAAACTTCACAGCCACCTCCCCTCAGGTCCCTACCAGCCATAAAAAGAGAGTTCAGGTATTTCTGGGCGCTGCCCCTAATTTACAGGGATAGATGTTGCTCTCTAACCATTGCAGGTGGTGGGAACTGAGGCTGAGCCACATCTCCTGGAGGCCTCGTGCCCTTCCAGTGTCCCAGAGCCCCTGCTGGGGCTGCCTTCAGAAAAACACCCTTTTCAGGCTGACAGGGAGGAGTGCAGGGTGTGTTTGCTCAGCAGTTTCAGACACAGAGTGAAGAATAACCAGTGAGGACCTGTGGAAACTGCGAATTTTGGCAGGTGTTGGTAGTGTTTTGGTGCAGATTCACACTGCAGCGTTCGAAAGCGGAGGAAAAAGGTCACAGGTTTCACTGAGCTGTGATCTCTTGAAATGCTGACGAGTTCCTGTGAGCCCTTCAGGCCCCACTGACTAAACCACACTTGCACCCTGCTCTGTAGAACCGAACAGTTCTGTCAGACACATCCCTTCCTGCCCCCCACGGGCTGTGAGGTGAGTGGGGCTGTCTCTGTGTGAACAGGCTCGTGGTGTTTGCCCTGAGCTCACTCACAGCTCAGCCCACCCCACTGCCATTCTGCCCCTGGGCAAGCTGTTTCCTTTGGCACCTGCAGAGAACCCTGGGCATGGTTTTTTTTTCGCTCTTTAGACAGTGAATTCTTCCTATTCAGCTTCACTTTGCTTACAGTTTAAATGAGGCAAATTGCCCAGAGAAGCTGTGGCTGCCCCTGGATCCCTGGAAGTGTCCAAGGCCAGGTTGGATGGGGCTTGGAACAACCTGGGCTAGTGGAAGGTGTCCTTGCCTGTGGCAGGGAGTGGGGTGAAATGGTTTTGAGGTCCCTTCCAACCCAAACCATTCCAAGATTCTGTGAAATTATCAGTGCTGTAGCTTGTTGGTGCTTTGTGGCACTTGGATTGTCCATCCCAGGACCTGCTGAGCTGTGCCTTAAACCCCAGTGCTGTAAGTCTATTCTGGTGCCTCAGGCAGCAAGGTGAGGCCCCACCTGGCAAAGAAAACCCTTTCCAAATGTCAGAGATGTGCAGGAAACCCTCCTTGCTCAGAGGCTCTTCCTCCCTGCCCTGCACAGGAGCCTGCTCAGCAGCCAGCTCAGCACTCTGCTCTGGGCGATGGCAGCAAAGGGATTGCTGACTTGGAGCAGTGACTGCTGACTTAGAGCTCTCCAAGGGACATGACAGCCCTGGTTAGGTTTAGATCCGAGTTGATCATGATTTAATTAAGCCAAAGTATCCTGCTCAGAGCAGTGGTGCTGCTGCCTCTCCCCTGCTTCGTGGATCCCTCAGCTCCTGCAAGAGGAGGATTTGGAGTGTTTGTTCCAAGTGAACCACCCAATCCTCACTTTTCTGCTGTGCTGAGAGCAGCCTTGAGGAATCAGCCGGTGCTGCATGTCTAGACATTTTAAAAATAGCTGTCTCTTTGGGCATATTTGAGTTCAGGAACTGCTTTCATTATTAATTCCTTGCTAATCTCTCTCTGGTGCTGCTCGAGCCCGTGTTAAGCTCTGCAGGACTCCAGGAACATTACAGGACTCCAGGAACTCCACTGCAGGAACATTGTATGGCTCAGAGGAACGTGAACTGCACTGACTGTGCATCTTCAAATGCACTGCTCATAAACAGTTCATTGGGATTGGTTTTTAAACTTCTGGCCATCCTCAGAGAGAGGGTACAAACCCCCCTGGGCTCTTGGACACAACCTCACAAATAACTCAAATTGTACTCCAGCAGGACTGAAAGGCATTGGGCCAATTAAAATGTAATTAAGATACATCTGCAGGTTGAAATTCCTCCCCCTCTCAGGTACATAGTGGTCCTGCAGCAAACCAAAAGAAAAAGCAGAGGGCAGTGGCCACTGATTTTGTTTTCTGTGTAAGAAATATGTCTTTTATGCACATGGTAAGAAAGTGCTGCAGAGAATGAAGTGCCCTGCAAGGAGAGCTGGGAGGGAATTGCTTTTCTCCATGACCGTTACGAACAGTGATCTCCTTAAAAGATTCTTTCCTGCCAAATCCACGGAAATAGAAGAACCCAGTGTGGTTAAAAACAAGAGAAAGGCTGAGTGTTCTCTGTCATTATTTTCCCTGTGCAGCCCTGGACTCGGGATCCTGCCAGGGGACACCCAGGGACAGCCTGAGGGGCTCCCCACTCCCAGTGTTACCTTACAATGAAATATTAAAAAGGTGACAGTTCTACTGCAGCTGCTAAAGAGTTCTTCTCCCCTAAACCCAAAGGAAAACACAATTATTCTCCAAGTGCAATCGTTTAATTTCAGTCTTTCCAAAGCAAAATACATGTGAGCAAGCCACGTTCTTTTACTTCCTCATTTAACAATGTTTTAATTAATGACATCCTCCACAAGTGATGATGGGACTGATAGACTGGAGTGTGAGGTGGAGCAGGAGGGGGGTGAAAAGCAAAAGGGGTGAAAATGCTGTAGATCAATAGAGGAGCAAACCAAACAGCAATAAACTCTGAACTGGACCAAGGGGTGCAGTGCTAGGAATATTCTGATTGGAAGGAAACTCCTCGCTGGCAGAGGAGAAACATCTCTCTGCCATGCTGAGAAGAGAGAATAAATTAAAAAATAAATAAACAAAATGGCTTTATCATTGAAAGTCTCGCTCTGTGTGCAGGGAGAGCCCTGCACAAACACGTGGAGGAGGAGCAGCCTGTGGTTGGTATCGGTTGCCCTTCACACCCGCAGCACCTGCGCTTGCTGCTGCCATTTCCTGTGCTCTTTTCACAGCACTTTTCGAAGTCAAGATTCGAGATGAGATATGAAATTGAACTGCTGATGATAGGGTTGTGTTTCTCTCGAGGGGCTCAGCTGGTGGTGGCTGTAGGTTTGAGAGCAGGCACGAGTGGCCAAACAGGCAGGAAGGGAGGCAGGTAAAGCCAGCACATGGACACAGTGGCTGAAGAGTTCCCTGAGGCAGGGATGCTGCTGATGTCAGCACTGCCCGGTGTGGGAATGGTTTTAGGGGCATCATCACTGTAAATAAATAAATTCCTTATGGAGTTTTGTGCCTTTGAGCTTGGACGGGCTCACGTGATGCCTGGTGACCCTCAGGGATGGGGTTTGGTGACTCTGCTCACCCTGTAAACCCACGTGTACCATTTTGTTTTGCACCCCAGAATCATCCCAGAATCATGGAATGAGCTGGGTTGGCAGGGACCTTCAAGCTCACCCAGTTCCAACCCCAACACCTCCCACTAGCCCAGGTTGCTCCAACCTGACCTTGGACTCCCCCAGGGATCCAGGGGCAGCCACAGCTTCTCTGGGCACCCTGTGCCAGGGCCTCCCCACCCTCTCCCAAAAGTTTGGCACGCCCAGAGGTGCTGGCCACGTCTCATGTGCCGTGTGTTGTGCCCAGGACATGTTTGACGTGATCCTGGACGAGAACCAGCTGGAGGACGCGTGCGAGCACCTGGCCGAGTACCTGGAGGCGTATTGGCGAGCCACCCACACCACCAGTACCACCCCCCTGACCCCCCTGCTGGGCAGGAACCTGGGATCCACCGCCCTGTCCCCGTATCCCGCTGCCATCTCGGGACTGCAGGTAGGAGAGCCCAGCCCGGCCCGGCCCACCCTGCACACCAGGTGGGTTTGTTCAGTCCCTGGGCAGTGTGAGGTGGTTTGTGCAGATTGACTCGTGTGTGCTCCCTGGTTGGCCACTGCCAGCGGTGACGGGCAAGCTGAGGGGTGTAAGCAGGAGGAGCCACCCGCTCAGGTCGGTGCTGAAGCACTGGGACTGCTCTGCCTTTAGTGGCGATCAAAATGCCCATCAGTTCCCTCCATCCAGCTCTGTGATCATCCCTTTTATTCCTCCCCTTGAAACCTCACAAAAAAAACCCCTCCGTGCTTGTCTCTTGTACCAGCAGAATGCCTTCCCCTTTTTTGGGTTGAGTGTGAATAAAACATTATTTTTTCTTTTTTTTTTTCTTTTTTTTTTTACCCATTGAAAAAAATTGTGACCCTTTTTTTCCACAGGGATAGCTCAAACTCGGCTGAACTTTGACACTTCAATCGTGGCATGTAAATAGTCCTTAATGAGAAGTACGTGCTTTATTAAGTTTGCAAAGAGATTTTTTTTATTTTTTTTTTTTTTGTTTAAGAGTTGTGAGTGCTGGAGGGGATCAGGATTGCAGGGAGCTCTGTGTGTGTGTGTGTGTGTGTGGTGGGGGGAACCTCCAGGAGTGTCACTCGGCAGTGATGTCTGTCAGAAATAGATCTGAACAAATGACACTGAAGGAATAATTCACCTGACAGATGTCCCGTCTGCTCTCTGCCTGTAGTGTGTCTGGAAGCAGGTAACAGTGTGGAGGGAAATGGTGGTGTCAGTGTTGCTGTGGGTGAGCTGCACTCCCCTGCAGGGGCACAGCTCCTGGCACTAATGCCGTGCTTGGTCCCACCAGGAGCAGCAAGTCCCTGTCTCCTGACTGGCTGAGTGCACAGGCACTGCTCTGTTACTGGTGACGTGCACATGTAAACTGTTTGTTTTCCATTCTCACTTGCCTTAAGATTTCAGTTTTTCCATCCCTCCATGCCAATAAAATAACCATCTGCAGAACTTTTTTTTTTTCCACCTCTTCAGTTTCATTTTGAGCACTGGGTGTATCCGCAGAATTTTTTTCAGGCATTTATTTCTCTCTGATCAATGGACACCAGCAATAACTGTGCAATGTTGCTCCATTTACTTAGGGAAAACTCACACTGAAGATGAAAATCACCCCTGTGCAGTGGGCTGGCTGAAGGTATGCATCACTTAATCCCCACTCCACCCGGATTCTGAAGGGTTTAGGTGGGATGACTGGTGCTGGTGCTCTGCAGAGGGGTAAATTTCTCCTGGACTCAAGTGATGCCCAACCAGAGGCTGCAGGGTTTTGGCTTGTGGTGCCACCGAGGGTGCAGGCCCTGAGGTTTTTTTCCAGGGTAGGTCTCACAGTAAGGACTTTTCCCCCCCATCCCCGTTATTATCCACAGATTTGCATCAGTCGCCACTGTGATGATGCGTGTGGTAATTAGGGGAGCACTCGTGCTAATTAAACCGGCAGAGGTGCTTATGACAACTTGCAAGATTTTACATTACTTGTCACCTCGATTTTGGGAGTCTCCCTCCCCTCCCTGGCCTAGAGGAATATTTACTGCCCCAGAGAAGATGTGGCTGCCCCCCTGGATCCCGGGAAGTGTCCAAGGCCAGGTTGGACGGGGCCCCGTCCAACCTGGCCTTGGACACTTCCCGGGATCCAGGGGGGCAGCCACAGCTTCTCTGGCCAAGCTGTGTCGATTGCTCCATCCCTGCCTGTGACTCCTGAGAAGTTCAAGTGTGTGTGTGGTAACAGCACACAAAAATAACTTAACTTCAGGCTGTTTCTTCGTTGTGCCAATTACCCGGCAGAAATCAAAAAAAAACAAAAAAAACCCAAATGAACTCGTTTTGTTCGCGTGAAAAACGCAGGGCATGTGAAAATGCATCGCGGGCTAAAGTTTTTTTAATTTATGGATTATCTTAGGGAAGGGTTTTCTGCCAGTATGTTTAAAATATATTCAGCGTTTCGGCTGAAAGGGGGTTTGTTAACCTCTAACCATTTCAGCCGCCCTCTTAGCAGCCCATCACCGGTTTGGTGTGGGTTTAACCAGGGCTCAGAGAAGCACCTTTAAAAAAAAAAAAAAAACCAACAAAAAAAACAAAACCACATAAATCCAAACACTTCAAAAACGGCCTAGAAGAAGGGCGACTGTCCTGTTGGTGATCAGAGCAAAGCGATAAATGCTGACCCATCAGCTCACCGCCCATGCTCTCAGTGTGGTGTCCAATAGGGCGAGCACCGCCAGTCCCCCCCTCCCCTGCCCTGCTCTCCTGCTTCCAGCAGCCTCCCCCGCAGTCCCCGTAGGAGCCAGGTTCGGTAGGCAGAGAGCTCAGCCGAGGCGGCCCGGCTGGCGGAAAGGCCCGAGAATGAAGTGTTGAGAGGAGGTGCAGGGGGTGAGCCCCGTGCGGTTCTAACTTGGCCCCGTTTGGCCCCGCAGAGCCAGCGCGGGCGGCGCGGCCCCCCGGCCCCGGACGGCTCTCCCGCCGAGCGCCTCGGCCCCCCGGACGAGAACTACCACAGCGACAGGGCTCGAAAGAGCAGGAACCGCCTGTCTTCCAGCTCCCAGCACAGCCGAGACCACTACCCCCTCGTGGAGGAGGAATTCTCCGACTCGTACCAGGACTCCTACAAACCCCACAGGACCCGGGGGTCCCCCGGCGGGTACAGCCACGACTCCCGGCACCGGGTGTGAGAGCCGCCACCAGGATCCCTCCCGGGAGAACCTCCCATCCCCGTAGCTTAGGAACGAGATCCGAGTCATCTCCGTGCGGCAGGGGTGACACCCGGCGCTCCGGGTGCGCGCTCTGCTCTCGCTGATGTTAATTAGGGGCGACGAAAACCCCACCCGGCCCTTCCGTTTCTGCCCGTTCATGGGGGTTGTTTTGGGGGTTGGTTTTGGTTTTAGTACATTTGATGCATTTATAGCCGTATTTTTTTTTCTTGTCCTTAGGTATTAGACACGTCCGTTTGTAATTTCGGGTACCTATCGAGGCACTTATAAAACGATTTCCTCTGCTGGAAATTCCAAATGACCAGTTCCAGTTGGAACCAATTTATAAACCAATTCCTGTTGGAATTTGGGTGAATTGACTGGAAAGTCGACTTGAGCATGTTGCAAACAGTTGGGAAAAAAAAAAAACCAACAACCAACCAAACACAAACGTACAAAGAAAAATCTGACAAAAAAAAAATCACTGGAAGCCACAAAGTCAGCTCCGGTGTTTGTTTGCTGGAATTTCCACTTCCAGTTAGAATAAAAGGATTTCTATTCTGCTGATTTATTTCCAGAATGGCTTTTTCACACAAACCAAATGTAAACTCTCCAGAGTGCCAAACATCACAAATTATTGCAGCAGTGACAAAACACTTTCCAGTTCGACGTTTTTTTTAGACCTGGCATGAATGTTGCAGCCAAATTCTTGATTTTAGCCAGTCCTGATGGTTTTGTCGGGACCAGCAGGGAGGAACTGAGACAGGAGAAGAGAAATAGGAACAGGAAGAGGAACAAACTCCGTAGTTTGTGTGGTTGGAAGTTGGGAATAGCCTTTTTATCCTCTCATTTACCTGAGTACAGCTCCGAGTCCCCAGATGGGACAGGAGTGTAGAGACATCCGATTTTTCTCACGTTTTGCTCCTGCCTTTTAAGTGGGAAACACTCCCCTCCCCTTGCCCAGTGTGTGGAGTACCTACATTCCAGTGCACCCATGTTCCATCTTCCCAAATCCGCCTCTGAATGTCTGAAATTCCAGCGTCGCACAAGAACTCTCCGGAAGATCAGGTTCCATCTCCCTCATGAAATCCAGGGGAAGGGAGTGGGGTTAACCAGTCACCACAGACTGGCCAGAACTGCAATAAAAAGGGAATACCCAGACAGAAATCTGCTCCCAGGGAGGTCCTAGGGCTGACTGAGAGCCTTGGATCCCATGAGAAATCCTTGGAGATATCGCTGCCTTACTTCCTACCAGTCATTTATTCCACCTCCTGAGTGCTGAGTTCCTTTAAACAGGTGAATTTCTGGGATTGGACCTTGTGTCTTACACGAGCAGTGAAGCCTTAGATCCAATGGGATTGAAAACTGACCCCACCTGACCATTTTGTACAACCAGAGCCTCCCGAAATCCCCCACCTCGTGCATGCCCTAAAATTGACACAGTTGTGCTGAACTTGCATTTTTCATGCAGGTTCTTGGCAAAACTGCTCGTTTTTTCAAGAATGGCCATCTTTAACTGTTCTATTTGCTTGTTTTCCTCCCAGAGCCTGCTGAAGTCAGGCTTTGGCAGCATGTAGCACTAAAGGAATTTCTGGAATATTATGGTTTCTTCTTTCTGGACCAGCTGGCAAAGCCCACTGGTGTTTCCAGCGTCCTGGAGTCTCATTATCTTCTCGAGGTTAACGAGAGCAGTCATTAATCTCCCTTGGGGGACACCCCACACTGACACGTCTCCAGCAGCACTGAAAGGTGGCAGATGATGATTAATTATTTGTAATAACTCCACTGTCCAACAGGCAGCTCCAGCCCCGCTGGGTGATCCCAGTGGGCCCATTCCCAGGATAAAAGTGGGAATGTCTGAATCCACTGGAGTCACAGAGCGGGGATGGACCTGCCAGCCCTGGTGCTGCCCGATTTCCTCCGCCTGGAGACGCCCGAGGAGCTGAGGAAACACGGCAGGATCCGGCCTGGGAGCAGCAGCTGCAGCTGCCTCCTCCAGCATTCCCTGCTCCAGCATTCCCTGCTCCAGCGTTCCCTGCTCCAGGAACTGCCCAGCCCTTTTCCCATGTACAGCACAGCACCTGCATGATTTCTCAGGAGGCCTTAGGACAACATTGCTCTCAGCTTTGCCCAGTGCCCTCTTAGTGCATGGGAGTCCTGATGGCAGGGGAGCCCTGGAACCCTCCCAGCAGCTGCTTCTCCCCCTCCTGCAGTAGCATTAGGGATCATTAGGGATCGTTAGGGATCAGCTCATTAACTGCTTGCAGATATTTGCAGATTTGCAGGTGGCTGCCAAGCACCTACATAGATTTTTCTAGAGCCTTTTGGAGCCTTGTTTTTAAGTCTTCCACGTCAGGCCAGGCAAGGGAAGGATCCACACCCGCACAAACCCAGCCCCTGAAGCATCTCAAGTGCCAAAACTGCTGTGGTTGGATGGAAAGAAGCTTGTGAGGGAAGTCTTGGATTGTCCCCAGGTCCCTTATTACCTGGGCTTAAGTTGGATTTACTCCCGTGTGTAATTAATTTCTCCCATTGCCCATTCCATTTTAATACAGGGCACCAGTCAGGAGTGATCCAGGTTTCCTTCCTTGCTGGGGATGGTTATCCTTTGAAGATAGATCCATCTGTAAGTACAAATGTGCCAGCTGTGCTATGGATCCTTTGTTTATCAGAAAGAGTCTCTGTTTTAAACACACTGGAATGAGTGAAAGCTGTGCTGGGGATGGGAATTTCTGTCAGAATTCCAGCACTGCTGTGTTGGGAGTGATTTAAAACCGGGAAGTTCGTGTCTTCCTGACTTTACTCAGACCCATTTTGCAGGCCCTGCATCATTTCTCCTTGTTGTGACAGCCCTGTTGAAGATCAGAGCTGTGTCCCCAGCTCTGGCTCGGGGCCAAGAGGAATTTTTTTACGCTTTTGTTGCTATCTGAGCTCCTCACTGGGACACTCTGGGACTGATGATTTAGCCAGTGACAGTGAGAACAACAATCTCTGCAGACAAAATTCGGTGCATTCCTACGTCTGTGAATCAATTAAGGAAGGATTTTAAAGCTCTTAAACGCACTTTAGAGATTGTTAATTGTTACATTTGAACTCCAAACCCTTTCTCCGGGGCAAGTTGTATTTGACATGTTCAGGTTCTTTTACTGGTGCCAAACATTAATCCCGTGGGATTTACCCCGGCTGATGATATTTGTAACTTTGTGTTCAGTTTGATGCCAAATCCTCGGAAATCAGTTTGGTCTCAGCTCCGCAGAATTCCCTGAAACATCCCAGGATCTCCTGCCTTTCTGACTTTACCATTCCAGAATAATTTTGCTAATCCTGTTGCTCCATAACCCACTGATTTGGGTAAGTCAGGGCTTCTGATACCCATTTTTAAATTGAATAATGGATTAAATGTGTCCTCTTTCTTTGCCAAGTTCAGTCCTTCTGAAGTTTGTCCTTGATTCCACATTCCCGATGGGTTTTTAAGGGAAAATAATTGGAGACTACAAATGAAAAAAATCAGAGGCATGTTTTGTAAAAAGACACCAAAATCAGAGGCATATTTTGTAAAATGCCATTCACGCAATCCTGGGTTGTTTTATATGGGAAAATCAAGGTGTGTGTTTAAAAATAAAGGGAAACTTTAATAGTGTTGTGAAATGTGTGTAAGGAATTAACTTGGAGAAAGAGCAAAAAGTGCTCCTTAGGGTTGAAATGTTAAGATTGAAATTTAAGATTTCTTCCATTATGTGTGGAATCCACTCAAGAATTGAAGTATTGTCATTAAATCCATACAAGGAATTTGGGGAGAAGGTGGGAGTTCTTTAAAATGTTCCTGAGTGTGTCATTCCTTTGTTCCTTTGGAACTGGGAGTAGCCTCGGCCTGGTCTCAGGGATGGTTTATGGACCTGCCTTTCTCCCCCCAAATTCCCACCTGGAGCAGATCCTACTCCTGTCTTCTCCAGGAGCAAGGTCTGACCAGAAATGTCCCCTCCTGACCATCACCTGCCTTACCAATATTCCCTGAAAACCAAAATGTACTTAAATTGACCCCCTTCTCCCCTCTGGTGGGAACTCCCGGAGTGAGGAGATCTCGTGGGGCAGGACGAAATAATCTGTTCTACCAACGGTGTAAAACCAGAGCAAGGAAAAAGAAGCACATCTGTAATAGCACAAATTTCCCAGAATCCCACTCCTGCCTTTGGTTTTGGGGAGCAGGGGGACATTTTTTGACCCAGCAGCAGTGGATTGATGGCATTTTTGCTCCCTTTCCTCGCTGCCTGATCCTTTATAAGCTCGTTTTGGCATTTTGCACACGGGATTGATTTTTCAATAACTTGTATTCCTTCCATGTCAGTGAATTAAATGACAGAAGCTTTTCAAATCCAAGAGCCCAGTGCATCCATTTCTGCTGAAATCACATTCATTCCTTCAGTTTTGGCCAATGTGTGGATTTTGGGGTGTGACTGATGAATATCCCACGGCACACCAGTGGCCCGAGGTCAGGAATGAGAGACTCCCAGTAAAGATACTTTGGGGGCTCCAGAGCTTTGAGGTGGGGGGAGAGAAGAGTCACAGCACCCAAAAATTCCACCGATACTCCTGAGAATTTCAAACCTAAAGGGAAGTGAGGTGTGTGGGGCCAAGGGCTGGGACACACCTGAGTCTCTTCTCGTGCTGAGAGGGAGAGTCAGCCAGGCCCTAAATCACCCAAAATGCAAATCCTGGGTAAGTGGAGGGGGGGGAGAAGGATGGGAACAGTCATTCCAACTGCAAACTCTGCACCTTGGGCTTCTCAGACCCCGGAAAAATCTCCGTTTCTCAGCCAAACTGGGTCCCAGGGGGAGCTGGGCAGCGCTGCCTGCAGCCTCCCTGGGAGCCAGGCCAGAGTCTGGTGAAGACCCTGCTGCCTTTGCTGGGAAAACACTTCCCCAAGCTGGTGTTTTCTGCTGGTTTGCCCTTTGTTTCCCCCCTAGATCCTGTGTGTGTAGCACCCGACAAGGCATGTGGGTCCAATATACTATGCAATGTGTACAGTGGTGCATGCTCTGCTCTCCCTCTGCTTTTAGTGGCTTTCAAAGAAAAACTCAAAAAAAAAAAAAAAAAAGGAAAAAATTATAAATAAAATCAAACTAAAAGTGGTGTTATTTTTGTGACCAGGATCATGCAGACTTGCATGCCCATAGTATCCTCATTTCTATGGATTCGTTTTCTGGAATTTAGATGTACAAAAGATGAACTGCATTACAGTTAACTTTTCTACAATAAATGAGCCAAAAGTACAAGCCGTTGGAAAGTCTCTGCAGTCTCTTTGTGTCCTGCACTGAGGTGGGAATGACACTGGGAAGAGCCACCAGGAGCCCTGGGGTATTCCTGTTGTTTGCCAGTAGCTTTGGGCAGGGCTGAGTTTTTGGTGGGATTTGGTGGCACCCCGAAGAAGGAGCTGCGTCTGCTCCGAGAAATAAATGATGTTTATTTTAAAACCCAGGTAATTCCTTGCTGCTCCAGCAGGGAGTGGAATCCCTGCTCCCAGCTGCTCCGGTGAGGGATGCCTGGGAATGCTCTGGGCTTGGAGCTGGGCCTGGGTGTGACCTCACGGTAGGATTGGTTCCCAGAGAGAAGCAGGAGTGACAGGAGGATGGGAGGTGTCAAGGATTGGACCATTAAAAGAGATTTAAGTTTATCCTGGAATGTTTAAGGTTGGAAAAGGCCTCAGAGTCCCCCCTGTGCCCGATGCCCACCTTGTCACCAGCCCAGAGCACCGAGTGCCACGGCTGGGCGTTTGTGGTGTCCTGGAAAACTGGAAGCACTGGGAGATGCTGCCTCTTCCCAAAGAGTGACCACCGGGAACCAGCAACTTCAGAGCTGCTGTGACCACCCAAAAACCCGCCTTGGAAGGACAGGACATGGACCAGGTAAGCTGCTTTTACATTGGCATTTACACACCTGCTGCGTTCAGAATTGTGTTTGACTGGGTTTTCTGGGCGGTCACAGTCAGATCTCAGCGTGGGGGTTTTCATCTGAGCCGTTCATAAAAAGCAGAACATCCTCCAAATAAATATAACTGAGCCAAAAATGCCCTTTCTGTGCCATTTCCTGTGGTCCTGGAGGTTAAAATTCCATGAGCTGTTTGGTTTGTCTGTGTTGTGGGGAAGGGGCTTGGGGGGGCTCAGCCTGGAGAAAAGGAGGCTCAGGGGGGACCTTCTGGCTCTGCAATCCCTGATGGATCCAGGTGGGAATTGGGCTCTGCTCCCAGGGAACAGGGACAGGAGAGGGAACGGCCTCAGCTGTGCCAGGGGAGGGGCAGGTGGGACATCAGCAGGAATTTCTCCTGGAAAGGGTGGGCAGGCACTGGCAGGGGCTGCCCAGGGAGGTTTGGAGTGCCCAGCCCTGGAGGGATTTCCAAGCCCTGTGGATGTGGCACTTGGGGAGATGGATCAGGGGTGGCCTTGGCAGTGCTGGGGGATGGTTGGACTCGATCTTGCAGGGCTTCTCCAAACCCAAACCATTCCATGCTTCTTCCCTGCACGTTTGGGTTTTTCCCATGGACAGAAGTGTTTCCCCTTTGGTGGGCACACAAAGCTCTTCCCCAGCACAGAAAGGCTCCCTGACCCACTGTCAGCCTTAGAGCTGGCAACAAAACAGACGTGACCTGGAAAAGCCTTCCAGATTTCCAGGAGGGAATTCTGAGGCTGTCTTGGAGTGCCTTCCTAGAAAGCTTCCAGCAGCAGTGTGGTGCAGGTCAAACCAGGCTGCCACACAAAAAACCCCAACACAAACTGCAGGGGGGGGAAATCTCAGCCATTTGCTATTTAAATAATCAGAGCAATTGCTTTAATTGAGTTTTGGTGCCTCTCACACTGCACAGCCACCCAACCCTGCCACGAGCCCAAGGCTTCCAGGAGAGCTGAGAACAGAAGGGAACCTCGAGCATCTGAAATTCCAAGCTGAGGAACAGCAGCAAGGGGGATAATTGCAGGCTAATGAATAATTAATTCCATTGCAGGCTGGATGCTGAACTTGTGGAACGAGTGTCATCACATTGGAGGAGCTGCTCCACTTCCCTGCCGGACACACACGGTCCCAGCTCTGGGGTGGGGATGGGTTGGGACAGTTTATTATTAGGATATTTATTTCCTTCAACTTTTTAGGGCCGAAAATCCCCCTCCAGAGCAGCAGGAAACACAAATCCCTGTGGGCACGGGCAGAAACTCGATGACTCTGCCCTTGCTGCTTTGGTTATGGGCCAATATTGCAGCAGGGAAACAACAGCAGGGAGCTGCTGTGGGAATAAAAGCTGCTAGAAGGGAACAGGGGAAAACCTCTGGAATAGCAAAGGAGAGATGTGCCCCATCCCTGGAATGTCCAAGGCCAGGCTGGACGGGGCTTGGAGCAACCTGGGCTGGTGGAAGGTGTCCCTGCCTGTGGCAGGGGGTGGAACAAATCCCAGTGCTGAGATTCCCATCCACTCCCGGTGTCTTGGAAAGACTAAGCCTGATTGACCCACATAAAATAAAGGATTTGCCCCATTCAGGTGGCGCTGAGCACTGGCCACACCGGGAGCTTTGCAGGTGAGGAAAGGGAAACACAGCAGTGTTTTCCTGTGAAATAAACCTGTGTTTTCCTGTGAAATAAAGCCGTGTTTTGCTCGGGGAAAGGACAAATGAGGGCAAAGATCCTATGTCTCGTCTCTAGGCTGCCACAGAGAGCCCTGCACAACCTATTTATTACCAGGGTTTTTCCAAACCCTGAGGATTTCAGCTCGCTGGTGGGTTTGGACAGAGAAATTTTATCTTGGAGCAGAGAAGGCTCCAGGGGGACCTCGGAGCCCCTTCCAGCACATACAGTGCCTTTCTGCAAACTCACTCGGCTCCTGGGGAGCAGCTTCCACCATATTATCCCCAGGTTTTCCTCAGAGCACCGTGTTCCAGTAGGGATTGTATGGCAAAGTGTGTACATATTTTTCTCCATAAACTGGAGCCAGGCTGGGAGAGCTGGGGGGTTCACCTGGGGAAGAGAAGGCTCCAGGGAGGCCTGAGAGCCCCTTGCAGGGCCTAAAGGGGCTCCAGGAGAGCTGGAGAGGGACAAGGGATGGAGGAACGGAACACAGGGGATGGGTTTAAGCTGAAGGAGGGTTGATTTCGGTGGGACACTGAGGAGAAATCCGTGTCTGTGCGGGCGGCGAGGCCCTGGCACAGGCTGCCCAGGGAGGCTTTGCGAAGGTGCCCGGGGCACGGGGGGGTGGGCCGGGATGATCCGAACCATCCCTCGCCACCCACCCACCCCTCGATATCCCGTGTCTGAGGAGCGGGGCCGTCCCCGGCAGCGCGGGGCGCGCCTGAGGCGGTGCCGTGTAATGGCGGCCGCGGTGCCGCCCCCGCGCGTCAGCGCGACGCGCCCGCCCGGCCCGGCCCGGCCGTGAGGGGCCGACACAGCCCAGCCCGGCCCGGCTCGGACGTGAGGGGCCGACACAGCCCAGCCCGGCCCGGCCCGGCTCGGCTCGGACGTGAGGGGCCGACACAGCCCAGCCCGGCCCGGCCCGGCTCGGCTCGGACGTGAGGGGCCGACACAGCCCAGCCCGGCCCGGCCCGGCTCGGCTCGGACGTGAGGGGCCGACACAGCCCAGCCCGGCCCGGCCGTGCCGTGAGGGGCCGACACAGCCCAGCCCGGCCCGGCTCGGACGTGCCGTGAGGGGCCGACACAGCCCAGCCGTGCCGTGAGGGGCCGACACAGCCCAGCTCGGCCGTGCCGTGAGGGGCTGCGGGAGCCGCCGCGACAGCCCGGCCCGCTGCCCTGCACCGCACCGCACCCCCGCTCCCGGAGCGCACCCTGCCCGCCGCCCTCCCCGGCTCGCCGCCCTCCCCGCCCGCAGCCCGGCCCCCGGCGCGGCCCCGGCGATGTCCCCGCGGCAGCGGCCCCGGCGCGGCCCCAGCCGGCTGTGGGGGCGCCGCGCCGGGCCCTGAGCGCCCTGAGCGCCCCGCACTGCCGCGGCCGGCGAGGCCGGAGCGCCCCGGCCGACCATGGGGATCCTCTTCACCAGGATATGGAGGCTCTTCAACCACCAGGGTGAGCGCGGCGTGCCGGGGGGTGGCTGAGGGGTGTCCGGGGAGGTCCCGGCGGAGCCGGACCCGCTCCGGGAAATGCGGGGTTTTAACTCTTTTTTTTTTTTTTTGCCCTGCTCTCCGTCCCCGCGGTGCTCGTTCCTGACGGCCGCTGTTACATTATTAATGTGTGCCGAAGGAACACGGCCGGCTTGCGTCGTGGCGAGTAGTTTCGGTTTATTTATTTATAGGCAGAGTGTGGGTTTAAGTGGTAAACCTCGATATCTGGCTCGTTTGAGGAGTAAATGCTATTTATAGCTTTAGTTTTGGCTGCCCCTGGATCCCTGGAAGTGTCCCAGGCCAGGCTTGGAGCAGCCTGGGACAGTGGAAGGTGTCCCTGCCCAGGGCAGGGGTGGGACGGGATGATCCGTAACTTCCCTTCCCAAACCATCCTGTGAGTCTGTGCTTTGCAACACCTGTGTCCTTGGAGTAAGGTGCTCACCAGAGTTGTCACTTTAGCTACAGAACACTTCTTCCCGCGTTTATCGACCCCTCGAAATTCGATTTTTGGGGAGTTTCGGTGCTCTCACACCTGCGGGTTCAGTGTCCCAGTTGCATCCCCGTTAACACTTAGTGCAAATGCAACAAGATATTTTCGTAGCACCCAGACCTTCTGATCCAGCTGATTCCCAAACGTTTCCTGTGCTGGCAGCATCACACCCCAAACAAAAGTTCTTAAAAGTTACGTGGGGTCAGGTAAGCAGAGGCTTTTACAATATTGTGCAGTTATGCAGAGTTACTAAAACTGGAGTTTGTATCGGATGGCACACGAGACAGCTCTGCAAAACCACACGATGTTGGGAAAATCAAACTCAAGAAAACCCCACGTACCTGACCCCTGTCCCCTCCCTCTCCTCTGGGGTAAATCGATGGGAGTGTACATTGATCTCAGTGTTTATAATGGCTTTTGGTTGCCCTGGAGGGCCAGTGGGGGGGGGGGGGAACACAGCCCCTTCTCACGGGGCTTTTACTTGCACAGTCCTGGTTGTTTGTGCAGTAAAAGTTGTGTAACAGGGCTCGGAGCTGGCTGTGCTCACCCGTCCTGGGAATCCTCAGTTTGGACGTGCTCAACCCCAGCTGTGGAGTTCCCAGGCAGTTTGGGTGATGAGGAACAATAACTGATCTGGGCACGGCGCTCCAGAGTGTCGGGGGGAGGTTTGCTGAGCACCCCTTGGCTCACCCAAAACCCAGCGGGGTGAGTGTGCCCTGTCAAATGCCCGTGGGCAGATCTGTCCCCCCGGCTTCCAGAGCTGCTGAATGGCAAGGAGGGCACAGGGGGATCCCCCTCCCTGCTCACAGGTGCAGCTCAGCTTGGTTGTGGGTTTTACTGGCAAAAACTGCTCTTTTAACTTGCTCAGAGCAGCAGCTCCCCACCCCGCCTGAGCAGCTGGAGCCGGGCAGGGTTTGCTCGGGAAGCCGGTGGAAAACGTGGCACCAACGTTTCAGGCACAGCTGATGTCACGGTAATGAACACAGCGACTGACTCGTGCTGTTGTCATTTCAGAGCACAAGGTGATCATTGTGGGCCTGGACAATGCAGGGAAAACCACCATTCTGTACCAGTTGTGAGTATGACCCTGTGTGTGAGGGGGGGGGATTTTGGGGTGCTGGAGCTGTGTGCTGTGCACGTTGCTGCTCTCCTGGGTGGTTTTTGAGGCTGGAAGGGGCTCTGCTCTGCCTGGGGTGTGAGTGAGGTTCTGTTCAGGTGTGTCACCACACACTCACCGGCGGTGTCACCACACACGCCGCTGGCTCTTTGCCAGCCCCGTATAAAATGGGATTGGGGTGAGTGTTGGCCACGGGACAGTGTTGCAAAACCGATCCATGGCACCGATGTAAATCCCAGACAAATTGCTCTGAGCGCCTCTCCCTGCCACGACTCCTGTGCTGGGATGGCCTTTGGTGCCCTCCGTGGCTCGGGAAGAAGGGGGAGGGAGATCCCAGGATGGAGCCAGGACAACATCTCCTGCTGTCCTGCCCCTTCAGCAGTGCCTTTGGCTGTGCTTGCCCTGCCCCTGCTGTTCCTGAGGCTCCTTTGAGCTCCCTATCTCGGGCCCTGAGCTGCAGTCTGATAAGAGGGTGCACATTTGTGCACAGAAGCTCCTGGGTGGCACAGGCAGCTCAAGGTTCTGTGCTGGGAACAGATTGGCCCTTTCCCACGTCAAGTGTTCCCGAGGCAGCACCAGGAATCATTCCTGGTGGGAGCTGTGGCCCTGCTGCTCCGATGCTGCACTGTAAATGTGCTTTCTGGGAACGTTTGGGGTTTGTCACATTCTGCCCTGCTTCTGCCTTCCCAGAACGTGGCACTGGTGCAGCATCTCCAGCTGCTCCTGCCCTCCCACTGCAGGCAGAGGGAGAGGATGGGGCTGGGATCCATCCAGTGGGTGAGATGGTTTAAAACCCACAAACAGAGCGAAGGGTATTTTTTAATGCAGCTCAGGGCTGTCCTGGTGCATTTACTGCTGTGACTTTCCACTTCCTCACAGATGTCTCTCAGTTCTTCCCCTTATTTCTGCAGTTTCAGTGTTTTATTTTCCCTTTCACACAGTGGATCTCTGTGTGTCCTGTTCCTTTGTACCCAGTTTAGCTCCACAGGACTTTCCCAGCTCTCTTCTGGTGTCCCCCTTCCCTGTTTGCTCTGTTCCTCTGCCTGTCCCCTCCTTAGCCCTCCCCCACCTCTGCATATCCCATTTTCCCTCTTACAGACACTTCATTCCTTCCTGCTGTGTCCTCAGATCTCCTTCCCCTCAGGGGGAGTTTGTGATCAGGAAATGTGTTAGGAATGGTGTTATCCCACCTGTCCTGCTGCAAACTGGGAGATGCCAACAGCTGGGATGGGAAAGGCTGTGGCTTCAGTCAAGGAAAGGGGATCATAAGTCCCTTCCAAGCTTTAAAAGAACTCTGCTGAAACTTGATTTGAAATATGAAATCAGCCCCAGGCATCACTGTTACCCTTCATTTGATTTTAGGGTCCTTCCAGTCCTTCTCTCCAATATTTGCCTTCAAGTGTGTGTGGTGGGCAGGTTTCTTGTGAAATGATGAGGGACAGTGGATAACTGGGGTTCCTTTCCAGAGCACTGGGCCATCCCTTTATCTCCCTGGCTCCCAGTATCCTCTTCAGGAAACATTCCAGCACCTTGCAAGTCTCAAATTGCTGCCACTGTAACCAGAACCTCTGATGAAACTTTAAAAACATCATATATAATGAAAAAATACATCAAGAGTATCAGAAGAAACAAATAATTAAATTCCTTGAAGATTGGTTTCCTTTGAAACTGCTGTTTATTTTTTTTCTTTTTTTTCCTGTTAAGGGGGAGTTTAAATAGTTTGAAGCTCAGGAGTATCCAGATCACAGGTTTGGTTATTTGGTGTGACACTGGAGGTCTCAGTGACAGAGTTACACTTGGGATCTCCAAGCAGGACTATTTAATGATTGGAATATTTAATGACTGGGTGTCTCCCAGAAGTTGTGTGCTGGACTGTGCTGGAGGGGGGAATTTGGACATAAAGTTGTGGATAAAACCCATTTCCAGTGGCCTGCCCTGGAAGGGGAGCAGGTGGCAGTGGATGTGGTGTGTCTGTGGGGCTGGATGAGGAGCTCTTGTTCTCCTGAAACCTTGGGAATCTCGTGGCTTAACCACATTCTTGGAGCAAAACAACTGCTCTGCCCTGGAGGAGGAAACGCTGCAGAGAGGGGGAATTCCCCCAGCCCTGTGGGGTGATGGATTGATGGAGTGTGCTCCCAGCTCTGTAATGGGATTATTCCACGACTCAGGGAGTTATTTTATTGCTGGGTTTGTTTATCTTTATGCACCTTCCCCCCTCACCCCTGGTCTGGGAGGTTTGCTGGGAGGTTTGGGAACCCCAGCCAGGGTGGGGGTGCTGGTGGTGAGTGGCAGTGTCCCTGTGCCCCTGCAGCTCCATGAACGAGGTGGTCCACACGTCCCCCACCATCGGCAGCAACGTGGAGGAGATCGTGGTGAACAACACGCGCTTCCTCATGTGGGATATCGGGGGGCAGGAGTCCCTGCGCTCCTCCTGGAACACCTACTACACCAACACCGAGGTGGGGCCTCCTGGGCAGCTCTGGGGATGGGATTTGATCCGGGAAAACCCTGCCTGGGGCTCTGGGGATGGGGTCTGCACCAGGAAAACCCTGCCTGGGGCTCTGGGGATGGCATCTGCACCGGGATAACCCTGCCTGGGGCTCTGGGGATGGCATCTGCACCAGAAAACCCTGCCTGGGGCTCTGGGGATGGGGTCTGCACTGGGAAAATCCTGCCTGGGGCTCTGGGGATGGGGTCTGCACCAGAAAACCCTGCCTGGGGCTCTGGGGATGGCATCTGCACCAGAAAACCCTGCCTGGGGCTCTGGGGATGGGGTCTGCACCGGGAAAACCCTGCCTGGGGCTCTGGGGATGGCATCTGCACCGGGAAAACCCTGCCTGGGGCTCTGGGGATGGGGTCTGCACCAGAAAACCCTGCCTGGGGCTCTGGGGATGGGATCTGCACCGGGAAAACCCTGCCTGGGGCTCTGGGGATGGGGTCTGCACCAGAAAACCCTGCCTGGGGCTCTGGGGATGGGGTCTGCACCGGGAAAACCCTGCCTGGGGCTCTGGGGATGGGATCTGCAGCTCAGCTGGGCTGGGGGTGCCACAGCCCCTCCCTGTCTCTGTCACCGCTCCCTCCAAAACCTCAGCACCCCTCAGGAATGAGGAGGAGACTCCAAAAGTTTTCCCCATAAGGAGGAGACTCCAAAAGTTTTCCCCATAAGGAGGAGACTCCAAAAGTTTTCCCCATAAGGAGGAGACTCCAAAAGTCTTCCCCCAAGGTTTTGGGATCCCATCATCGATTTAGTTCATCCCCCCACCCTTCCACAAAGAGTTTTCAGAACTCTTCAGCACGTATAAATATATATATATATATAAATTTTATCAAGCAGATAACTTGATTAAAAATGCTGCTTGAAATCAAGGTTTCCTGTGTGCTCTCAAATATGGTTCCAATACAGTTATATGTTCTATAAATTATATTTATATGTGGTTCAGTACAGTTCTTACAATAATTGCCTTTGTTCTGCTGTGCTTCCCTGAGGGATGCTGTGACCTCTCAGAGGTCCTTTGCAGCCTGAAGGGTTCTGTGACATTTTATCTGCATGTGGGCTCTTGGAGTTTGGAGCCAAAGGGCTTTTTAAATCCCTATTTGCCTGTTGGTTTTAGAACTAGAGGAAGACTGGTACAGTTTATGTTTTTAAGGCTGCAGTGATTTGAGGGGTCTCTGCGGGGCCTCAGTTGTGCCAAGCAAGGAACAACCCCAGCCCTGGGATTGCAGAGAATTTCCTCACTTTCAATATGAATTTTCCCCCTGAAAAATGGAGAACAGAAAGTCCCAAGTTGTGTCAGAGCTGCCTCTGTCCCCAAACCACAGCCCAGGCTGGGAACCACCCCAGGGGGCTGGGGGAGAGGGTGGGAGAGGGTGGGAATGCAGCTGGATAACTGGGATGGGAGCAGGGGCCTGGTCAGGAACCAGGAAGGTTTGGCCACACAGATGGGGTTTGTTCTCTAATAATTTCACTCCTTGCAGTTTGTGATCGTTGTGGTGGACAGCACAGACAGGGAGAGGATCTCTGTGACTAAGGAAGAGCTCTATAAAATGTTGGCACACGAGGTGAGTAAATCCTGGGCCTTTATTTAATATATTTATTTTAATATTTATTTGGATATTTATCTGTGTGATACGTGTTAAGGGAAGCAGATTTCCACCCTGGACTGTCTTTTGTGAAACTCCCAGTAAACTGTAAGGTGATCCTAAATTTGTCAGACTCAGGGAAACAGCACTTGGGACCTGTCAGTGGTTCTGTGGTGTTTTTACCTCAGTCCATGTTAACCCCTGAATTAGATCCTTTAAACTCCCTTGTTTCCTGCAGTAAATCAGTCACTATTTGAGAACTTCAGGGCTGCCTGATGAGCTGTTTTCAGTGAAATAACGTGTTTTGTGGCAGCCAGGTGTAAAGCTGGAAGAACAGGCAGCCCCTGGCCATACACTGGGCTGTGTTTGGAACTACAGGGGAGGGTGTAAATTGCTAAATTGCAAAGTCCCTCTTTAAAGCTGAGCTCTGGGTCAGGCCTAAAGCTGAGCCCTCTGGCTCTGAGCTGTAAATCCTGAGCTGATGTCTCATCCAGGCAGTACCTGTGGCATGACCTGAATCCAGGCTGGATCAGTGTGTGTGAGATGGTGCTGAGCTTCCAAATTTAAATGTCAGAGTAAAAAAAAAAATCTGCATAAACGTGATGGCATTGCATCCCAAAATATGGCACCTATATTTAACCTACAGCCATGGTCCATGGACTGCAGGAAGGGCAGAGCCTGCCTATGGATTTCCTTGGAGAAAAGAAAAAACAGTGCCTTGAATGTCTCATTTTTTGGTATTCACATTTTTTGCTGTTTAATTTTGTGGTTAATAAAGTAAATTCTAATCTGCATCTTCTGTCTCCCGATGAAGGGAAGATGCAGAAGTCGTTAATTGAGGTTTGCTGTGAGGAAGGTGCAGAATTCCCGGCTGCAGGAGCTCTTGCTCCGTGCTGGGAGATGATTCCTGAGCCACCCCCAGTGAATGTGGCCATTGTTGTCCAGCAGGATGTTTCCAGGCTGTTCCCCCTCCCTCTCCAGACGCTGTTTGGAGAGAACAGCAATAGCTACAGGCCCAAAGGAAACTCAAATATTTGTTTAAAATGGCTTTTCTTTGCTCCTTGAAGTCTTTCCTTTCTGCCCAGCGGTTCCATTGAGCTCCTGTTAAGGCAAAATTGAGTTTCCCAGCTCTGTTCCAAGTATTTTCTGGAGCAGTTGGCGGTTTGGGAATTAATTTTGTTGCCTGTAAACACCAGTGTGCCCGACAGGCAGTTAATGCCTGAGCTGGCTTGGCTTCCTGGGAACACCTTTCTGCTTTCCAGGGGAGGCATTTTCCATAATAACCCCTGCACTGGTGCAATTCCAGGCAGTTGGAGCCTTGTCCAGGAGTCCCCGTTCCCAGATTTCGTGCTGCCCAGGGATACAGGTGCTCTGATCCTCCTGGAGCACAGCAGAACCTTGTGCTTTTTCCACGTCATCCACGGCCAAACCTGGCTGTTTGTGCTGCTGGATCAAAGGCTTTCCTGCCCTTCCCTGTCACCCTGCAGCAGTTCTCCTGCAGGATTTTTGGCTGGGGCTCAGGGTTCCCTTTGCTATCACATCATTTGCCTCCAAGGGCTGCTTTGTCATCGTTTTCTCTTCTCTCCTCTCTGCCCAGGACTTGAAAAAAGCAGGTTTGCTGATCTTTGCAAACAAGCAGGATGTGAAGGAGTGCATGACAGTGGCTGAAATCTCCCAGTTCCTGAAGCTCACGTCCATCAAGGATCACCAGTGGCACATTCAGGCCTGCTGTGCTCTCACTGGAGAGGGGTAAGAGGGATTCTGTAAGCTGGAGTTATCTGGGGGGTTTATTCTACTGTTTGCTTTTACCACACCTTCCTCCCCTCTCAGCAATAATCCCAGAGGGGTTTGGGATGGAAGGGACCTTAAAGATCATCCAGTGCTACCCCCTGCCATGGGCAGGGACACTTCCCCCTATGCCAGCTTGCTCTAGCCTGGCCTTGGACACTCCCAGGGATCCAGGGGCAGCCACAGCTTCTCTGGGAATTCCATTCCAGGGCCTCCCCACTTAATAATCCTGACACTTCCTTTGGGCCCAGAACACACTGAAACCCGACTTTTCCATCAAATCCACGGCCTCCCCTCTCAGAGGAAAAACTTTATATGAACTGGGCTTAGTGAGAGCCCAGGGGGAATGGCCTGGAATCTGTCCTGGTTTATCCAGAGTAACCCCAGACCTTCATGTCCTGAGGTGCAGGATGTGCAGTCTCACTCCTGGACTGCAGAACAGGCTCTGGGAGACGCCACACTTGGTGTGGATGGTTCCTGGAAATGAGTCACGGGAAGGATTTCGGCTGATGCCATGGAATTACCTCTGGAGTCCTCCTCAGAAGTGCCTGTGTTCCTTAACCATTGTCCCTTCTGTTCACAGACTGTGCCAAGGACTGGAATGGATGATGTCAAGACTTAAGATCAGATGATTTTTGGTGCCCCCTTTGCACAGACATTGCTCCAGGGAGCGGCTCCCGGCAGGGGCGGTGGGGTGGATGGATTTACCCTGAACTGACTGCAACTGTATTTTCTACAAAGCTGCCCCCTCACAGCGGACAGGAAGGACCATTCCCAGAGGGAAGTGCAGCCCTGGCTCCAGTGGGGTTTGGTTTGCTGGGAGGATCCCTTTCAGAGCTGTGCCCGACCTTGAGGAGCTGCAGCCCCTCGGGACGGCCCAGCCTCGGGCCTGGGGAAGACGAAGCAAGAGGAAAGGAGCTTTTAATTTAGAGTTTTATTATCCTGTTGTAGCCCTCTCTAGTGGAAGATGTTGGCTTCATTATTCCAGTAAATCAGCAACAAATCACTGGCTTAGGCATCAGCTCCTCCAGTATTTTCAAGGTTCCAGATGTTACAAATGCAACCCTGTTTTCCTGTCTGTGAACTGTACATATTTGTGGATATTTATACCTCATCTTCAGTTCATTGCAATCCGTTCAGAGCAGTGTGTGCAGCTGGCTCAGTGTGCTGGCAGCGGTTCTGAGGTGTGACATGGCCCTGTCCCCCTGTCCCAGCTCCCTCCCTGTGTGCCCACCACACCTTGGCTCCCACAGCTGGACAGACCAACCCTCCGTTCGGCCCAGGGCTGGTTTTCCACGGGGGAGGGGGAGGGATGGGCTGGGATGGGCTCTGAGTGCCAGTGTTGCCAACAGGCCAGGTTTGTTTCAATCCAGGTGGGTTTTCCTCTCCCAGTGTTGTTGGGGTGGTGCTGCAGGTGCACGTCCTGCCCACTGCTCTCCTTTGCAGTCTGGTTGATTCAGGTCTAAGAGTACCTTTAGCTCTCAGAAAGGGAAAAACACCTTTTTTTTTTTTTTATAAACCAAAGAGGAGGCACAGAAGTGTGTTGGGCAGTCCCACTGGAGTCGTACAAGTCACACTAATGAAGTGTTTTGCAGAGGAAAAGCTCTCTTTGCCACATAAATGTGCAGATTTATCGACATGCAGTGGAGGGAACTGCATGGGGACAACACATGACACTACTTGGAAAGCTCTGAGTGAGCCCCACGAGTTCCAGGTGAAAACAGAACTCCCTGCGTGGTCCCCAGAGCACTTTTGGAACACTAGGATGGCCTTTCCTTGCTGTAGCACCTGATGGGCTGCCTGTCCCGTGCAGGGGGTGTCCAGAATTCCCTTTTTTAGAGGATGGAGGCAGCTGGGAGGGTGGTTTGACATGTCAGTGTTGTGGGAGTGCACGTGGCCTTAATCACAGGCTCTTCTGTGGGAGATGCCTGGGGAGGACAGCAGAGTGAAACCAGCCTGAGCTGAGGGTGTCCTTCCCTTCCTGAGGGGGCTGGAAAAGGCATTTCACAGGAAAAGCTCAGCTGGAACTTTTCAAGGTGCTTCTCTCGGGGATAGAACCTGCCTGGTGTTCCTGCCTCCCTGGGAGCACCTGGATCCCGAGGGAAAGGGGAAGGGAGGCAGCCTCAAAAGTCGATATTTAACAAAGGCAGGGAAAGAATTGACCTTTTTAATCTATTTTTGGTATCTCTGAGGCTCCCTGGCCGGGGGGGCTCTGCTGTCTCTGTCAAACATTAAGGTGTACATGCATATACCCATAGTGCATGCACATAGATCTTGGTATTTAACTGGTGTATTGCAAAATGTATCAATGTTTGAAGAATTAACAATTTTCCTGCAGAGGCTCTCTCCGTTTTCTCTTGACAGTATCTACAAGAGCTCTGTGCACACATGAAATGGAATTGTACATTTTCTAGTCTGGAAAAAAAAAAAAAAAAAAAAAAAAAAAGAGCAGACTTTGCTTCTAAACCCGAAGTGTTTGGTTTGTGAGTCTTTGCTTTGATCCCTCCAGGGTGTTAAAGGCTGAGAACTCTGGGCTCTAAGGAAAGGAGGTGTTGTCGATGGCAGGGCAGTGGTGGAGCCGTTCTGGGGTTGTTGTCGATGGCAGGGCAGTGGTGGAGCCGTTCTGGGGTTGTTGTCGATGGCAGGGCAGTGGTGGAGCCGTTCTGGGGGATTTGCTGCTTGTTTGGAGGGTTTCTGTGCCCGTGGAGTGAAGGTGTGGTGGTTTGCCCAGGTGTGGGCTGTGTGTGACCAGACACTCTGTGTTTACACAGCTCTTACCTTGGGTTTGCTCTTCCCCTCCCGTGGCCACTTCCACTTTCTGTGGCTCTGAGGCTCTTTGTGGTTCCTTTAGAACCCAAAATTTAAGCTGTTTTCTGTGTGGGGGACATTGAAAACAACCCAGCCTTAACCCAGCCACAACCAAGGTGTGCCATGTCGAGTTCTGTGCCTGCTCTGTGTTTCTGGGGGTAGATGTGGCCAGAATTCAGCAGTGCCTGAAGCTCCCTGACACATCCTGTGCCTGCAGCTCCTCCAGGGCTTGGCACTCCCAGGTTGGGCACACCTGGGGCTTTAAATGCTGATTTTCAGTCTTGGGAGGGAGGATGGTGGGGTTTGTCACCCCATTGCCAGCCATTCCAGACCCTCCCCTGACACCCATTCCAAACCCCCTGGAATGGTTGCTGAGACCCATTCCAAACCCCCTGGAATGGTTGCTGAGACCCATTCCAAACCCCCTGGAATGGTTGCTGAGACCCATTCCAAACCCCCTGGAATGCTTGCTGTGATGGTGCTCTGAATTCCACGTGTGGGAAGTTAAAAGTGTTCCAGTGCCCAAGAAGAACAGCCAGGCTTTTGATCTCTCAGACCCTTTGTGGTTGTGCTTCTTGTTTACAGCTTTTTTTTTTTTTTTTTCCCCTTCCCATTTTTTCTCCCAGCTTTGTCCATTGAAAAACGAGGGAAGTTGGCATCAGTGCTGCTCCCAGCTCCACGTGGGGATTGTTGGGGATTGTTGGATTGTCTCCTCCCGAGCTGTGACCTTGGTTGTGTTCCCCCCTCGGTGTTGTGCTGCCTTGGCTTCCAGCTTTGCCTTTGTTCTCCATGGAATTCCTTCTAAGGCTATGAAATTCTTCCTTGGGATATTCCACGGAGAAGGGAGAGGCCTTAAAAACTGCTTATTGAAGTTTAGGCTGCAGAAGGGCATTTTGTTAGCAAAAAAGAAATCGTGTTAAGCCCTATTTCAGTAATCCTTAAAATGTTTCCTTTGGTTTAGCAGGTAATAAACTCGGTCAGTCATGTTTAGAATGTGCCTCCTCTGGAATCTGGAAGTTCCCCAGGCCTTTAACTGTGAGGAGAGGTGGAATATAAAGTTGGAAAAGGAGAGCAGGGATCTCCCGAGCTTCACTTGTCGATGTTTTTCCTTCCAGGGGGGCTGAGGAGCCGCTCCCTGCACATCCTGTGGGTGTAGGGGGAGGTGTGAGCAGTGAATGGACCTGACTGGCACCTTCCACGGCCTCTGCAGCTCCAGTGCCTAAAACTAATTCCACAATCCTGCTTTTCTCCCTGTGCTACAATTCCCATTTCCTTAGAGTAGAAATTTATCTCTGAAAGCATCTCAGAGTGGGTTTTCCCTCCCCACACCCCAGTTCTGATGTGATCTGTGGTGACTTTGTTGGTCAGGAATCCCCCAGCCTGCTCTGGGACAGGAAAGATGGGATTTGTTCCAGGATGCTTGGCTGGGATTCCTGTCCAGGAGCTCTGCTTGAATAACCCAGCCCGGGAATCCTCAGCCTTGTGAGCTCCTGGGGGAAGTGGCTCCTTCCTCCCTGGCTGGGGGAACGTTGGCTTTGAGGAATTAGGGCTGAAAAGGCATTTGGAGCTCCTGGGATGAGAGGGACTGGAGCCTCCCAGTGCTGCAACCCTGGGCTGGGAGGAAAATGTCGGCACAGATGTGACTGGGGGGTGTTTCTGCAGTGAATGCATTAAATGGACAAAAATGACCAATTACAGGGGGCTGCCACTGTAACTTTTCACAGCCTGTGTTGGAATCACGAGCAGAAATTCCCTCCTTGCCTTACAGGTGGTTCATTTGTGTCTTGGATTGGAGCTTTATGCACAGTGCAGCGAGTCCTGCACCACCCTCAGCCCTTGAAGGGGATTTGGGGTGAGGAGGGACCGAGCTGGGAGGGGTTTGGAAGCTTTTCCTCTGTGGAAACCTTGGCTGAGGTGAATGAAGCTTTACCTGGGGGGCTGGGAGTGGTTCTTTGTGCATCAGCAGCTCTGTCAGCTCCTGTGAATCCCTCCTGCCTCAAACACCGGGGGTGGGGGTGGGAGAGGGGGCCAAGAAAAGAGGGATTGTCGTGGAGGGGCTAAAAAATAACGGGACAAACCAGCTCAGGTTGGGCCTGTGGGTAAGGAATCAAACTGCTGGTGTGTGACAGGAGCATCCAGCTGAACTCTGTCCATGTTCCCACCAACGTTTTTGACACCTTTCTTCCCAAATTCCCCTCCAAATCCTGCAATCCTGCAGCCCCAGGGCTCAGCTCCCAGCCAAGCACTGCATCCCGTCCCACCCTGCAGCACCGAACCTGGAATTCCTCGAGCAGGAACGGCCCAGCTGACCCTCCCAGGGCTGTCCCTGCTGTTGACAAACGCGAGTCACATCCGTGTGAATCAGCAGAGCAGGGGCAGGTGCCCTGGGATCGCCTGGACTTTGTGCTTCTCTCTGGCTCCTTTCTGAAGGAAACGTGGCTGATGCGGAGACTGCAATAAAATCTCCTTCCAGAAGGTGTAAAACGATGGCTTTGGATTAATCCCCGGACTTGGGAGGGCTGGAAGTTCCCAGCTGGAGCACCGGAGTCTGAACTCACACCTGGATACTGAAGTAATTCAGCTAAAACATTTTATAAAGCTATTTATTGTAAAAAATTAAAACCATGATTCTATTAAGCAACTTCCCCCCCCATAATTTTATCAGGACATTCCTTGAATTGCTGCCCCTTTGCCTTTTTCTGTCTCTTAAAATCTGTTTTTTTGTGGAGCTGAAGGGAACTCATCCCGTTGTTTTGAGTCTTGTTGGAGCGGCACAAACACAAATTTGGGGTGGATTTGGGGTGAGGAGCTCTTTGCCATCCTACAGATGCATTTACAGGTGATGTCAGAACTGCCAGTTCTTTAAAACCTGCCAGTATTTACGATGTTAAAGGTGCAGTCACTGGTCAGGAGGTGCCTGTGTGCTGTAAACCTTGGGTGAGCTGCAGTGCAGCTTCCCAAGCAAAGCCCTGATTTCTGACCGAGGTTTTGGGGCTGTCTGGGTGAAATTTGCTGCTCTGCCCAGCCTGGGAGGGGGGATTGTTTGGGGGGGTTGTCAGGGACGAGGTTGGTGCTCGGTCTGTGCAGGTGGGCATTAAAATGAGTGTGAAATGCAGTTTTCCTGTGGAAAATGCTGAATCCCAGGGCTGGGATTTGGGAACATGGAGGGTACTTGGGAATCACAGGGGGGTTTACAGGAACTTCTGGCCAAGCACAAGACCTGGAGCCAAGGCTCCCTTTTTTTTCTTGGCTGTGTAAGTCAGACTGCTGTGCTCCCCCTCATTGTTGTGGGGTTTTTTTTTAATCAATACAGCACTTTCTTGGTCCTATTTACCACTTTTTAAATGCCAGGTTGTGTTGTTACTCTCTTGTTGCATGCTCTGTGTTGATTTATTCTCTCTGAACACGGTTTTATTTTAATATGAGGTTGAATCAGATGCAAAACTACCAATAGTCAATAGAGTTAATTCTTGTAAATTATTTTCTCAGTCGTGATTTGCTTTTTGCCTTCATTCTTCACAACTGGAAGGATTTTTTCTCCTTCAAATGTGTGTATATATATATATATATATATACATGTAGGCAGCTCTTGGGGGTCATGCAAAGAGATGCAGATCTCTTTGGGAACAATGAAAATGAAACTTTCTTTTAAACTAAATTTAAACTTTTTTTTTTTTTAAAAAAGATTTAAATATTCAGTGTAAATGGTGAAGAGGGAGGGCCTTGTCCTGTTGAATCCCCGCGTGCTTTACTCGGGTTATGGCTCTGGAAGCTGAATTCCTGGATGGATATCAGAGCAGCAGCTGAACCAAACCCTTTGGATGGAGCTGGCCAGGGAATTTCTCCTGGATCCGCCGTGCCTGGGATGCCGGAGGTGCTCCCTCCAGAGAGGCCAGATGGGGGCAGGAGCTTCCTTTTTACCAGCAAATTTTGGCTTTTCTGTTCAGCGTTGGAGGTGAGGTCCTGCCCCTGCTGCTGCTTTAGCAGCTGATTTTAAAAGCTCCTTTAAAAAGGGTTTTTCTGTAGAGCCAGAGCTCAGTGCATTCCAGCTGGCTCCGTGTTCCTAAAGCAGAGCTCGTGGAGTCCCGGAATGGTCGGGGTTGGAAAGGACCTTAAAAATCCTCTCATTCCACCCATGGGAACGGGGTTTATCCCTGTGCAGTCCCTGCTGTGCCACTCGTGTTTTTGTAACATCTCCTCTGAACGTGCTGCTAAAGCCCCCTCTTACCCAAACCACCGTGCTGGAGTAATTTACCCATCCGTTTGGCAGCCCATTAAAGCCCCTAAAGGGAGTTTTTGTCTCTCAGGATGAGTTTTTAGCACAGACATTCACAGCGATCCCAGGGTGGTTTCCCGGTCCTGCCTAGGACGAGCCTATCTTTGGTCTCGCCTTAGCCTGGCTTGTTCCTGCTTTTTAACCCAAGTCCTTCCTCGCTAAACCTGCCATGGCCACGTTTTCTGCTGCTTTCCCACGGCTCGTTTTTCCACGGCCGGTTTAGGAACCGCTCCCTTCCCACCTGGAAACATCTCCGTGCTGTGCCAAACAAAAAGCCGGGAAAGCCGCGGATCGACAACAACCCCGCGGGAGTTTTGTAAACCTTCCCCGTGCCTTTCAGCAAAGACGCTTCTTGCCCGACGGGGAATTTCCAGCGCGGAAATTGTTCCAGCTCTGGTGGAACCCGATCAGCGCCGAACGTTCGGATTGGGAAGGGGATTATTAATTATTCATTATTCATTAAGCCGCCACAGAGGAGCGCGGGGTGAGAACATGATCAGGATGTGTCACAAGACCGAAGGTGAGCTGTCCCCTTCCCTGAGAACCTGCGTGCTCCGGGAGCATCTGGTGGGGGTGGTGGCCCTGCTGATGGCTCAGGGCAGCTCTGCCCCAGCCGGGGGGACTCTGCAGCTGCTTCTGTCCCTCCGCCCTCATTAAATCTCGTTATAAAAAGCCCCATGAAGTCACCCGCGGTTCAGCCTCCCCTGGAATTGTTTTCAAAGGAACGAGCTGAAAGTCTGCCAGGCTCTGTGCAATTAAAACTATTTAGCGAATTGAGTACTTTTTCTTCCTCCCTGATCCCCCGTGGCAGAGGAAAAGTGCGTTGATTGAAAGGCTGAGTCGTTTTTGATGGAGGAATGGGAAATGTGGAGGAATCTGGGTGGGAGATTGGGACCATGGGGGAGTGGGGAGGGACTGGGGGGCTTGGGGGGCATCTCATCCCACCCCCTGCCACGGGCAGGGACACCTTCCACCATCCAAGGTGGCTCCAAGCCCCGTCCAGCCTGGCCTTGGACACTTCCAGGGATCCAGGGGCAGCCACAGCTTCTCTGCCCAACCTGTGCCAGGGCCTGCCCACCCTCCCAGCCAGCAATTCCTTCCCAACCTCCCATCTCTCCCTGCCCTCTGGCAGTGGGAAGCCATTCCCTGTGTCCTGTCCCTCCATCCCTGTCCCCAGTCCCTCTCCAGCTCTCCTGGAGCCCCTTTAGGCCCTGCCAGGGGCTCTCAGGTGTCCCTGGATCCTTCTCTTCTCCAGGTGACCCCCCCCAACTGTCCCAGCCTGGCTCCAGAGCAGAGGGATCCAGTTATCCTTGGGGTGAGTTATCCAGGTCAGATCCCTGGATCCCTGGATCCACTGGTGGGATCACTTCAATCCACAGGAGTTCGTGTCAGCTCCCGGGCTCTGCAGGTCACACCACTGAGGATGCTGCTCCTAGGACAGCACGGCAGGGTGCCAAAGGATGTTATTTGGGATGGTATCATCCCCTATTGCCATGAGATGTCCCTCAGCAGCAGATTCCCTCGGTGTGGGGCCGAGGGAGCAGCAGCACATTCCCGAGGGCTGGTAATGACAGCGCTGAGGACAATCACTCTGCTGGCTGCTGTTTCCTGACCTTTGGGCTGTGGCAGTGACCTTTCTCGGAGCGTTCTGCCCCTGGGAACTGCTGCCCCGAGGTATTCCTGGCCACAGCTAGACAGGAGCCTTAATATTTCATGGGCTGGTGCAGGTTGTATTTCGGGAGATGAGACACTGCTCCAGCAATGCGGGGCTGGAATGTGGAACATCCACCCCGGCTGGACAGTCATATTTCACAGAAATATGTTCTTTTAAAAGAAATTAAAACCCCCCACCCTGTCAGACAGAGGGGGCAGTTAAAGGCTGTGGCACTGAAATCTGGGCGTGTGAACATCAGTCCACTGTTCAGGATCCTTCGGGGTGAGAGGACTAAGGGTGCAGGAACGGGGCACTGGTGGGAAGATTTAGTCATTCTGGGATTTCTTGAGTAGATTCTTGGTCTAAATCCTTTTGTGATCTTTGGACAAGCTCTGTCGTTCAGGAATTGCACCTTTGACTGTGGGAACTGCTCTGCAGGGCAGGGAAGTCAGAGGGGTCCAGGGGCAGAGCAGGAGCCATTTCCCCAGCAGCTCCACAAATAAACCCTGCAGTACTCTAAAAACCCTTGGAAGGGGGAAGACTGATAGTTCTTTTCTTCTTTAGCCCAAGAAAAGTGGAAGAGAGTGTTACCTCAAACCCTAACAGCTCTGGGATTCTGTTATCCTCTTCCCTTTTGGGAAGAAAGCAGGTCCTTGGGGGAAAAAAAGGCCTGGAGAGCTAAGTAGTAAATATTTGATTTGTTGCCCCTGTTCTCACGTGGGGCACGAATATTTGTCAGCAACATCAGGGCAGTTTTTGACCAGAAAAAGGCAGCAGAGCTGGTTGCAGAACTGAGGTGATGCACTGATCATGGTTTCAGGGGGAATGGTCAGCCCTGTCCCTTCATCCCAGAGGATTTACAGCAGGGAATGCCTCCATGTCCCAGCTGTGCTCATCCAGCCCTTTGCTGGGGTGATGGTGGAAAGTTGGCAGAGCTGTGCAATGCCTCGTGAAACCTCCCTGCTGCCAAGCTTTGTGGGAAATGTGGACTTATGGAATGCCCTGAGTGTGGTCTGGGATGGAAATGTGGATTTATGGAATGGCCTGAGTGTGGTCTGGGATGGAAATGTGGATTTATGGAATGGCCTGAGTGTGGTCTGGGATGGAAACGTGGATTTATGGAATGGCCTGAGTGTGGTCTGGGATAGAAATGTGGACTCATGGAATGGCCTGAGTGTGGTCTGGGATGGAAAGGAACCTGGAGTGGCTGATGCTTTCCCAGTAAATTGTTTCAGCTCAGATCCATGAAAAGCCAACTGCTCCAAATTCCCTGCAAGGCTCAGCTGGGTTCAGGGAGAGGGATGCAGGTCTAGGGAAACTTGGAGGTTTTCAAAGTGGAGGAATGTTCTAAAAATATGAAGGTTTATTTATCTTATAAATAGCAGGAAGGAGAAAAGATTTGGGAAGGACTTCACCTTCCCTTCCCAGTTTCTACCAACTTCAATTATTGTTCCAAAAGCTGCAGATTTAGAGTGCCAACAGCCACTGAATATCTCGTGTCAATGTAGGGGATCCTTTGCTGGGCTTTTAATACTGAAATATTAACCTCATTTTTAAGTTTCTCCAACCAGCTGGGGTCAGGTTGAGGTGAATTTCTTCAAGTGATTTCTCTTTGCTTCATCTTATCACGAAAAAAAAATGCACAAATATTTGGCATCTTGTTCCTGTTCTTTTCAGTTTGGGTTTGTTTGGATTTTTTTAATTTCCCCCTCCTTGGAATCTTCTCTTGAGGGTTCAGTCTCTGAAACATCCTGGTCGAACACTTTCTATGCTAAAATCTTCAGTCCTATAATCTATGTAACCCAAATAATTTGGTGAGTGAGGGGACAGTTCCTCCTCTCTCCAGAAACACAGACAGAGAAGAAATTAATTTTTATTTCAAACCAATAATTCCTTTAATCCTCCTCTTCCAGCACAGTCTTTTTGACTCGTGGCAGGAGAGTGAGTGGCTGGTTTCCACACCATACAGCTACTGCCTTGTGCTGCCCCTGACCCCATATCAACGTGTCAGGGGCAAAAAATAGACCTGAAAATAAGACATGGAGGTGATTTAATCGCAGCATTTTGATGGTGTTGCCTCCAAGATAATTATTTGTTATGATCTAATGCTTTCTATTAATACTCTGAGAAAGGGGATAAGCAGCACTGAGGCAAAGAGTGGAATTCAGCTTTTATCCTCTCCTAAAAACCCTTTTCCTTCACGAGCCAAGGCCCAATCCCTGACAAGGCCTGGCTTGATCCAGAAGAAAAAAAGACTGGATTAACTTCCAGCTGTGAAGGGAGGGCTCAGAGAAACATATACATGTAAATGTAGATTTAATGCCAAGACAATCCCTTGCATTGTATAACAGCAATTTTTTGGGCAAATATGCCTTTTTTTTGGTAAAAAATACTCCCCCCAGTATCTCTGTCCATGAGAGCTAAAGGAGCAGTGAAGTTTCATGATCAGGAATGGCAGAAAGAACGAGAAGGGACTTACTGATGGTGGGTTAAAAATAGACACAGTGACACAAACACATATTCAAATGTCCTTTTTTCAGTGCTGAAATGCTTGTTAAGTGCAGGTGCTCTCTTGGTGTCCTCAGGGGGGTTAAATCTGGCAGCTGTGATGGCAGGATGTGGATCCACCGTGCCCGGAGAGAGGATTCTGTTGGGTCAGTAGGACCGACTGAACTCAATATTTAAACGACTCAAGCACAAGGAAACATTTTCTGCTTTCAAAGGGTGGGTGATTGAAATGCAAAGCAGCATCTCCCTCTGCCTGAGTCATCGTGCAGCTTTCTGTCTTCTCAGCTCGGAGCTGCTGAGCACGTGGATGTTTTCGGGTGGTAGATGATGCTTGGCCTGGTGAGGGAACCTGGGTGGGAGCTGCCCCTTCTGCCCTGCAGCAGAGTTTTCCTCATGCCTTGGAGATGTTTGTCCCCCAGGAGGCCATTCCCTATTCTCAGAGCAAAGTCAAAGGCTGGACTTGGTGATCCTGGAGGTCTTTTGCAGCCTGAATGATTTTAGACACGTGTGAAGACAGCTGGGCATGTCCTCTCCATTTTCCACCTGTAAATGCCAGTTGTGGACTCGAGCAGAAACCACAGGAAATGTAGCGGGGTTTGGGTTTGGTTGGGTGGCTTTTCCAGTTCTCAAAGAGGAATGGAGCTTGTAGTGATAGTTTTGTCACAGCTGTTCCCTGAAATTTGGAATTGAAGGAGCAAAGACCTGGAAGATTTTCTGGCAGCCTCAAGTGACCCAAGAGCGCCTTCCTCCCCTCTTCGTGTTCAGGTGTCAGAACAAAAATTTTATATTCATCCCAACTTTTCATCTCCTTCATAATGCTGCTGGTTCTTGAAGCCCATCTGTAATTTTGGGGGGTTATTCCATGCTCTTTTCCAGCCTGGGACTGAAGATCTGCCGTGTTTCACACCAAAACCAGCTGTGTTTCAGGGGCAGAAAAAAGGGCTGCTGGCACCCTGCATATAATTTTGGGCCTGTTCAGTGGCTTCCTGAATAAGATTTATCAACCAGCAATGTAAAACAGGCTGAAGGTGATGCTGCAGTAACTGAGGGATAAATTTACTGCAGGAACTTCCACGGCTGGAGCTGGAAATGACGATAATGAATTCCATGTTCAAGAAGAAAAAGGGGCCCTTTGCTCCACGGAGGTTGGTTTGGCTAATGAAGATGTCACTTTTTGCATCCAATCCACTGGGAAGCAGCACTTTGGAGAAAAATCGAGCCTGGGAGTTATTTCTGGAATGCACACCCAGAGGAGCTGGGTGAGAGAGCAGCAGGTCGAGCTGACATCGCTTTCCAGAGACTCCACCAACACGTTGTGTTGATTTCTGGACATCTTCAAAAGATGTAGGAAACCTCTAAATAAACAGAAATCAGAGAAAAAGGGTAAGGGTTGCCTAGGAAAGCAAAATGTGGATAATGGAGAGCCCATGGAGAAAGGGAAGGGTCTGCAGCTCTGGGCAGAGCACGGAATACTTGGCAGTAGGGAATGAGATATGATATTTCATCAGGATATAAATATGAACTTCTGGAGAGAGGTAAGGAAAAAGAAGATGCCTCCCAAGGGCCCCAAACAGTTAGTTATTTATTGAATGATGTGACCTAGAATATGAAAAGGGATCATTGTTGGTATTGGCTTTGAAATGCCCCTCCTTGAAGAACCAAAGCCAGTCCTACCTTGTCAGTCCATGGGTGACCCACGAGGCCACTTCTCCAATCATCAGCCTGGTTCTGCTCCGTCCATCACGTCATTGCTGACCTTCCCAACTCCTCTGTGCACCAGGGTTGCTCCCCTGTCACCCAATCTGTTTATCAAGTACTCTGAGCCTTCCTCACCAGGTGTTTGGTGGATGGCAGGTTGGCCATGAGTCAGCAGTGCCTGGAGCCAGGAGGGACATCCTGGGGACACTGCTGGGTGAGGGAGGGGAATTGTCCTGCTCTGCTCTGCCCTGGGGGCCTCTCCTGCAATATTGGGGCAGTCTGGGGGGACACAGGGGGAGGGAGAGATTGAGCCATTGGAGAGTGTCCAGAGGAGGGCAATGAGGATGGGGAAGGGCCCAGCCCCCAGGGAATGGCTGGAGCTGTGCCAGGGCAGGCTCAGGGTGGATGTCAGGGAAAGGTTCTTCCCCCAGAGGGTGGTTGGCACTGAACAGGCTCCCCAGGGCAGTGGGCACAGCCCCAAGGCTGCCAGAGCTGCAGGAGGGTTTGGATGATGCTCTGAGGATGGGCCTGTGCAGGGTTGGACTGGATGGTCCTTGTGGGTCCCTTCCAGCTCAGCGTGTTCTGTGGTTTTGTGAGTTTGATTATTTGTTGGGTTCCTGGCAAGTTTTTCCATGCAGGTAGCACTTTTCCCGTGTTCCTGGGTCTGTGTCTTCGGCCACAAAACGCTTCCTAACTGGTAACAATATTGGTATGTGATTTGCATCGCGTTGACAAAGCTGAACTTACAGGGTGGAAGTAAAGGTGTATTTATACTGAAAATTCTCAGTCCAGACTCCTTGCTCTGAAGCTCAGGGATCCTTGAATTGGGACAGTTTTGCTTCAGGTCCAAGACAGGAACGAAATCAATTCAAATCCCTTGATATTATCAACTCTGAAGGAAGCAAACCCCGGTGTTTTACCACTGGAGTGTTCCCTTGGTTTGTGGGGGGGTCCCTTTCAGCAGAGTCCTGGAGGAGCCAGGCCGAGCTCCCGGCGGGTTTGGGTTTCCTCAGGAGCACCGAGGTGCCCAGCTCCCTCTCCATCCCTGCTGCTGACAACAGGTGGCTCCTCTGGGGTCACTGGGTATATTTAGGGCTGAAACCGGAGCAGGCTGGGCCGGATTGGCTGTGGGGACCACACGTGTTGCTCGGGGAGCACCTCACCCGCTCGCTCTCTCCCACTGCTGCTCAGGAGGGAAGACTGGAGAGCCTCTGCTCCAAAGGATATTTGCTGGATGTTGCTGGTAAGGACATTTTAATCGTGGTTAGCACCTTTTCCATAGAGCAGGAGGACCTTGAGCTGCTCCCCCAGCCGGGGGTTTTTTGGGGTACCTGTCACGCCTTGCCCAGGGCAGACAAATCTTCTGCCTGGATAACCAGGTGCAGATGGCAGGAGGAGGAAAGCACCTGGAATCGTGGTTGGGAGTGTAACTGAGGGTTACAACAGTGACAGTTTTTATGGTTTAGACCCTTCTATGAAGTCCCCACCTCTTGGGTTCAATCACTCACTTTGGCCTGCTTTTTCACCCAACTTGCCGCCCCTTAATGGAGTTATTGGTGATTTATTTTAATAGTTAATGATCTGGTGTAACAAATTAACTCTTTGGCAATTTTTCTCAGCTCCCTGGAACTAAAAAGGGGCAGTGTTGCATGTTCCTATATTTAACCTGGGTTACTCTCCTTGCCTTGCCTCAGAAGGAATTGCAGTGGGGCCGGCTCAGCTCAGGGCAGTTGGCAGGATTAGCTTACACGGCAAATATCCCTGGATTTGGGAGCAGCTGTTCCAAAGCCTCATCCCCTCCCAGCACTGGAAACAGGGCTGCAGGCTCCAAGGGACAACTGCAGCAGAATCACTGTGCTAACTCATTTTGGACAGTAATCTGGGCTCTGTAATTCAGCCAGCTCTGTGGAATTCCATCTTTTCCAGGTCTGAAGAAACAGAGAGAAAAAAGCCACAAGAGCTTAAAAAAACCCATAAAACACCTCCCAGAGCATCAATATAGGCTAATGCTGGGAAGACAGAAATTGCCTCATTAACCAAAAGTCACTTAAAACATATATTTATTGTATTTCTCTGCATTAAGCTTTTACTAATGAATGAACATCACAGAATACACAGATAAAGCTCCCATTCAAACAGGAGCGTGAATAATACAAGGAAAGAGAACAGTCAGAGAGAAAAGAAAAATGCTTCATTTAATTCTGTTGTAATAACCCCCCCCCAAATCATACTTCAAGAAATCTCTCCTTTATTTATTTATTTATTTTATTTAATTTATTTATTTATTTATTTATTTGTTTTATTTATTTATTTATTTATTTATTTATTTATTTATTTATTTTTATTGGATTCCAATATTGGTGTTCCAACCATTGGAATGAAGTATTTGTCCAAAATTGTAACTTATATCAGTACATTTGAAACTTAATCCCATGTTTTTCCATAATAGTCACAGTAGTGCCAGATCTCGGCTTTTTTTAGGATCTGGCTGGTTACTAACCATGATCCCAGGTGCTTTATGAGCTTGACTTGTCACTTTTCATGGTACTTTCAGTTTGGGCTAATCCTGTTTATTCATATTTTTGTTTGCTCCGTGACCAGTGAGTGGGGGAGAGACAGAAGAAAACCCTCAGAATGGAGGAAGAAGAGTATGAGGAAGTTGTGGAGGTAAGAAGAAAACCTTGAGAGCAGAAATGATTGTTTCCTGCCTTGTGAATGAATATATTAATCGCTGTAATGAGACTCTGCTCGGGAGCATAGGTGGCTGTTTGCTCTCTGAAGATTAGGGGGTGATTAGATATCTATTAAACGGTGTAATCAGCAAAAAACCCACAACAAACAACAACAGTTGCTCTCAGTGGAGCAAAGTCTGCCGGTTCCTGCCATAGTTCCTGGGTTTAAATAAGGACTGTCACCCTCCCACACCCACAGCACGAGCTTTTCTCATTACTCCTCTGCGTAATTATAGCTGCTCTGGGCCATCTCCCCTGCCTCCTGGCTCGCCCTCTGTCACCCAATCCGTGCTGGGGAGGAGGATTTTGGAAGCCCCTTCCTAGCCCTGTGCCCACTGGTTTGTGCCACCCAGGGACCGTGACCAGGTTTGGCCTGGGAAGGTGCAGAGGTGGAGCCAGGTTGAAGTGGCAGCACAAGGGGCGATGAGTGCCCACTGCCAGAGGGCAGGGAGAGATGGGATACTGGGGGGAAATTCTGCCCAGGGAAGCTGTGGCTGCCCCTGGATCCCTGGAAGTGTCCAAGGCCAGGTTGGACGGGGCTTGGAGCAACCTGGGCTGGTGGAAGGTGTCGGAGTTGGAACAAAATGGGCTTAAAGGTCCCTTCCAACCCAAACCACTCTGTGGTTCCCTGACTGTTTGGCTGTGGAGTTCCATCAGGGATTAATTTGCCAACAGGTCATTTAAACTCAGAATTCAGTTAAAAGAATCCCCAGAATCTGGGGAACCTACAGCTTAGAATCATGAGCAAATGGCACCAGAGCAATGACATTGTTATTGAAACAGTCCATGAGGTCAACAAAGTGGTCTTACCTGTTGCATTATTACTATCCTGAAATTATGTGTTATTGAATACCTAAATTATTATAGCAAATTGCTCAGTGTTTGAGGAAAAGAAGAAGAGTATAAATGCAGACATCTCACAACTCACTGTCACCCCACTCTGTTTGGTGAACTGTTGATTTTGGGTGATGTGAGGGCTCTGAGCCCTGGCTGAGGACTTTAAAAATTTCAAACAGCGAATGAAGTAAAGCCAAATGGATTAATTAAATGTGTTCTGGAAAACAAAGAGTTAGCACTCATAAAGTCCATTTGAAGGCATTCTACCACCTAGTTACAAAGCACCAGCCTTCATTAAATTTCCTATTAGCACTTATAATTGCCTTTGTGCTTCCTGAGCGTTGTGTGCTCTCAGTAATAGGTGTTTATTTGCTGTCAAAGTTTATTTATTCCCGCTGGAATGATGGTACGTTGGGCTTTCTATCCACACAGCCCCCTTTCATCCTTTGTTTTTAATTTTCAGTGACCACCTTGCTGCAGCCACGTCCCTCAGACAGACAGAGGTGGCACTGCTTTAGTAGCTTCCCTCAGGGCACTCACGGTGAGAAGTTACACGAAAGAGGAACAACAGCATTTGGTGCAATTTTAAGGCAGATTAAACCTTTCCCAGAGTTTTCTTAACTAAGAGCCCACTTTCATATGAATCCATGATTTTAAAACGTCCAAGAGTTCTATCAGAAATTCATCTTCTGAAAGAACAGAAGATGGTTGTTGAGTATTGCGTAGCTGAGGCAACGCCGAGGATTTTAATATTATACTTTTAATTTCTCGGGAATTCCTAACCCGTACTTGACGCTGCAGCCATTTTGTGATGGGAATGACACAAACTTTGGCTGCTGAGTTACTTGTGGAAAGTGTTGTGGAAGGTTTGGTGGAAGACTTTGTAGAAGGTTTGGTGGAAGGTTTTGTAGAAAGTTTGTGGAAGGTTTGGTGGAAGGTTTTGTAGAAAGTTTGTGGAAGGTTTGGTGGAAGGTTTCTGGAAAGTTTTTGGAAGGTGGGTCCAGCGCGTCTGGGCACGAGAGCAAAAATCGCCTCAAAACAACCCAATATACCACAGGTTGGGAAGTACGAGCCGGTCACATCAACTAACTGTGAGGAACAGCTCTGGTGGAAGCACTAAAATTCCAAAGAGAATTTTTTTAGGTCTCGATTCAAAGGGTTTTTTTTTTTTGCTGCCGCACTTTTTGGCATGCGACCCCGAGCAGGTATCACTGAGGAGATTCCCAAACACGAACCCCGCGTTTTTACATTTTCTCCTTTCTGGCAGTTCGGCACCTCATGGATAACAATCCATGCCGGTTGCTACAGCGGGTGGGGGCAATGCCTGTAAATGCTTTTTCCCCTCAGCTGGCAGCGAGCGGAGATGATGGGGCAGAGTGAGGGGAGATGATGGGGCAGAGCGAGGGGAGATGATGGGGCAGAGTGAGCGGAGATGATGGGGCAGAGCGAGGGGAGATGATGGGGCAGAGCGAGCAGAGATGATGGGGCAGAGCGAGGGGAGATGATGGGGCAGAGCGAGGAGAGATGATGGGGCAGAGCGAGGGGAGATGATGGGGCAGAGCGAGGAGAGATGATGGGGCAGAGCGAGGGGAGATGATGGGGCAGAGCGAGGGGAGATGATGGGGCAGAGCGAGGGGAGATGATGGGGCAGAGCGAGGGGAGATGATGGGGCAGAGCGAGGAGAGATGATGGGGCAGAGCGAGGGGAGATGATGGGGCAGAGCGAGGGGAGATGATGGGGCAGAGCGAGGGGAGATGATGGGGCAGAGCGAGGGGAGATGATGGGGCAGAGCGAGGGGAGATGATGGGGCAGAGCGAGGGGAGATGATGGGGCAAGCGAAGGAAGATGAGGCGGCAGAGCGAGGGGAGATGATGGGGCAGAGGGAGCAGACATGAGGCCGCAGACCGAGCATACATGAGGCGGCAGAGCGAGGGCTCGAGCGCAGCGCGGCCCCCTCAGCGCGGCCGCCATTTGCCGCCCCACAGCGCCACCGTGTGGCCGCGGCTGGAAATGGCGGGTCGGGGCTCCCTGCAGTTGGTGATGGAGGGCGAGCCTGAGGATGGAGAATCGCGGAGTTATTAACGCTGGGAAACAGCTCCGAGGTCATCAAGTCCACCCCCCATGCCCACTAAACTGTGTCGTAAAGTACCACGTCTACTCGTTCTTCGAACGCTTGCAGGGATGGTGACTCCACCGCCTGCCTGGGCAGCCCGTTCGGTGTTTAACCGCTCTTCCAGTGAATAAATGTTTCCCAAAATCCAATCCAAACGTCCCCTGGCACAACTAGAGGCTTTTTGGATTCATCTTCTAGGATGAATTTCTCAGAGCACGTGGTTCAATCCCCAAAGTGCAGAAGTCAAACACAGCAGGAGGGTGGTGTGGAGGAACACGGAGCTCCTGACGGAGCGAAATCACAAAAAAATAAATATACTGAGGGTGGAAGCAGGATCAAAGCTGAACTGGCAGCCGGTAATTATTGGTGCCCTTCAAGGATCTGTAGGTAGGAACAACTCTGAGGACAGGCTTAGAGAAACCTCACCAAACACTTGGAAAGTCCTGGGGTTTAAGTGCTGATTCTTTCAGCGTGGTCATCATTGCCTTCCTTCTGGGGGGTAAAATTAGATAAGGACCCTTCATTAATTGCTTGGGCGATGATTAGTTGAGGAATGTGTGGAAAACACCCAATCATTAATGCAAAAAATGAGGGGATATTCAGAATTACCAAATGACCCCATCAGCACCTGTGAGCTGCAGTCCTGTTCCTGCAGCAGTGTGGTTTTCAAACAGCTTTACAGAAGCTATAATTTGCTGATCTGACCTAATAATGATCTTCTTTTCCTCCTTTTTTTTTTTTTTTTTTTTAATAGTACTACATTGAGGAGACAGTTATTGAGGAGGGTGAGCCACATGAGGTAAAGGTCCCTGTCATTATTCATATACTGTCTGTGTGCATGTAATTAATGTGTAACTCTAAATCAGTAGCCCTTTTGTATTCTGAGGTTTGATTTTTCACATTAAACTCACAAATAGCAGCAAAGAGTTGCTGTTTAATACTTTATAAAGTATTAATAAAGATCTAGAGGACCCCTTTACATGTATCAGTTCTGTTCCCTTCCCCTTGTGCTATTTCCCAAAAAAAACCTTATTGTTTGCAGATTTCACGTCACTGGTAACAAATATTTGGGTCACCAAGGATTTGTTGCCACAATTTTAAATACTATTTACAAAATAGATATGTCTCAACTCTCTCCTGTGTTAGCATGAAATATTCTTTAGGACATAGGCTTGTGCAGAAACCAAAGCTTTTAAATGTTGAATTCTTGATGTATTTTTAGTTCTGTCTCCTACTGCTGCAAACAGCTATCAGAAATTTGACTGTAAAGGCAATTAAAAAAAAAAAAAAAAGAAAAATTTATATGAAATAAAATCTGACTCTTACTCAGGTGATTTTGGAGCACGTTTATAAGTTGGAATAATTAGTTTTAAAATGCTTTTCATTAGAACCATAGTGTTAATATTATTGTTTGCAGATCATCATAATGTTTATTTGTTGACGAACAAGAATATAAACTATTTAAATTCCTTGGGAGCTATACATATAAATCAGAGGCAGCTTCCACGTCCTCTTGGGATTAATTACACGAGTTTGATGCAGAAGCCAGCCAGACATTTCATTCCTTGTGGCTTTTTTAGGTTGGGTGATGTGTAGTGGGAATAATGGATAATCCCAGCAGGAAAAGTGTCACTGTTTTTTTATCTCCAGGTGGATCTGGATGAGCTTTTACTCGCTCAGGGAGGTGAAAAATACCTGTAAGAATGAATTTTTAGAGTTACAAAGCAATACCTTTGATTTCTTTATTCCCAGGTGGTCACTGAGGTCACTGAGATCACTGAGACCGTCAGCACAGATGTCTCAGGTCCCCAAACCACCACAACCATCTCCAGGGTGGAGCAGGACAAACCTCCCGGGGTGGAAGCGGCACCTCCAGCCAGGACAAAGACAATCCGCACCAAAGTGGACCCAGCCAAGTTCCTGACGCCTTACCTGGAACACAGCAACAAAATGAAGGACCTGTTCAGTGAGGTGAGAGTGTCCCACATCTTTTATTTCTTCAGGAACACCGTGAGAAGATTTGGCGGGGATTATTTGATATTATCTTGCAAATAACTGAATTTATTTCGAAATTAAGATCACAATAATATCAATAGTCAAGTCTCAATTATTATACAGCAATGGATATATAGTAATATCAATTATAGATTTTTATATATGAATTATATGTATAAATTTTATATATTATATATTATCAGTAGTAGCTTAACATCAATATTAAGCTACTACTTAATAGTAATAATAAATGGTAAATAATGAATTAATAATTAAGAAATAAATAAATAATAAATAATAATTAATAGTGAATAATTAGTAGTAATTAATAGTAGATAATAGTAAGTAATAATAATTGATATCAATATTAAGCTACTACTTCATAGTAATAATAGTAAATAATAATTAATTATTAATTATTAATTTATTATTAATTAATAGTAAATAATTAGTAGTAATTAATAGTAAATAATAGTAAGTAATAATAATTAATATCAATATTAAGCTGCGAAGGAGATTATAATCAATTAAAAGTGAGCCAAACCAAACTGAAGTTGGAGATGGATTTTTTTCTGTTGTGGCAGATGGAAGGAAGTCAGTTGGTTAAAATAAGCATAACTGCAAATGCAATTGAGTAATGCTCATTTCTGTTATTAAATGATCACCCCACATTCTTATCCTAACCAGGTAAATATGGCAATAATTGCCAATAGACTTCTGTCAGAGCTTTAGGCTGTGTCCTAATTGTATCTGCCATTGTTCTCTTCCAGAACAAGTACAAAGAAAAATTTCGGAAAGAGAGGGGAAAGCCTTATGCTTCCACCATTGATACCCCCGAAATCCGGAGGATCAAGAAGGTGCAGGAGCAGCTCAGTGAGGTGAGAAAACAATGCTTAGTGAGCAGTGAAGAAGCAAATGAAGTCTGAACTTTGAGTGCTGGATAAGAAGTGATAATTCCATCCTAGCTGCTGTTTTGCCATGGGAATGTCACTATATCGGTTTGGCACTGCAGCCGGTGTTTACCTGGGAATGGAGTGGGAAATGCAGCTCCAGTGCATGTCCTGGGGGTGGATCTCTCATTGTGCAGAGGGGAAGTGCTCTCAGAAACAGCTCTGTGATTCCAGACAGGCAGCACCTCCAGCCTGGAATCCCAGCTCCTGAACCCCTGTCAGAGCTGCATTTCTGCCTCACTTCATTCCCCACATCCATTGCTTTCCAGAGGCTGCATTTCCAGGTGCATTCAGGTGTTTAGTGTCAGAATGTCAATATTCTGATTTTCTCTGAAAGCAGAAAAGCAGCGTTGCTGTCGAATAAAACAACTTTCTGTGCCCTGCAGGTTAAATACCGCATGGCTGGGGAAATTGCCAGGACCATTTGCCACGTGGATGAAAAGGCCAAGGATATAGAACATGCCAAGAAAGTGTCCCAGCAAGTGAGCAAGGTGAGTGGCTTGGACTGTGGGAACATCAGTGCATCGTGGAGCTGCTGACAGGAATAAAGGTTTGAGCTAAAACCATCTTTATACAACAGTTTAGAGGCACAGGGAGGGACAGCAGAGAAGTTGGTGTAAATATATCTTGTAAATATAAACATAATCTTAAATGTTTCTATTTGCTGCCTTCAAATGTCACTGGGCTGAGGCTTTCACTTTGAAATAATCTCAAGAGCAGGTAGTTTATTCACAATGTTTACACAGTATCGACAAAAGTAAATGTTGTTTTTTTAGTGATTGAGTGACCAAGTGGCTGATCTTTCCTCCCAGGTGTTATATAAACAGAACTGGGAGGAGAATAAGGACAAGTACCTGCTGCCCCCTGATGCTCCAGAGCTTGTGAATGCAATAAAAAACACAGCAATGTTCAGCAAGGTAAGAGAAAATAACCCCAGCTCTAAGCAGCTGGAGGGAGAGAAGCTTTCCAAGGCGCAGATTAATTCACAGTGAGCATTCTGGTGTTTTTCTGGGTTCCAGAAACTCTACACTGAGGAGTGGGAAGGAGACAAAACTCTGTTTTATCCCTACAACGACAGCCCGGAGCTCAGGAGGGTGGCACAGGCTCAGAAGGCTCTGAGTGATGTGAGTACCAAACACAGTCGGGTTCCACCATAACTTGGTAGGATATTTCTATTCTACACTTGTGTTTTATAATATTTTAAATTAAATATTTGAATAAAATGATTTCAAAGTCTTCTGATCTTTCATAATCAGTGAGGGGACCTCGAGCATCTCTCCAAATGGAGAAACTCCTACAGTTGGCTCTAAATCCACCCTTGTGGGTCTGCAAATCTGTGCCTCAAACAGCCATAAGCAAAGTCAGGAATTGGCAGGGCTGGGGGATGTGCTGATATTTGGATACCCAGAACTCTCCAGTCAGGGATTCCAGGTGAAGATTTTGGTGAATTTTGCAGATGTTCACTGGTAACTCACTGACTGAAGGGGTTGCTGCTGCAGTGGCCATGGGCAGATCTGCTGCTGTTCACAGGGTGGGAGCAGAGCTGAGTGGTGTTGATGCTCAGCTTGGCAGTCTCTGGAAATCTCTGTTTCTTCCCCATTTGCAGATTGTCTACAAGAAAAGGCACGATGAGCAGAAAGCCAAATTTACCTCCCTGCCAGATCCCCCTGAGGTGGAGCTGGCCAAGAAGGTGACAAAGCAGCTGAGCAATGTGAGTAGGATGCAGTGTCTTTTCCTGTAGAAACCTCACTTTGGGAGTTAGAGAGGCAAAAAGGAACCAAAAGACAGGCAAAGAGAAAAGAAAAGAAATGCAGGAAGCCCTAATTTGCTGAAGAAACTGGAACCAAGTTGTATAATCTTGTAAGGCAGAAGTAGGAGTTTAACTCAGTTCAGAGTTTAGGACAAGCATCAATTTATTTTATTTATTTTATTGTGTATTGAACATTTTCTGCTCCTTAAGATTGGAGAGTTACACTGTTTGCTTCTGGTTGCAGAACCACTCATAAAATATTATACTGAACCCATTTGGAAGGTGAAATAATTTTGCTTAGAGAAAACCTCTATAATCTTATTATTCCATAGTTTAAAAGCTAAATTGTCATCAAGAAGATTTTGTAACATGTAAAAACCAAGATCAGTATCATAATTCTTTGAAATGAAGAAAATAATAAGCAGCAATAACAGTAAATTCCTACTTAACTGATGGGCAATGTTATGTCCCAATATTATGTGAGCAGGGAGAAAACAGAACTAAAAGAATATGTTAGTGAAGTATCACAGAGAGATTTTCTTATTAATAACTTTGTTCAAAAAAGAGATTATTTATGCTACCTATTTATGCTTTTTAGGTCAGGGGAGGAACTAAGAGCAATAACTGAATACTGGTTTGGTCAGATCATGTTTGAAGTGTTTTTGACAATAGCTACTGAAGTTTTTACAAGTCAGATGTAAAATGTGAAGCAACTTTAAAAATACAGCTGTGAAAACCAAACCTGTCAAGTGATGGAAAAAAAAGAGCTGTGTCTTGAGGGTTAAATCTGATTGTTTAATTTCCTTACAGATTAATTACCACGAGGACTACAAAAACAAAATCAAAGGCAAGTGGAGTCAAACTCCGTGCTATGACGTGGCCGTTGCAAAGATGAATGCAGAAAATCTGAGTATGGTGAGTGGGTTCTTCAGGAAATCCTGAGCAGCTTTATCCCCTGTCTCTGTTAACATGGAAAATACTGATATAATTTGCCTGCTCCTCTTGTGATATTTCTGCTTTCCTCAGTAAGCCACTTTGTGGATGTCTGATTGGAATGTAAGTGGTTTTCTGTCTGTCTCTTCCTAACAGAGAAAGTACCAGGAAGACTTTGAAAACATGAAAGACCAAATCTACTTCATGCAGACTGAAACCCCAGAGTATGAAGCCAACAAGAGAGCTTCAGATAATGTCAGTAAGGTGAGTTCTGGGTGTTCCACCTGCTCAGCTTCACAACAGTCCCACAGTCAGGCAAGTTGGGGCTGAAACTGTTCTGTCAGGACCTTTCATGGTCCTTTGCCACAATGAATGGTGAGATAAGTAACAGGGGCATTTATCCTGAAAAATTCAAGGTTATAGCATAGAATAGAATCATATCCCAGACTGGTATGGTTGGAAGGGACTTTAAAGCCCATCTTGTTCCAGCACCGACACTTTCCACTCTCCCAGCTTGCTCCAAGCCCTGTCCAACCTGGCCTTGGACACTTCCAGGGGTGGGGCAGCCACAGCTTCTCTGGGCAATTACACAGGTTAGTGAACATTTGGCCTTTAATACTGATTTTTCAAACCCTGCCCTTTTTGGTTTTATTTTTTTCAAGGTGAAATACAGAGCAGACTATGAAAAGAAGAAAGCTATTGCAGATTACAATGTGCTTCCTGCTACAGAGAACCCACTGCTGAAGCAATTGAAGACTGCAGGCAATATCCTGAGTGATGTAAGTACCATGAGTTCCAGTCCTGTCTGAGAAACCAAACTCTTCATTTCTTCACAAGGCCTCTCCTTTGGATCTCTTGGTATTTTTAGTTTTGTATTTAGTCATGAGATGCCCCCCACCAGAACGGTTCAGGTAAAGAGTCATTTCTCCACAGATGAGTGGGGGTTATAGCAGTGGCATAGCTGGTTATTTTATAATTCATTTAGATCCCTGTGGATAATGGGTCACAAGAGGACAGTTCTTCCCTTACTGGTTTAAGGAATTTCAACTGATCCAATAATGATTAAATTTGTGGTACTTTTACACCTGCTGTATTCTGGTTACTCTCTCTAATGGCCTTCTCAGGTTCTCTCCTCTTGCTGTTTTCATCTGCATGGAAAGAGATTCCATATTTCTCAGTGTCAGAACTTCAAAAACCATTAGTCAGACCTTTCTGGCTTCCCTCACAAACCTAAAAAAACCAGTTACTTTAAAAAATCAGGGGGAAAATAGTGCCATGTTTCCCTGTCCTGTGGGAAATCTTCTCTTTGCAACCGTTTCCCAGCTTTCCTCTTGCAATTTTTAACGTGCTGTTGGGTGAGTTGCAGTGAAACCTCCCCTGCATTACCTGCCCTTATTTTCTCTTGCAGAAACTGTACAAAGAAGCCTATGAGCAGTCAAGAGGCAACAAGATGAATTACTGTGACACCCCCAAGTTCCAGACCGACGCTGCTCTGAAGAATTTCAGCGACGTACGTGCTTGATTTGCGTTGTGCCCTTCAGCCCTGACCCTCTGGGTTAGTCCTGTTTGTCAGCTCAGCGTTGTTTCCCCAGGTGAAATACAAAGAGGCCTATCAAAAGAACATTTTGGGGCACTACCTGGGCAGCTTTGAGGACCCCCATCACACCCACTGCATGCAAGTGGAAGCCATGAAGAGCGACGTGAGTGTGGCCGTTGCTCTGCTTCCCCCACCCCACCTTCATTTCAGGGGAAAGCTTATCTGTGGTTTCTTACTCGGTGTTGGTTTTGCCCCTAGAAAAACTACAAAGCAGATTACGAGGAGGAGAAGACAAAATGCTACTTCCCCCAGACCATAACTCAGGAGTATGAAGCCATCAAGAAGTTGGAGCAATGCAAAGATGTAAGTAAAGAACAGGAGTGCAAATTACCGGAGTGATTCCTGTTAATTCAGGATTTTGAATTTGGCCTGACTAGCTGAAGTGACTTTTGTAAACCTTCATCCCTGTTTTAGAGCCTTTTGTGACATCTAGTGATCCAGACAGTCATTGCACAAGCCCTTTTTTAACCAGTAAAACCATAAAATTAAAGGAATGGTACCAAAATGAAGAATGAACCTCAGGCATTCACCTGCTTAACTCAACATATTTTAAAATTAATCCTTTGAAAGTACTTGAGTTACTTTATTCATAATTTTATTTACTTTATCAATACTTGGAAAATATATGCTTCTTCTGCCAATGTATTTTTTATCTTCCTTCAGCACACCTACAAAAAGCATCCTGATCAAACCAAATTCACTGCAGTCACTGACTCTCCAGTACAGAAGCAAGCAGAGATCAACAGCAAACAGCTGAGTGATGTAAGCAAAATTACCAATCTCTGCCCTCTCTCACTTCAGTTTTAAGAGAACTCCTGAAATAATGTGTAGGTGATTGTGTGTGTATTTTCGCAGTTCCAGTGGAAAATCTCCTGGAAATCACAGTATTTCGGTAGTTTTTTTAATTGACAATTAATTTGGGCTGCTAAATTTCTTTCTTTATTTTTCTCGGTAGATATTGTATAAATCCAAAGGTGAAGAAATAATTCACAAGTACCACCTCCCTCCTGATGTGCCCCAGTTCATACAGGCCAGAGTTAATGCCTACAACATCAGTGATGTGAGTATTTTTGGAATTTAGAGCTCTCCATCCAAATGAAGTTTCTGTTAAGTTCACCTTTTCTTTGAGAACTATTGCAAAATGGGATTGGAATAATGAAAAGCAGGAGGGGTTGATCTGAAAAGTGGAGCTGTTCCTCTCCTATCCCAAATGCCCAAGCTCTGAATCCAGCTAAACTTTTGTTTTTGTGCTTGTTAAGTAAATTTTTAAGCTGTCTGAGCATTCATGAGCATAAACACATTTCAGTGCTTTACTGCTGTAAACACTGAATGACAAAACCAGAGTGATATTATTATCACTATAGGTTTGGAGACTTATATAATTTATTTTTATATAAACCATTACATGGGCAAGCAGTACAAGCTCTCTGTGTGTCGCTTCCAAAGGCAATTATCCAGCAGGAAGATAGGAATGCTTTTTCCTGCCATTCAGCTACTTGCCTGCCTGCTTTCCCTCCCTACTTGCATCCATCCAACACCATAAAGATCTCCACTGACAGCATCAGTTGTATTGCCTTTATGATATTAAACTTTTGGTGGCATTATCAGCCTTCCAGGAGCGAGATAAAAGCTGCTGTCGCCTTTAATAGCCTTGAAATGCAAATATTCTGCCCAAACTGATGACAAAAAGTCAGCCAGACTGCTTTCTTCAGTCATTTCACACCACGAGGGCTGAGTTTGAAGCTGACAGGAAAAAAATTTCTGAAGGTTCAGTCAAATGAAAAAGGGCTTTGCTTAATCAATGGCAAAAATGCCACCGATGGAGTTGTTCTAAATAAAAATTGAAAAAAAGGAAATGCTTGTGGAGTTAATGATTATCTTTGTAGCAGATTTATTTATCCAAACAGAACTGCAGTTTGTGTGCAGGTGAACGTTTTTCCTTGAAATTTCTCGGACTAAACTGAATATTTTGACTCTGTAACTGTAATAAAAATAATGGCTTAAACACTTGGCCAAAATCGCTGCTCCTAACCCTGTGAATTCCTTTCTTTTCTCCCTCCAAGGCTAACTACAAAGCAGACTGGAAGAAAACCCTTTCCAAGGGGTATGACCTGAAACCAGATGCCATTCCCATTATTGCAGCCAAAGCCTCTCGGAACATCGCGAGTGACGTGAGTCCCATTTACAGCACGTGGAGCACACACTCACCTGCTGCCCTGCAGCTTTCTCTAGCACCTTGTCTGCCTCAAGTGTTCACCAGCTCATCTGAAACTTTATTTATTATTATTATTATTATTATTTACCCATGCTCTGTTCTTAATTGCTGTCCTTCTTCTTTAGCAAAAGATTGCAAGTGACTCTTCCAACCCCTTCTTAAACATCCCAGTTGAACATTGGGATATCTGATTGTTTGGTTGGGGGGGTTCAAAATTTTATCATTATAGTTTATATGATATTATATAGTTGTTTTATTATTATTGGATTATAGTTTATGGTCTATCCTAATAAAAAGCTGAATGTCCCTGGGGGTTGGAAGTCCGTGGCAGTGGAATATCAGTGGCAATGGTGAGGGAGGGCACGTAGATGAAATCTCTGACCTTGTAGAATGAACTTCAGTGGTTAACGCTGTGCAGCTCAGTATTTTGAAATCATCCAGAGCACGTGTCCTCTTTCCCAAGTGGGCAAACCTCTCCTTCCTCTGCCTGCAGTACAAGTACAAGGAATCCTACGAGAAGGACAAGGGCAAACAGGTCGGGTACCGCAGCCTCCAGGACGACCCCAAACTGGTTCACTACATGAACGTGGCCAAAATCCAGTCAGACCGCGAGTACAAGAAGGACTACGAGGTCACCAAGACCAAGTATCACACCCCCCTGGACATGTTCAGTGTGACAGCGGCCAAGAAGGCCCAGGAGGTGGTCACAAACACGGGCTACAAGCAGCCAATCCACAATTACACCCTCCTGCCTGATGCTGTCAGCCTGGAGCTCTCCAGGAACGTGATGCAGCTCCAGAGCGATGTATGTAATCATTCACCAGCTCGTTATTGTCTTCTCATAATGGATTGGGTTGCTCTGTTGGCCTTTTAAGGCTAAAAAATTCACTTCTGTAATCCAATATATATTATATTGGCTTAACAGTAGATGGGGATGTCAGTGACTGGTCTGGAACCATTTATTTTCCAAGGATTATCAGGATTATATGTAGCTGATAAGTTCTGGGGAACTTACCTAGTGAGTAACAACTTTCTTTATATCTCTACATATTTGGTTAATTCCCAGCAAATTCATGTAGGTTTATAATTACAATGTGTTATTGCTGTGATTATTTTTTGTCCTGTCAGAGTTCATAGGTACAGGGTCTAAATACCAACTTTATTATATTTAAATTTTATTTAAGTCTAAATTTACCCTCAAGAATGAACGACCAGGAGAAGTTTTAAGGCCTTACCTGTGTTTCTGTGTAACGACATTGTTGTTTTCTTTGCCTCACTGTGTTTCCTTGTTTACTTTTTAAAAGAATTTGTACAAATCTGACTTCAATAACTGGCTGAGGGGGGTTGGCTGGGTACCAATCCAGTCCCTGGAGGTAGAAAAGGCCAAAAAAGCCACGGAGATCCTCAGTGAGAAGAAGTACCGGCAGCACCCCGAGCAGCTGAAGTTCTCCATCCCCATGGATGCCATGGAGCAAGTGCTGGCCAAGCAAAATGCCAAGACCATGAACAAGGTGAGGGGTCCTTCAGGTCATCATGAGGGAGCCACAGTTTGGGTCTTTGGCTTGGAAAGTTGTGCATTTTCACTGAAATTGTTAAAGTTTCCAGGGGATGTAGTGGTTGTGTGGTGAGGACTGGACACTAAGAGGCCATGGAAGCCTGAGGCTGTTCATAATTAGGGGAGTTTCATTATTTGTTTATAAAGATTCCTGGTTTGTGTATGTGATTAAAGATTTTTTCTCCCCTGAAATTCTGTCAGTTTTGTATAATTTTCCTTGAAAAGTGAAGTTCTTTACACTTATCCATAGTTACCTGGGACCCCACTGATCTTTATTTCATGTGTGCCATGGAAAGAGTGTCTGTGAAATAAAAATCATTCTTTCCATTAAAGCAGGGAAGAATTCCCATTGTCAATATTTATTAGTTCTCAAAACAAATTTCCAGATGTCTCAAAGTACTAAAGAAAGGAAGGAGATAACGTTGTCCCTCAGCACTCACACTTGTGAAGGTTATTTATGATGCTTATGGGACCTTCTATAAAATATTAATTATTGCAAACGAGCAAAACCAAAAGCAAATTCATTCAGTCAGAGTTCAGTACCTTTTCAGTGCTGAAGATGCCTTTGTGATTGCAGAGGCTCTACACAGATAAATGGAACAAGGAGAAGACCACCATCCACGTCATGCCAGACACCCCAGAAATCCTGCAGTGTAAAGTGAACCAGCTCACGATGAGTGATGTGAGTCCCTGTGAGACCAAACACTGGTGTCATTATAATGCCTTTTAAAAAAACTATTTAAATTCAGGTGCTGTTCAGTAGTTCTGCCTTTGTAATTCTTGTCCTCTTTTCTGTTTGGGATCAGAAACTCTACAAGGCTGGCTGGGAGGAGGACAAAAAGAAGGGCTACGACCTGCAGCCTGACGCCATCCCCATCAGAGCTGCCAAAGCCTCCAGAGACATCGCCAGCGATGTGAGTGGGGTGGGATTCACTTCAGATGGCCAAGCCTGAGGCCTCGTGATGTTCTCAGTGGTAAGCTGGATGTTGAGAGTGCAGTTTGGGATTGAAGCTCTTGCTGTTGGTTGTTTCTCAGTACAAGTACAAGCTGGCCTACGAGAAAGCCAAGGGCAAGCACATCGGCTTCCGCAGCCTCGAGGACGACCCCAAGCTGGTGCACTTCATGCAGGTGGCCAAGATGCAGTCGGACAGGGAGTACAAGAAGGACTACGAGAAGGCCAAGACCAATTTCCAAACCCCAGTGGACATGGTCAGCGTGGTGGCAGCCAAGAAAGCCCAGGAGGTGGCTACGAATGCCAACTACAAAAACCTGATCCACACCTACAACGTCCTGCCCGATGCCATGAGCATCGAGCTGGCCAAAAACATGATGCAGCTGCAAAGTGATGTGAGTAAAAAGGGGGGGCCTTCAACCTTTGCATTGCAAATACAGCCATCCTTCATTGATGAAAGCATAGAGAGATTATATTTATATAATATCCAATATGCATTATGTTGGATTGACAGCAGGTTGGGACGTGACTGGTCTGGAACCATTTATTTCCCAAAGATTTTCAGAATTATGTGTAGCTGGGAAGGTGTAGGGAATCTGACTGGCAGGGAACAACTAAAACAACTATTAAAATAAATAATACTTTCTTAGTGAGATTAGTTCAGCTATTTACTAAAAGGTAGTAAATTAAACGAGTTCTTCAGCAATTATAGCCATTTTATTTTTTTTTTTTCAGAGTCTGAAATATGAAATTGCACCTATTGCTAAAGAATTTCAGTTCAAAAACATGCAAGTAAAATGGATATTTACTCCTTGCAGGTCCCACCAGGCTCTTCAGGAGCAAAAGTTGTGTTCAGGCCAACACAGGAAAAGCATAATTTCTGCTTAATGGCTTTTATCTTGTCCTTCCAAATTTACCAACAGGAAGAAGTGTCAGGATTTACTGATTTTTTTTTTTTTTTTAATGTATCTGGGCTTTTCTTTTCTCTTTCTGTCTGCAGAATCAGTACAAAGCAGAGTATGATGAAATGATGAAGGGGGTTGGGTGGCTCCCACTGGGCTCCCTGGAAGCTGAGAAGAACAAAAAAGCCATGGAAATTGTCAGTGAGAAGAAATATCGGCAGCACCCGGACCAGCTGAAATATTCTGTTCCCATGGACTCCATGAACATGGTCCTGGCTTTAAATAATGCCAAAATCATGGATGAGGTGAGAAAGGGGTCAGCAAAATTCATCTGATCTTATTGTAGGCACAGCTTTAGAAAACATCCTTTTTTTTTTTTTTTTTTTAGTTCATGAATATGTTTTAAGTGCTCAACTAAAGGGATACATTGTTAGGATAAATGTTAGGAATAAAATAAAAAATATAAAAGGTAAAGATGAAAAGATAAAAATTATTAAAAGATAAAGGTTAGTATGACACCACTGCCAAGGCACTTTATATTTCAGATAGGAAATAGTCTTTTAAATTGTTTTATTTAATGACAAGAGATGTTGACATCCTTTTTTTTTTTTTTTTTTAATCCTTCCAGCACAAGTACAAACAAGCCTGGGAAGAAGACAAAAAGAAAATTCACATCACCCCAGATATTCCACAGATTGTTTTGGCAAAAGCAAATGCATTTAACATAAGTGAGGTGAGTACTGTGCGTAAGGCTTTTAATTTTTTATTAGGAGTAGGTGAGATGACAGCAAAAACAAGTGTCTCTCATTCTCACCTTGCTAACACGTAGTAATTTCCCAAAAAGTTATTAATTTTCCCTTTCTCTGCTGCCTCCCCCAAAATTAAATACCAAAAGTAGCCAAGAAAAAGCCATGTTATTTATAATCAGATGATGAAATGTTCAGGTAGGTCATCAAAATATAATAGTTGCTAACAGGATGGTACAGTTCAACTACCAGTCATGTTTGTTAGTGCATTTATTATTTATTATTTTATTTCCCCATGCACAAGGTTTTGTACTGGACTGAAAACTCCTGCAGATTGCACCTATTCTTTTGGTGACAGGTGAAATTACAGGCAGGTTTTGGTAGCCAGTTGTTAAATAAAGTATTGCTTGTAATTATGCATTTAACGTGGGCAGAAAGAGACATATTTGTGTCTTTTTTTGTTTTTAATCTGACAACCTTACAGATATAACTTTCCCCCAGTATTTGTCCATGTGGAAAACATGCAATCTCTTGCTTTTTGGCAGAAAATGTACAGATCTTCCTTTGAGGAATCCAGGAAGAAAGGATACGACCTCAGAGCTGATGCCATCCCTATTAAAGCTGCCAAAGCTTCCAGGGATATTGCCAGTGATGTAAGTTCTTGAAACCAGAAGTGATCCATTTGAGGTGTTGTAAAGAGCTCAGTTCTTGGCACAATTCAATTTTAGATGCCAAATACATGAACTCTGTTTATTCTCTGGCTTGTAAATAATTCTGACATGTTTGATATATATTGCAATATGTTGTAATATATATTGTATTACATTGTAATATTTATTGTAATACATTTTCTAGGGGTAAAGAACAATTTCTTTGCAAGAAAGATAAGGAAATACAGAGGGACTCTGAGGAAAAAATAAAAAAAGGCATTTAATTCCTCAGAGTGATGGTGCTTGTATACCTTGTAAATATCTGTTGTATATTTGTAGTTTAAACAGAATATTCACAGATTATTAGAAATACTTGAAAAGAACAGGACTTATATTCTTTTGACTTCAGTGGTGCAATTCTCTTGAATACCCTGCTTTTGAAGGCACCCCAGACACTGATTTGCTTTAGAGTGCACCCTAAGAGTAAGAGGACAAAGCCACCACCTCCATGTGCTTTGGGATGTTTTAACTATGTCAAACTTTATTTTAATCTGAGTGTGGGAGGTTGTTTTCCTTCTAAGATAGATATTCCTTATTAAGCAAATGATTTATAGAATCAGGGAATGATTGGGTTGGCAGGGACATCAAGGATCATCCAGTTCCAAACCCGACACCTCCCACCAGCCCAGGTTGCTCCAAGTCCCGTCCAACCTTACCTTGGACATTCCAGGGATCCAGGGGCAGCCACAGCTTCTCTGCCCAACCTGTCCCAGTGCTCCCCACCCTCCCAGCCAGCAATTCCTTCCTGATGTCCAACCTAAACAAACTAAAGCCCCTGTCTGTGTCCTCTTGCAGTACAAATACAAGTTGGGATACGAACAGGACAAGGGCAAGCACATCGGGTTCCGCAGCCTCCAGGACGATCCCAAGCTCGTCCACTACATGCAAGTGGCCAAGATGCAGTCGGACAGGGAGTACAAGAAGGCCTATGAGATGGGCAAGACCCACTACCAGACTCCCACGGACGCCCTCAGCGTGGTGGCCGCCAAGGAGGCCCAAGGGCGTGTGACCAACACCAACTACAAGCGCCTGATCCACCAGTACATGCTCCTGCCAGATGCCATGAGCCTGGAACTCTACAGGAACATGAACCAGATACAGAGCGATGTAAGCTTCTGGTTTAGTTTTTAGGACTTTTTTCCTGTTCTTGCATCACAGCTGTGTTTTGTGGGAGCTGTTTCCCAGAGTCCCAGAATATCCCGAGTGTGAAGGGACCCACAGGGATCATCGAGTCCAGCTCCTGGCCCTGCCCGTCCCCAGGAACCCCACCACGTGCTGAGGGTGAATTGTAAGATCTCCTTTCGTGTTCTCTTGGCAGAACGAGTACAAGCAGGACTACAAGGAGTGGTTCAGGGGCATTGGGTGGAGTCCCATTGGTTCCCTGGACGTGGAGAAATCCAAGAAAGCCACGGATATTGCGAGCGATCGGAAGTACCGGCAGCACCCCAGCCAGTTCCCCTTCACCAAACAGAACGATGCCATGGACCTGGTCCTTGCAAAGCAGAATGCAAATATCATGAACAAAGTGAGTATTTATGGGGGAAATGAGGCAAGCACTCACAGAGAATCCATTCCAATGAACAGTCTCTAAGTCTCGGTCACCACCTTTATGGAGCAGCATTTCACTGGGAAGAACAGCTGTTCTAGCTCCTCTTTCTTCATTTTGTTTCTTGATGAAACAGTTGTTGTTAAAAAATCTTTTCTCACTTTTCTACGACCTCTGTTCTTCCCATTTTTATATAAAAATTACTGGTCCTGAACATCTTGATAGTTGGACTTCATTAGAAGCAAGGCTGGATAATAATTCAGCTGGTTCTGGATTAGGTCATTACATAGTAAAATCAATCTAAGCCAGCACATAGGTCTTTTTACCCATCAGTCCACAACATGCACAAATGGAAAGGTGGAAACCCCTAAAGAACCATCTTTTGTCATTTATATTAACATTTCTGATGTACTTTTTCTCCACAGCATGCTTATACTCAGGCCTGGGAGAAGGACAAAACTCAGGTCCATGTGATGCCAGATACACCAGATATTCTCCAGGCAAAACAGAATAAGACAAACTACAGTCAGGTAGAGTTTATTAATTCTTCCTATTAACATTTTAAATTAAGCCCTGCTGGGGGTTTAGAACAGAGGCAAGAATTTTTATGTGAGTAATATTTTAAGAGTAACATTAAGCACCAGCTTCAGGCTACAAACTAACAGACTAAATTGCATTACAATGTGTGGAAAATGTAAATCCTGTTTTGGAAATCTGGAGTTGCATAAGCCACACTCTATGCTTAACAGAAAATCAGTTAAAAATTCATTACTATAAAATTACAAGTTAATTGTGTATATTTTTAACCTAGGGGAAAAGAGATACATGCAGTGATTCCCTCTTTCCTGTCAGCTTTCAAACAGGAGAAAGTGACAGTTGTGCCAGAAAAAAATCCTCAGGTTTTGCTTTGCATCACTGCTCAGAGGGAAATCTTTGACTTGCAAGTGCCTGTCCTTAAAATCCACAATGCACAAACTTAATTGACTATGGAATGGCTGCACGAAACCCTTAGGAATTAAAATGTTGTTAAGCCAACTGAACAGTCATCCCTGGTGTAAATATCCCAAATTCCCAAGATAAGCTCCAGTAGGAAGCTGCTGCAGTGGCAAAAAACTCTTTAATGCCCATCCTAAGCCTTGGAAGAGCAGCATTCCTGGTTTATCCCATCTCAGCTCCCATTCTAGCAGCCCTTCCCTTGGAAGTGGAGCCTGTGATCAGATGGATCAGATGGATCATTAGTGTACCTGAACAGAAGGTGGCATTCATTATTACTAAGCCTTTTTAATGACTGTTGTTTTCCATTTTAGAAACTCTACAAGCTGGGCTGGCAGGAAATGATCAAGAAAGGCTATGACCTCACACCTGAAGCCATGTCAGTGAAAGCTGCCAAAGCTTCCAGGGACATTGCAAGTGATGTAAGCAGCATTTCTGACTCTGACACACTTCATGTAGTTGCTGTAACCCACAGTCACACTGGCTTGGGGACACACCTCTCTCTAAGGTGTGCCTTGGAGTGTAGACCAAAATTGTCTGCTCTTTTTTGGATGTTTCCTTTTCCAAGAAGCAGCAAATTTGGCCCAATTAGCTGGGCCCAGTGTCTGCACAGAGAAATCCTCCTCCCAGCTCTGAAACACGTGTGGTGACACACGTGCTGCTGTGACCATGACTTGGTGTGCACACAGCTCCTGCATTTGTGCAAGAGATCTTATTAATCATTAGGAAATGTCTCCAGTGCTTAAGCATCTGCTCTCTTCATTGTTGATGATGTTATTCACCAGAGTATTTCAGTGTGTCAATCTTAGGAATTCTGAGCATCAGATGACACAGGAGACCTTCTAGCCATGCCCTCTTCTTCTCCTGGGAGAGCATTCACTGTCCTCTTTAAGGTGGTGCCCTTTAATCAAGGGGCTACTAAAACTACCTGAAAGGCCATAACAAGTTGCTTTTTATAGAATTACAGAGTCACAGAGTGGGGTGGAAGGGACCTTAAAGCTCATCCCATTCCACCCCCTGCCACGGGCAGGGACACCTTCCACTAAACCAGGCTGCTCCAAGCCCCATCCAACCTGGCCTTGGACACTTGCAGGGTGAATTCACTGGTAATGGCAATTGAATGAGAGGATATGTTGCTGTTTCACCCTTGTCATTTGATCACCAATCCCTCTCGTTGCAGTTCAAGTACAAGGAAGGTTACCGCAAGCAGCAGGGACACCACATCGGCTTCCGCAGCCTGCAGGATGATCCCAAGATGTTGTGGTCCATGCAAGTAGCTAAAATGCAGAGTGACAGGGAGTACAAGAAAGATTTTGAGAAGTGGAAGACCAAGTTTAATATGCCTGTGGATATGTTAGGCTTCCTCTTGGCCAAGAAGTGTCAGGAGCTGGTCAGTGATATCGACTACAAGCGGATACTGCACCGCTGGACTTGCCTGCCAGACCAGGTTGATGTCACCGAGGCCAAGAGGGTCAATGAACTGCAGAGTGATGTAAGCTTCCTCTGGGTTTAATTCACTCAGTTTCTTGTCAAATAATTACTGCTTTTTAGAAAATATCTTTGGTAACTCTTTCTGCTGTCAGTATAGGTCGGACTGAAGCTGAAATAGCGGTTAGTCTTTTCATCAGTGAACAGTGAAATAACCTGCTATGGCTTTGGTTTTCATCCTTAACAGAATTTGTATAAGTCAGATCTACAATGGCTCAGGGGCATTGGATGGAGTCCTCTGGGATCTCTGGAATCTGAGAAGAACAAGAAAGCTTCTGAAATCCTAAGTGAGAAGAAGTACCGGCAGCACCCGGACACCATCAGGTTCACGAGTATCCCAGATGCCATGGATGTCGTTTTGGCCAAGTCTAATGCCAAAAACAGGAGTGATGTGAGTTGCCTCTAGAGACAGAATGTGGGATTCAATAAATAATTACATTAATAGACTTTTAAAAATGATCTCCATATCAAAACATGCTTAAAATAGACAGATAGCAGATGTCATTGTCACTGTGCCTTGTTCAGAAGATCAAGGTTTTAGTGCTGAATAACCTACCCAGAAATAGCTACAAATAAGACCTTTTCTAGGTAGTATGTAGATATATTGCTTTAATGCTGTTGCCTTGGCATTACATGGATGTAAAGAAGAAAAAATAGGTTGTACTTCACCAAGAAGTCATTGTGTTCTTTGATTTCAATCTCCTGTGTTGTTTACATCCCTAATTCTTGCATAGTACAGTCTTGCTTTGCTATTGTAGGGAAAACATGACCTGAAATTACTCCTGTGCTGGGGAATCTTGGACCAGACAAGGTTTTTGTTTGATCTTTCAGATCCTCTACAGAGAAGCTTGGAACAAGGACAAGACTCAGGTTCACATCATGCCTGACACTCCTGAAATTTTGCTGGCCAAGTCAAACTTGATTAATACAAGTGATGTAAGTGTGTCTCTACAATGTTTTCTTGATGGAATTATGATTGTGCCTTTAGTTTACAAAGCAGTCAAGTCAGTCTGCAATTCTAACAGCTGCAAACACACCTGGGATCTTTCCTGAGGGAAACTTATGCACCAGGAAGCCTGAGGGGAATTGCTGAATTATAAAGTGGAAGTGAAGTTGCCAGAACATAGAAAACATTAGGAAAATATCCAACATGTTACCAATTTTCTCTTTGATCCCTACTGATCATGTTAACATAATATTAATAATATTCAGTACTCTCAGTAAGCCTATCATTCTTGTGGAAATGTCTGATTATATTAAATGGGCTCTTTAGAATTACATGAGATTCTGCAGTTCACATAAAAATCCTGACTATAAAGGAACAAATATCAGTGCAAAGATAAAGAAATGTCAGCAGCTCTATCATGAGAACTTGGGAAAACAAAAATAATTGCATTTGAAATTGGATGTAGAGAATCATGGGGCTGTATTATTCACCTCTGTGAGTCACTGACATTGATATATTTAGTAGAAGGACATTTTGGTCTTGAATGAGGTATCAGAAAACACTCGGTAATTTTTATATGTGGAATCAGTTACCAAATACATGTAATTAACAGCAAGGTATGGAATTTAATTTGATTGATCAAGCTGTGTCTGGAAACCCAAGCTTTATTTTCAATAGTCAGGGGTGTAAAGTTGTACCATTGAAAAACGTATTTGCAATAATTCCTTTGAGTCCTTTTCCAACAGAAACGTTACAAGTTGGGATATGAAGAGCTGAAGAAGAAGGGCTATGACCTTCCTCCTGATGCCATCCCTCTCCAGGCAGCAAAGGCATCCAGGGACATTGCCAGTGAGGTAAGATTTCCAGGGAAAATAATAGTGGGGCATTGAGGGGGAATACACTTTTGGATGAACATGTTTTATATTTAAAAAGAGGAGAGGTCTAAAATTTTAACACTCTTATATTGCTGTCCTCCTCCAAGACTGTGGAATTCTTAAGGCTGTAAAGTTAATTAAATTAATACAATAATTTAAAATGTCATAGTATATAACTATAAAAGATCCCATAATATTTAGGGGACCTTATATGAAATGCTAAAAACCTTGGGAAAATAAACAAAAAAATGAGAATCTGTTAGATGCAAAGTGATTAACCACAATGTTACCAACAGAGAAATTGAAATTGCAGCTTGAAAAGAGGTGGTAATTGTTGTTTCTGCCTCCCATCAGTACAAATACAAAACTGCCTACAGAAAGCAGCTGGGCCACCACATCGGGGCCCGCAACATCGAGGACGACCCCAAGATGATGTGGTCGATGCACGTGGCCAAGATCCAGAGTGACAGGGAGTACAAGAAGGACTTTGAGAAGTCCAAGACACACTTCAGCAGCCCCGTGGACATGCTGGGGGTGGTGCTGGCCAAGAAGTGCCAGGAGCTGGTGAGCGACGCCGATTACCGGCACCCCCTGCACCGCTGGACCTGCCTGCCCGACCAGAACGACGTCGTCCATGCCAAGACCGTGTACGACCTGCAGAGTGATGTGAGTGCTGCTTTCCTGGCCCACAAGTGTCTCTTGAGTTCTGTTCTGTGTGTCAGGGCAAGGGCAGCAGAGTCAAATATTTGCTTTTGGACGGCCAAGAGCTGGCCAAGGCAAGTGCAGTGGTGAATGGAATGAAGAGCCTTAGGAGATGGGATCAAAGGCTCTTCCCATGCTTTCACCAGCTGCAGATTGACAATTGGGACAGGTCTTGGCCGGGGAGACTAAGAAGATGGAGAGGGAATGTATGTGGTGGCTTAGTAGCTGCTGGTTCTGTTGAAAGAGTGGGAAGCTGAGTTTAAAAAGAGTCCTTTGCTGGTGGCTGGTTGGTGGGCTGGCCCAGGGAATGTGCTCTGTTCAGCTGAGCTTCCCTTGGGAGCAGCAGTGTTTGGATGGAGTGAGGAGGGTGCTGAGCTGCTTTGTGTCCTTGCAGAACGTGTACAAGTCGGACCTGCAGTGGCTGAAGGGCATTGGCTGGTCCCCACTTGGGTCTCTGGATGCTGAGAAGAACAAGAGGGCGAGCGAGATCCTGAGTGACAAGAAGTATCGGCAGCACCCGGACACCATCAAATTCACGAGCCTGCCTGACTCCATGCCCATGGTTCTGGCCAAGCACAACTCCAAAATCATGGACCAAGTGAGATTTGTGTTTTCATTCTGAAATGAAGGAGTGCCTTCCTCCTGCAGGGAGATGCTGCATCCTCTTGCCTGAGGGGTTTGAGTTCCCTGTTAGAGATCAGCTTCTCTTTTGTGTGTTTGGAGCAGGAATGGGGTGCAGTGTGGAAGAGAAAAGGGTGAATCGTTAGAAAGGTGTGGGGCAAGGGAAGGTGTTGGTGAGTGAGGGCAGAGCAGAGGGCCCTTGGTTTGGTTGTTGCTGGGCTGTGCTGTCTGTGTTTGTGTGTGTGTGATGCCCTTTGCCGCTGTGTCCCTTGGCAGCGCTCGTACACGTCAGCCTGGGAGAAGGACAAGACCAGCATTCACATCATGCCGGACACGCCGGGGATCCTGCTGGCCCAGCAGAACAAAGTGAACTTCAGCGAGGTGGGTGGGTGGTGTGTGGGCGGTGTCCCCGCGCAGGGGCTGCTGTGTGGGGGCAGCAGTGTTGCTGGAGGGCACGGTGGTGTGTCTTGCAGAAACTGTACAAGCTGGCGATGGAGGAGGAGAAGAAGAAGGGCTACGACCTGCGGGCAGATGCCATTCCCATCAAGTCAGCCAAAGCTTCCCGGGACATCGCCAGCGATGTGAGTGCAGGGGAGCCCTCGTGGAAGGGGCTGTCAGAGGGTGCTGGGGCTGGGAGATGTTGCCCAGGGTTTGAATACTGGGCCCAAAGGAGGCAACACAGCCCTTACCAGTCATTGCCAGCCAGCTGGTCCATAAACTTTTTAATTCTGAACTGTCCACTTGTAGCTGTCCCTGCATGTCATGGGTGTGCAGTGTTGTGTGGGAAGGTCCAGATGATGGGAACGAGTAATTGTGGGGGATAGGTGTTGGCCATAGCCCAAAGCACAACTCCTCCTGATCTTGTGGCAAAATCTCCTCATGCAGCAGCCTGGGGTTTTGTGAATTTGTCCTGTTCTCAGCCCCTGATGCTGCAGCTGCACAGCTCAGCTGGGCAGTGGTAAAAAACCCCAAAGCAATTTTTGGTTCAACATTACAGCTGTATGAAGATATATTATTTTTTGTTAATATTAATAATTCAAAATTGTATCCCTGTATGTGTTTGCTGCCTCTGTTTAACCTTCCAGGTCAGTCTCTGTTGTTCTGGCTCTCATGCCCCAAAGGTCTGAATAGGAGTTGATTGGGCTGTGGTGCTGGAAGATCAGTAAATGATTCTTTATGTAGGGGGTGTTTATTGAACTTTGGTCTTTTTACCTCTTCCATGATTTGGAGATCTTTTTATTCTTTGCTACTGACCAGTAGCTCTTCATATGTAGGCCAAGGAATATCTTTGATAGTGTGAGTTGGATCAGAGAAATGATCTGTTTGTAGGTGTCCACTGCATTCCAACAGCTGAATATTTTCTCACTGGAAAGTTTCTGTGGTTTCAGCTGCTAAGTTGGCTGAAAGTGGTGCCACAGGGACTTCTGGGCACCTAAAGAAATCTAACCTAAAATTCACTGAATACCTCCTTTTCCTGCAGTACAAGTACAAGGAGGGCTATCGGAAGCAGCTGGGCCACCACATCGGGGCCCGCAACATCGAGGACGACCCCAAGATGATGTGGTCGATGCACGTGGCCAAGATCCAGAGTGACAGGGAGTACAAGAAGGACTTTGAGAAGTCCAAGACACACTTCAGCAGCCCCGTGGACATGCTGGGGGTGGTGCTGGCCAAGAAGTGCCAGGAGCTGGTGAGCGATGCCGATTACCGGCACCCCCTGCACCGCTGGACCTGCCTGCCCGACCAGAACGACGTCGTCCATGCCAAGACCGTGTACGACCTGCAGAGTGATGTGAGTGCTGCTTTCCTGGCCCACAAGTGTCCCTTGTGTTCTGTTGCACTGGTGGAGGAGGGGTCTGTGTGTCAGGGCAAGGGCAGCAGAGTCAAATATTTGCTTTTGGAGGGCCAAGAGCTGGGCAAGGCAAGTGCAGGGTGCAGTGGTGAATGGAACAAAGAGCCTTAGGAGATGGGTATAACCACTCAGTGGGTGGCTGGTGGGCTGGCCCAGGGGATGTGTTCTGTTCAGCTGAGCTTCCCTTGGGGAGTAAGAGCACTTGAATGGAGTGAGGAGGGTGCTGAGCTGCTTTGTGTCCTTGCAGAACGTGTACAAGTCGGACCTGCAGTGGCTGAAGGGCATTGGCTGGTCCCCACTTGGGTCTCTGGATGCTGAGAAGAACAAGAGGGCGAGCGAGATCCTGAGTGACAAGAAGTATCGGCAGCACCCGGACACCATCAAATTCACGAGCCTGCCTGACTCCATGCCCATGGTTCTGGCCAAGCACAACTCCAAAATCATGGACCATGTGAGATTCCTTTGTGTTTGCTTCCTCAAGTAAATGAGCATCTGCCTTTCCCAGGACACTGGGCTGTGTCCTTGCAGGGCTGAGGATCTGCAAGGGGGATGCTGCATCCTCTTGCCTGAGGAGTTTGAGTTCCCTGTTTGAGATCAGCTTCTCTTTTGTGTGTTTGGAGCAGGAATGGGGTGCAGTGTGGAAGAGAAAAGGGTGAATCGTTAGAAAGGTGTGGGGCAAGGGAAGGTGTTGGTGAGTGAGGGCAGAGCAGAGGGCCCTTGGTTTGGTTGTTGCTGTGCTGTGCTGTCTGTGTTTGTGTGTGTGTGATGCCCTTTGCCGCTGTGTCCCTTGGCAGCGCTCGTACACGTCAGCCTGGGAGAAGGACAAGACCAGCATTCACATCATGCCGGACACGCCGGGGATCCTGCTGGCCCAGCAGAACAAAGTGAACTTCAGCGAGGTGGGTGGGTGGTGTGTGGGCGGTGTCCCCGCGCAGGGGCTGCTGTGTGGGGGCAGCAGTGTTGCTGGAGGGCACGGTGGTGTGTCTTGCAGAAACTGTACAAGCTGGCGATGGAGGAGGAGAAGAAGAAGGGCTACGACCTGCGGGCAGATGCCATTCCCATCAAGTCAGCCAAAGCTTCCCGGGACATCGCCAGCGATGTGAGTGCAGGGGAGCCCTCGTGGAAGGGGCTGTTGGATGGTGCTGGGGCTGGGAGATGTTGCCCAGGGTTTGAATACTGGGCCCAAAGGAGGCAACACAGCCCTTGCCAGTCATTGCCAGCCAGCTGGTCCCTAAATGCTTTGGTTGCAAACTCTCCACCTGTAGCTGTCCCTTCACATTCTGGATGTGCAGTGTTTGAGGGAGTGAGGAGAATGTGGAGAGTGTGATTGTGGGAACCAGTTGATGGCCGTAGCTCAGAAGGGCATTCCTTGCACAACATCTCCTCGTGGAACAGCTTGGGGTTTGAGGTGTTGTGCTGCATCAGTACTGCCAGTCTGCAGGGCCCTGATGCTGCAGACACACAGCACACCTGGAAATGAGAGAAGAAAACCCAAACCATGTTTTCTTTTATGCCCAGGGCATTTATCTTCTGTTTGGACTGTGGGCAGGTCACTGTAGGTCAGTCATCACTGTGCCCCAGAGTATCTTTTTTTCTCTCAGCTCTCCAGGAGTTGAATTTACTCTCTCATGTGAGATTCTGCATTGCAGGTGTATTCTCTTACTGTAAGGACATGCATCTGTCCTCAGTGTTGACATTTCAGTAAGAGATGAGGGAATACATGTCCTGTTGCCACACAGTCACTTCCTCAGCTGAGTGGCTGGGGGCTGCAGGTTAGGAGACACACAGGGCTGGGAAAATAGGAATCCTGAGCACTGTGCAGGAGATCCTGGGACAGGAGTGTGTCAGCTGCTGTGGGCTGTGGGGCTGAGGGCAGGCAGGGCTGTGCAGGATGAGGCCCAGGCTGCCCAGTGAACAAGTGTGGTGGTTTTCAGGCTCCACTAGTGAAGCACTTGCTAACAGGAGCTGCTGCAGGGTAATATCAGAAGGTAGAACAACTGTCCAGAAACTCACTGGGCCCCTTTTCCTGCAGTACAAGTACAAGGAGGGCTATCGGAAGCAGCTGGGCCACCACATCGGGGCCCGCAACATCGAGGACGACCCCAAGATGATGTGGTCGATGCACGTGGCCAAGATCCAGAGTGACAGGGAGTACAAGAAGGACTTTGAGAAGTCCAAGACACACTTCAGCAGCCCCGTGGACATGCTGGGGGTGGTGCTGGCCAAGAAGTGCCAGGAGCTGGTGAGCGACGCCGATTACCGGCACCCCCTGCACCGCTGGACCTGCCTGCCCGACCAGAACGACGTCGTCCATGCCAAGACCGTGTACGACCTGCAGAGTGATGTGAGTGCTGCTTTCCTGGCCCACAAGTGTCCCTTGTGTTCTATTCCATTGTTGGGGAGAGGTCCAGGTTGGAGCATAACTCTAGGCCTGTTCTGAGGGACTGAGATTGTGTTGTGACAGTTCTACTGTGACGAGTTCTTAACGTGAACTGTCAGGGATGAAATTTTTGCAGCATGGAATTTTGTGGTCACAGGAGAGTCCTGCCTTGCCTTGAACATTTTGGGGGACAGAGCTGCAGCCACAGGCTAGAATTCAGTATGGCAGGGAATGGGCAACAGAGTCAAATATTAGCTTTGGGAGGACTAACAGGGGGAAAAGGTAGACAATGTGTGCAGTGGTGAATTGTACAAAGGGACTTGGGAGGGGGGGTATGAGACTCCTCCCATGCCTCTGCCAGCTGCAGATTGACAATTGGGGCAGGTTTTTGTCAGGGATACTAAGAAGGTGGAGAGGAAGAGCTTGTGTATTGGTTGGCAGTTGCTTAAGCTGTTGAAAGAGTGGGGAGCCAAGTTGTGAGGAACTGAGCTTAAAGGAGTCCCTTTGCTGGTGGCTGGTTGGTGGGCTGGCCCAGGGCAATGTGTTCTGTTCAGCAGAGCTTCCCTTGGTTGGAGGAGTGTCTGGATGGAGTGAGGAGGGTGCTGAGCTGCTTTGTGTCCTTGCAGAACGTGTACAAGTCGGACCTGCAGTGGCTGAAGGGCATTGGCTGGTCCCCAATTGGGTCTCTGGATGCTGAGAAGAACAAGAGGGCGAGCGAGATCCTGAGTGACAAGAAGTATCGGCAGCACCCGGACACCATCAAATTCACGAGCCTGCCTGACTCCATGCCCATGGTTCTGGCCAAGCACAACTCCAAAATCATGGACCATGTGAGATTCCTTTGTGTTTGCTTCCTCAAGTAAATGAGCATCTGCCTTTCCCAGGACACTGGGCTGTGTCCTTGCAGGGCTGAGGATCTGCAAGGGGGATGCTGCATCCTCTTGCCTGAGGAGTTTGAGTTCCCTGTTTGAGATCAGCTTCTCTTTTGTGTGTTTGGAGCAGGAATGGGGTGCAGTGTGGAAGAGAAAAGGGTGAATCGTTAGAAAGGTGTGGGGCAAGGGAAGGTGTTGGTGAGTGAGGGCAGAGCAGAGGGCCCTTGGTTTGGTTGTTGCTGTGCTGTGCTGTCTGTGTTTGTGTGTGTGTGATGCCCTTTGCCGCTGTGTCCCTTGGCAGCGCTCGTACACATCAGCCTGGGAGAAGGACAAGACCAGCATTCACATCATGCCGGACACGCCGGGGATCCTGCTGGCCCAGCAGAACAAAGTGAACTTCAGCGAGGTGGGTGGGTGGTGTGTGGGCGGTGTCCCCGCGCAGGGGCTGCTGTGTGGGGGCAGCAGTGTTGCTGGAGGGCACGGTGGTGTGTCTTGCAGAAACTGTACAAGCTGGCGATGGAGGAGGAGAAGAAGAAGGGCTACGACCTGCGGGCAGATGCCATTCCCATCAAGTCAGCCAAAGCTTCCCGGGACATCGCCAGCGATGTGAGTGCAGGGGAGCCCTTGCAGCCTCATATTATGCTTTGGGTCTCCTAATCCCTTCCCTGCAGTCCCAGGCCCTGTTCCTACAATCTCCCCAGAATGTGTATCCCTGCCTCTATTGCCAAGGCCTCTTGGCTTTGTGTTTTTTTTAGCTAAGAGGTCTTAGTTAAGGTGGCCTCCTGCCTCCCCTGTCTGAATTCCAGCATGTTGGAATAGAGAGCTCTTGTGTCCCAAAAAAGTGTTTCTAAATACCTTCATCTGTAGGGGCAGTTTTCCAAGAGATGCCAGGTGCCATAAGCAGCTGAACATTTGCCTTTCTGAAGTTTAGGGAACTGACTCTACTTTTTATCTGTCCTTTGCTCCTCAAGACTGAGAAATCCAGGGCATGATTTCTAGCTCAAGCTACCTCCAGTCTTCACATCTGCAATCAGCTCTTCCCTGTTAATGACAAAAGTTGCTTCTCCTCTGTTCAGGACTCTGTCCCCTCTCCTGGGATCATGTCCCCAACACACTCCAGCAGATGTCAGAGCGGTTGAGGTCCCCTATCAGGGTGAGGGCCTGTGAGTGTGATGCTTCCTGCAGTTGAAGGAAGAATTCATCCTCAGCATACTCTCCTTTCCCAGTGTTCTGTACTGCAGCAATTACTTTGGCTCTTGTTCTCACCCATAAGACTTAAACATAAACTTTGCTGACAAAGTGTCAGGCTACCCCTTGTCCCTTCCCAGCTGAGTGGCTGCAGGCCTGCAGATTAGCACACGTAGAGGGCTGGAAGTACAGGGCTCATCAGCACTGTGGAGGCCTCAGTGTGCCCACTGTGGGCCTGCACAGGCGTGGGACGGCAGGGAAGGGTAGGACACAATAGGGATATCCTGCCTGTTCACGTGGTGATGTTACCAGGCTCCACTAGCAAAGCACTCACTCACAGGAGCTGCTGCAGGGTAATATCAGAAGGGAGACCAACTGTCCAGAAACTCACTGAGCCCTTTTCCTGCAGTACAAGTACAAGGAGGGCTATCGGAAGCAGCTGGGCCACCACATCGGGGCCCGCAACATCGAGGACGACCCCAAGATGATGTGGTCGATGCACGTGGCCAAGATCCAGAGTGACAGGGAGTACAAGAAAGCCTTTGAGAAGACCAAGACACACTTCAGCAGCCCCGTGGACATGCTGGGGATTGTGTTGGCCAAGAAGTGCCAGGAGCTGGTGAGCGACGCCGATTACCGGCACCCCCTGCACCGCTGGACCTGCCTGCCCGACCAGAACGACGTCGTCCATGCCAAGACCGTGTACGACCTGCAGAGTGATGTGAGTGCTGCTTTCCTGGCCCACAAGTGTCCCTTGTGTTCTGTTCTACTGTGTGTCAGGGCAAGGGCAGCAGAGTCAAATATTTGCTTTTGGAGGGCCAAGAGCTGGCCAAGGCAAGTGCAGGGTGCAGCGGTGAGTGGAATGAAGAGCCTTAGGAGATGGGTATAACCACTCAGTGGGTGGCTGGTGGGCTGGCCCAGGGGATGTGTTCTGTTCAGCTGAGCTTCCCTTGGGGAGTAAGAGCACTTGAATGGAGTGAGGAGGGTGCTGAGCTGCTTTGTGTCCTTGCAGAACGTGTACAAGTCGGACCTGCAGTGGCTGAAGGGCATTGGCTGGTCCCCAATTGGGTCTCTGGATGCTGAGAAGAACAAGAGGGCGAGCGAGATCCTGAGTGACAAGAAGTATCGGCAGCACCCGGACACCATCAAATTCACGAGCCTGCCTGACTCCATGCCCATGGTTCTGGCCAAGCACAACTCCAAAATCATGGACCATGTGAGATTCCTTTGTGTTTGCTTCCTCAAGTAAATGAGCATCTGCCTTTCCCAGGACACTGGGCTGTGTCCTTGCAGGGCTGAGGATCTGCAAGGGGGATGCTGCATCCTCTTGCCTGAGGAGTTTGAGTTCCCTGTTTGAGATCAGCTTCTCTTTTGTGTGTTTGGAGCAGGAATGGGGTGCAGTGTGGAAGAGAAAAGGGTGAATCGTTAGAAAGGTGTGGGGCAAGGGAAGGTGTTGGTGAGTGAGGGCAGAGCAGAGGGCCCTTGGTTTGGTTGTTGCTGTGCTGTGCTGTCTGTGTTTGTGTGTGTGTGATGCCCTTTGCCGCTGTGTCCCTTGGCAGCGCTCGTACACGTCAGCCTGGGAGAAGGACAAGACCAGCATTCACATCATGCCGGACACGCCGGGGATCCTGCTGGCCCAGCAGAACAAAGTGAACTTCAGCGAGGTGGGTGGGTGGTGTGTGGGCGGTGTCCCCGCGCGGGGGCTGCTGTGTGGGGGCAGCAGTGTTGCTGGAGGGCACGGTGGTGTGTCTTGCAGAAACTGTACAAGCTGGCGATGGAGGAGGAGAAGAAGAAGGGCTACGACCTGCGGGCAGATGCCATTCCCATCAAGTCAGCCAAAGCTTCCCGGGACATTGCCAGCGATGTGAGTGCAGGGGAGCCCTCGTGGCACGTGCCAGGGCTCAGTACTTTCTCACTCCAAAGTCTCGTTGGTTTCACCTGCTTTATTTTGCTGCTGGTGTTGCCAGAGGGGCTGCCAAGGGCATAAAGGAAAATGGAACTAAAACTCACTGGAGATTTGTTTTCCTGCAGTACAAGTACAAGGAGGGCTATCGGAAGCAGCTGGGCCACCACATCGGGGCCCGCAACATCGAGGACGACCCCAAGATGATGTGGTCGATGCACGTGGCCAAGATCCAGAGTGACAGGGAGTACAAGAAAGCCTTTGAGAAGACCAAGACACACTTCAGCAGCCCTGTGGACATGCTGGGGATTGTGTTGGCCAAGAAGTGCCAGGGGTTGGTCAGTGATGCCGATTACCGGCACTATCTCCATCAGTGGACTTGCCTGCCTGACCAGAACGATGTGATCCATGCCAAGGAAGCCTATGACCTGCAGAGTGATGTGAGTACTCACTAATAAGCTCTTCATTATTAAAAATTGGAATTTCCTTGGAATAGAAACTACAGAAGCTGCTCTCATCCAGTATTTTTCCACACTGTTTTTTTCTTTCCCTATTCCAAGTGAAGTCATTAGAGTTTGAGTAGAGAATGAATCTGTGTGTGACGGAGGTTGGTCCTTAGGAAGGTTTATATACAGTCAAACAGCAGAACAAGCTGTACAGAATCCTTCCCAATACACAATCTCAATACATTTATATGCTGATTAACAGCTTGTCAAGTGGAAATGGTGTAACTGCTGCCTTTATGTGTTGTGACAGAACTGCTACAAGTCTGACCTGCAGTGGCTGCGGGGCATTGGCTGGGTCCCCATTGGATCCTTGGAAGTGGAGAAGGCCAAGAAGGCTGGGGAGATCCTGAGTGACAAAATCTACCGTCAGCACCCGGACACCATCAAGTTCACCAGCATCCCAGACTCCCTGCCCATGGTGCTGGCCAAGCAGAACGCAGACACCATGAACAAGGTGAGTGCTGGCTGGATCAGTGCCACATCAGCAGCCTGTGCCTGAACCCCAGGGACAGGGCTAGAAATAAGATTTGCAGATTCCAGCACAGCGAGGCTTTACAACTGTAAATTCTGTTCTTGGTAATCACCAGGTCATGCATTTTCATCAAGGGGTTATTTAATAATATCTTCCAAGTTACTGAGCTAATTCCCAATTATCAGTTGGGAAGCTTCCCAAAATGCTATGCTGTGTGTCTAGTAATGTGTTACCTAACTTCCATCTAATTCTGAATATAGCAATTTGTCTGATAAATCCAATAATTTATCAAATTTACCTTGTAATCTAGAAGTTAATAAATTCCTTGGTTTAGGGCAGTCTTTGAAATAGCCATATTTTAAACAATTCAGTGTAGTACTTAAAACAGAACCTTTGGCCCTGATCTCAATCCTTTTTATATCAATAAGCTCATTTTCTCTTTCAAACAGGCCTTGTTCTTAGAGTTTAGATCTCTGTGTGCCTGATTAGCATTCTGTGCCTTTTTTTCTAAACATCTATCTCTCAGAATCCTTTCTAGGCTGTTAATTTTTAACCTGGAATTTACATATCTAGAGGGGTGAATTTAAAAATTCACGGCTGCGCAAGGAATGAGGATTTTTTAGACTTTGGGTACAGATCTATAATTCTTCTTGTGTTTCAGGAGATCTCTGAGTAGTCACTGTGGGTTTTTTTCCCTTTTAACACATGTTATGTCTCCTGCAGCGTTTGTACACTGAGGCCTGGGATAAGGACAAGACACAAATCCACATAATGCCCGACACTCCTGAAATCACACTGGCAAGAGAGAACAAGAAAAACTACAGCCTGGTGAGTGTGTGAGCCCTGAAAATGGATCTGCTCTGTGCCAGGGCTGCACCAGGAATGTGCTGGTGAACCTTTTATGGCTGACACCCTCACTTTCCATAAGTAAATCCCATTTTTATCCTCGAAAACGTGACTGTAAAATCATCGTTTGCATATTTGTAGTAGTGCATACTTAGACCAGTGAGCACTACTGAGAGTAGATTCCATGGGAAACTAGTTGGGAAATTTTAGGGAGTAATTTCTGCCAGTGTTCATATCATTGGGAAGGCAGGAAATTAATTCCAACCCTGGAAATACCAAAAAGATAATTTCAATTCCGAAAAGCTGTGATCCCAGTGCTCAATGTTATTTTAGGCAAAAACCCCTCACATTGGTAAAAGGTGGCTTTAAAAAGTAGGTTTTATTCCTCTTGAATAGCAGAATAGTTTAGCTCTCAAACTGTAGTCAATGGTATGTTATTTAAAGTTGTAAAAGAAAAATTTATTAAAAAATGTATTTAACAAAATCCTCTTTTGACATGAGTTGGTATCAATTACTGATATGGAGCTCTGACTTAAATAAAGCTGAGTTAAAATAGATCTTAACATAACTTTTCAATCTGCTTCCAAACAGTTTGTTTTGCATAGAATATAATATGTGGAACTTTTATGAATCCCACTGTTGAATTCCTTCCCTAGAAACAATACAGACAGGCCATGGAAGACTCAAAGAAGAAAGGCTACGACCTGAGAATCGATGCCATCCCCATTCAGGCGGCCAAGGCATCCAGGCAAATTGCCAGTGATGTAAGAATCCACCTTTTCTGTTTCTCTGTGAGCTGACATCTCAGCACTGCAACCTGGGAGTTTCCAGAGGTGAGCTGGAAATACAACATCTTGTTCTGCATTTCAGTACAAGTACAAGGAGGGCTATCGGAAGCAGCTGGGCCACCACATCGGGGCCCGCAACATCGAGGACGACCCCAAGATGATGTGGTCGATGCACGTGGCCAAGATCCAGAGTGACAGGGAGTACAAGAAGGACTTTGAGAAGACCAAGACACACTTCAGCAGCCCCGTGGACATGCTGGGGGTGGTGCTGGCCAAGAAATGCCAGGGCTTGGTGAGCGACATCGACTACCGGCACTACCTGCACCAGTGGATCTGCCTGCCCGACCAGAACGACGTGATCCACGCCAGGCAAGCCTACGACCTGCAGAGTGATGTGAGCTCCCTTTTATGTCATTTTTGGGGAAGAATGTCTTTGATACTCCATATAGGTGGATCAGGCCATCACATCTTGATGTGGTAGAACCGACTTTTTAAGTTTCATGACTGATTAAAACTCAGATCTTCAGTAGGATATGTTAATTAATAGATATTTAAGTGAACTACGGTAATTCCAGACTGGGACTACTTGTCATTTTCATTCTGTGAAACCTGGGCAATGGTTTCACTCTTTACGTCCATTAATGCAGGATTTTTCCCGTGATTTTCTCTGGGGCTTTGAATTTATTTGAATTACTGATAAAGTTGATTTATCAAAGGTTATTTATATGTTAAAAAAATCACTATGCAAATTGCATTATTATTATTATTACTAGAATAACCTTTTTACTAGAATAACCTTTGTGTATTTTTTGATGTGTTTGTCTTGTGACAGAACTACTACAAGTCTGACCTGCAGTGGCTGCGGGGTGTTGGTTGGGTCCCCATTGGATCCTTGGAAGTGGAGAAGGCCAAGAGGGCTGGGGAGATCCTGAGTGACAAAATCTACCGTCAGCACCCGGACACCATCAAGTTCACCAGCATCCCAGACTCCCTGCCCATGGTGCTGGCCAAGCAGAACGCAGACACCATGAACAAGGTGAGTGCTGGCTGGATCAGTGCCACATCAGCAGCCTGGGCCTGAACCCCAGGGACAGGAACAGAACTGCACTGAGCCCAGGCAGTGCTTTAGTCATTCTCCTCAATCAGTGTGGCAATTTCCTGAGTGTTGGTAAATTCCCTCAGATAAATCCTTCCTTTGTTAATGTTATCTCTGCCTAATTACTTACCCAGTTATCCATTTTACATTTCCTGTATTTGTCCCTAGTATGCTCCACATTTACCCTGATTGTTGAGATGCCATATTTTCCCCTCCTTTGAAATGCCATATTTGTCTCTTCCTCTGTTCCCTCTCAGCGTTTATACACTGAAGCCTGGAACAAAGACAAGACCTCGATTCATGTCATGCCTGACACCCCAGAAATCCTGCTGGCCAAACAAAACCGAGTCAACTACAGTGAGGTGAGGGAAACTGGGGAGGGAGACAGTTAAAGGGTTCCTGGCAAGAACAATTTTGTCATCTCTGACATTCAGTTCATCTTAAAATATTGTCAGGTTGCTTAGTTTCTCATTTTACAAATAACCAGTTCCAGTGCTGAAATCAGAGTTGTTCTTTCACTAGAATTGACCTCCTGCATACTTAATTAGCTTTTTAAAAGAGATCATCTGCCATAATCAAGACATCATTTCTACAGCGAGATATACAAATAAATAATTTTTCTTTCCTTCCCTGAATTATTTCCATTTCCCAAATGTCTACAGTAAAATTACAAGGTCTTTGAAATCTGCATTTCATTGTTTTCTAGAGAAGACAGAGCTGTATTCAAGTTATCGAAGTTGCCTGAAGATCAAATATATTGTTTGGGGATTTGAACAGTTTTATTACCCAGATATGCCTAACTGAAATGCTGTTTTGCTTTTGAAACTCAAATGTGGTTTTGTTTTTCTCACAGAAAATGTACAAACTGGCCTTGGAGGAGTCGAAGAAGAAGGGCCACGATTTGCGTTTTGATGCCATTCCTATCCAATCTGCCAAAGCCTCCAGAGAGATTGCCAGTGATGTAAGCAGGGGTTTTTTTATGGATTTGGAATACCAAAAAAGAATCTGAATGTTTGTTCCTCCCTTTGTTCATGCCCTACCTTAAATCATAAATAGATAATATTAAATCCTAGATTCCACCTTTAGTGCATGAAAGGAATGGGTAATCAGTGTTTTTATGCATGAGCTTTATATCACTGAAATAAACAGATGGAATAATGTGAGGATTATTTATATGCCCCCTGCAGTAGTGCCATGATGTCCATGGATGTTCAAATGGGATGATCAAAAAGGCATTTGAGTCAGTGCCAGGGTTTGTCGAATTAACTTCTGGTTCAAAAAATATTCCTGCTTAAGTGTCGTATTCAAGATGTCTGAACACAAAAATAGGGGTAAAACTATGAAATCACTAGGACAGGTTGTGCTTCGGAGATGAGGAAACATCACTAGGAGGGGGAGAAAAACAGATTTTTATGCTCTTTCTTTTTCTATCATAGTTGATATTACATATTGTATTAAGACCAACTCACACCATCTTCAACCTGGTGCTTTTTGTACAAAGATTTTAAAATAAGTTAATACTTATAATTTAGTCCTAATAGTAAATGAATGTGGAATTACAAATTTATTAGAATGCTAAAAGTTTTAAAATTAAAAGTTAGTGAATTAAACCTGTGATATAGATATATCAAAAATGTGAGATAACTATATCCAATAAAAGTGCCTTTTCTGTGAAGATCAATCCAGGAGCTGAAAGAACTGAATAATATTTTTATTTCAACGTAAGACTAATGAATATATTAAATTGTTTGAATTATTTATTAACTTACCAATACACCGAGTGACTGTGAATCTCCTTTGTTTCAGTACAAGTACAAGGAGGGCTATCGGAAGCAGCTGGGCCACCACATCGGGGCCCGCAACATCGAGGACGACCCCAAGATGATGTGGTCGATGCACGTGGCCAAGATCCAGAGTGACAGGGAGTACAAGAAGGACTTTGAGAAGACCAAGACTCGCTTCAGCAGCCCTGTGGACATGCTGGGGGTGGTGCTGGCCAAGAAGTGCCAGGGCTTGGTGAGCGACATCGACTACCGGCACTACCTGCACCAGTGGATCTGCCTGCCCGACCAGAACGACGTGATCCACGCCAGGCAAGCCTATGACCTGCAGAGTGATGTGAGCAAATCCTTGCATTTGTGATCATAATTCAAGATTCAGGGTCTTCTACACTCTTATTAATTTTTCAAATATACATTAAATGCCTGAGTCACTTCATTAGGTTTGTTGGTGGCGGTGAAATGTTCATTACACCATCCCATTTCTGTTTAATTGTATTTCCTCAGTGCTTAGCCTGAGGTGTAATTTTATTTCATCAAATTGATGTTTAATCCCATATTCCTCAGTCCTTAACTTGAGATGTAATTTGTGTGTAACTCTGGTATTTGTGATGTGCTCCAGTAACTCCGTTCTTTCTGTTATTTAATCATTATTTTACTTCATCTTCACAAATAACAAGTGTTTTCAAAACCATATCCTGCTACCAGGCAGAAACACACACAGTTGTTCAGAAACACACACAGTTGTTCAGAAACACACACAGTTGTTCATATAGACTAAGATGTGCTTGTTTATAGTTATTTTAATTCTGAATCACATTTGCACCTCTATAATGGGCTTTCAATCTTCTCAGGCTGTTTACAAATCAGACCTGGAGTGGCTGCGGGGCGTTGGCTGGGTCCCCATTGGATCCTTGGAAGTGGAGAAGGCCAAGAGGGCTGGGGAGATCCTGAGTGACAAAATCTACCGTCAGCACCCGGACACCATCAAGTTCACCAGCATCCCAGACTCCCTGCCCATGGTGCTGGCCAAGCAGAACGCAGACACCATGAACAAGGTGAGTGCTGGCTGGATCAGTGCCACATCAGCAGCCTGGGCCTGAACCCCAGGGACAGGGCTAGAACTGCACTGAGCCCAGGCAGTGCTGCACTCACAGGTGATCCATTTACAAACACTGGCTCTGGTTCTTTCACTCAGAGCTCTCAGGCCAAGTCATGGGAGACTCAACTTCCCTGAGATTCTGCAAATTATACTTGACCTTTTCCCTGAGCTGTGTGTGCAGTGGGCACTGAAAATGCTTTGGTTTAGTCACCATTCTGAAGCCATGTGGCAGTCTCCCAAGTGTTGGTAAATTCCCTCAGATAAATTCTCCTTTAGTTGATGTTATCTGTACCTGACTAAGCACAGGACTGTGTTTCCTTGCTATATTTCAGAGTATCACAGAATAATTTGGTTAGAATGGACCTTAAAGATCATTTTGTTCCAACCCCCTGCCATGAGCAGGGACACTTTCCACTAGAGAGGTGCTATAATTTTAATTAATATGCTCTGTGTTTTTCCTTGATTCCTGGGGTAGGACCCAGTTTGGAATGCCATATTGATCTCTCCCTGTTTCCTTCCTCAGCGTTTATACACTGAAGCCTGGAATAAAGACAAGACCTCGATTCATGTCATGCCTGACACCCCAGAAATCCTGCTGGCCAAACAAAACCGAGTCAACTACAGTGAGGTGAGGGAAACTGGGGAGGGAGACAGTTAAAGGGTTCCTGGCAAGAACAATCTTGTCATCTCTGACTTTTAATCAATAGTAAAATAATATTATCAAGCTGTTCAGTTTGAGAAATTGCCAGTTCCAGTGCTGAAATCAGAGTTCTTCTTTCACTGGAATTTATCTTCTGGGTATCTAATTGGGCTTATAAAAGATACTATCCACCATAAATCAGAAATAATTTCTATAGCAAGTTGTGAAAAGAAATACCTTCAGTTTTTAAGTGTTCCTTTCTTTGCCTTCCCATCATGCTTTCCATTTTCCAAATGTCCACAATATAATTACAAGGTCTTTGAAATCTGCATTTTTTTCATTTTCTAGAGAACAATATCAAAGTTGCCTAAAGATTAACAGTATTGTTTAGGGACTTCCTTTGTTTTATTACAGAGCTGTGCTTAACTGAAGCGTAATTTTGCTTTAGAAACTAAAATGTGGGGGTTTTTTCTCACAGAAAATGTACAAACTGGCCTTGGAGGAATCGAAGAAAAAGGGCTACGATCTGCGTTTCGATGCCATTCCCATCCAATCTGCCAAAGCCTCCAGAGAGATTGCCAGTGATGTAAGCAGGTTTTGTTGTTTCCATGTGGATTTGGGAATGGGGAAGGATTGGAATGTTTGTTCCTTTGTCTGTTAATGTCATACTTTATAGAATGACTAATATGGAAGTCTATTTTCATAGGGATTCTACCACATGCCTCCAGTGCATGAAAAGAAGGGGTAGCCAGTAATTTATACATGAGATTTATATCACTGTAATAAATAAACAGGAAAATGTGAGGTTTATTTATATGTCCCCTGTAATAGTTCTGTTGATGTCCTTGGATGTTTAAGTAAGATAATCAAAATTATGTCTGTGCTGGAGTTAGTCAAGGTAATTTCTGATTCAGAATAGGAAATACTTTAAAATCTCTCCCCAGAACAGACATACTAGTAAATCAATTCTAAAAGTTTAAAGGCTTGTGTTTTCCAGAGGAAAAATATATTCTGTGAAAGTGTCATATTGAAATTCAAAATGTCTGAGCACAGAACTAGGGAAAAAAACCCACACAATGACCAGGACAGGTTTTGCATTGAGGATGAGGCAACATCAGAGACAGAGGATAACAGATTCTTGTGCTCCTTGTTTTTCTATCGGGATTTGTATTTAAATGGCTTGTGTAAAAAATTAATAGATGCTATTTTGGTTTGGCTTCAGTACAAGTACAAGGAGGGCTATCGGAAGCAGCTGGGCCACCACATCGGGGCCCGCAACATCGAGGACGACCCCAAGATGATGTGGTCGATGCACGTGGCCAAGATCCAGAGTGACAGGGAGTACAAGAAGGACTTTGAGAAGACCAAGACCCGCTTCAGCAGCCCCGTGGACATGCTGGGGGTGGTGCTGGCCAAGAAATGCCAGGGCTTGGTGAGCGACATCGACTACCGGCACTACCTGCACCAGTGGATCTGCCTGCCCGACCAGAACGACGTGATCCACGCCAGGCAAGCCTATGACCTGCAGAGTGATGTGAGCAAATCCTTGCATTTGGAATCATAATTCAATATACAGGGTCTTCTACACTCTTATTAATTTTTCAAACATACATTATATGCCTGAGTCACTTCATCAGGTTTGTTGGTGGAGATGAAATGTTCATTACACCATCCCATTTCTGTTTAATTGTATTTCCTCAGTCCTTAACCTGAGGTGTAATTTGTGTGTAACTCTGGTATTTGTGGTGTGCTACAGTAACTCCATTCTTTCTGTTATTTAATCATTATTTTACTTCATCTTCACAAATAACAAATGTTTTCAAAACCATATCCTGCTACCAGACAGAAACACACACAGTTGTTCATAGAGACTCAGATGTGCTTGTTTATAGTTATTTTACTTCTGAACCACCTGTATAACGGGCTTTCAAATCCTTTCAGGCTGTTTACAAATCAGACCTGGAATGGCTACGAGGTATTGGATGGGTTCCTGTTGGTTCCTTGGAAGTGGAGAAGGCCAAGAGGGCTGGGGAGATCCTGAGTGACAGGAAGTACCGTCAGCACCCGGACACCATCAAGTTCACCAGCATCCCAGACTCCCTGCCCATGGTGCTGGCCAAGCAAAATGCTGAGATAATGAACAAGGTGAGGTGTTGGGGTTCTTTTCGTGACAAAATCACCAGTATTAGCAGTTGACAGAACTTGTTCATGAGGTGAAAAACACAACATAGAAAGTAAAACTGAAGACTTTAGCTGTGGAATTAAAATAAATGTCCAAATTCAGCCACTGTACAGGAAAGCTCTTATTTTAGGGCTCTCTGTGTGAACTGAGCACTCAGTAAAAATGTACAGAAAGAAGTCACCTGAATCACATATTTTTTAACTGCTGAACAAGATATGAGGAAACAGCTGAAGTTCTCTGGAAGTGAAGTTTCTGCAGTGATTCTCAGAGCTGGAGGATGAAGGTCACTAAGTAGCTCCTCCTGCTGCTTTTTAAGGAACAGAATCAAGCAACCTATACAGATATAGCAGAATAATTAATATAGTTTTCCTCTTTCATTAGTTTCTCAGCATTTCAAAAGCAACAATTGCTGCACTGACTTAGCTTGAGAAATAAGGACAAAACTTCCTTCTTGAGTTGTTCACCTTTGTTGAATCAGGGTATTTTATTGCTTGAACTCCCCACAGCAGTCTGTAAAATAATTTATTTGGACAAATGTGTTAGTTTGGTTATATATCTATATATAGTTCTCCCTCAAGGTTACTTTATCATGGATACATTTTTTTATCACTGCTGCTTTAGAACCTGCAGTGTTTCCATCATGACACACACAAAGGAATGTTTCTAAGGGACTGTTTTCCTCTCTGTAGCGTTTGTACACAGAAGCCTGGGATGCAGATAAAAAAACCATCCACGTCATGCCTGACACACCAGACATTCTGTTAGCCAGGGCTAATGCAGCCAACGTCAGCAAGGTAAGAGCATTTACACATTTACTAAGCTAAGGGAAATTCAGAATGAAACAAGCATTTCTTTATAGTTAAAGAAATGCACATTGATGAAAATGTTGAGAAAAAATTGTGAAATGTAGAAACCCCTTGTTAAATATTGATAAACCATTTTCTGTCTTGTCTTGTGTAGAAACTTTATGTACAAGCCTGGGAAGAGGCCAAGAAGAAGGGTTATGACATGAGAGCAGATGCAATTCCAATCCAGAGTGCCAAGGCATCGCGAGATATCGCGAGTGACGTACGTTCTTCCTTCGCCTGTATTTTCAGTTGCCTGGAAAACAAGAATATCACAAACATTTGTGACCAGCAGCAATATGAAATGATGGGACCTTCACCCCACTTTCTGCTAACACTTCTTTTTGCATTTCCTAGTACAAGTACAAGCAGACCCACGAGAAGCAGAAGGGGCACTACATCGGGTGCCCCAGCGCCAAGGACGACCCCAAGCTGGCGTTGGCGGCGCGGGCCATGGCGCTGCAGAACGACCGCCTCTACAGGAAGGCCTACCACGACTCCAAGACCCAGATCCACATCCCTGTGGATGCCCTGTCAGTGCAGGCGGCCAAGGAGTGCCAGACCCTGGTCAGTGACATCGACTACAAGCAGTACCTGCACCAGTGGACGTGTCTTCCTGACCAGAATGACGTGATCCACGCGCGGCAGGCCTACGACCTGCAGAGTGATGTGAGTGGGGATAACTCTGGGAAGGCTTTATGTCTGTGGCTCTGTTTGGTACTGACTGGCCAAATGTCCTCTCAAATGCACATTCATGAGCCTGCAGTCTGTCCTGCTGTGTTTATTTTGTCCTTTCCAAATCAGCAGTGCTTTCAGCCTGGGGGCCAGGAATATCCTGGGTGGTTCATCAGGAGGCTGTGTTTCCTTGGGCTGCTATAAAGTTTTTGCTTGCAGCCTGCTACCAGATTACACCCTTGGTTTGCATGTAGCAGGTATCTTCAAAGTATCTCTGTTTCTGTGAAAATGAGGGGTTTAGCTGTGTGTGGAAAGCACCTGGTACATCACAGTGTCATTGGCTGTTCGTTGTGTAACTGTGTGAGAAGGAATTTGGGGAAAGCTTTATGGGAAGTCCCTGCACAAAGAGTTAGAACCACAGAATGGTTTGAGTTGGAAGGGACCTTAAAGACCATCTCATTCCAGCCCCCAAGGGCAAAGACACCTCCCACTAGAACAGGTTACTCAGATCCTCATCCACCCTGGTTTTGAACATCTCCAGGGATGGACAGTCCAGAACCCTTCCGGGCAAAGAGTCATCTGTGCAACACCAGTAACCCTTGTTTCGTTTGCAGAACGTGTACAAGTCCGACCTGGAGTGGCTGAGAGGCATTGGCTGGCTGACAGAAGGGTCTGTGGAGGTGGTGAAAGCCAAGAAGGCGCAGGAGCTGCTCAGTGACCGCTTGTACCGCACGCGGCCCGAGCAGCTCAAGTTCACCAGCATCACCGACTCCCCGGACGTTGTGCTGGCCAAGACCAACGCCATGCAGCTCAGTGACGTAAGCTCGCCTTGCACTTCCCTTTCACTTACAGGATGGCATTTCTTGTCTTTGTGGGGGGCAGTAGAATTGGGAATTATTCAATGGAATTACCCAAGAATTCCTGTTGGGGTTTTTTTCCCCCGAAGTGAAAAGCCATTTTTCTTCCTTTCTCCTCAGCGTCTGTATCGTGAGGCCTGGGACAAAGACAAGACCCAGATCTCTGTGCCTTCTGACACTCCTGTGATGCTGCAGTCCAAAGTCAACGCTCTCAACATCAGCAATGTAAGAGAGTTAAATGAAATGCTTGTGAAGTGTTAGATAATTAACAACAACAATTGTTCTTTGTTTTTTGGCCTCTGTCTTTTAGGTTTTGCTGTAAATGGTGGTGCACAAACACCATCTTCCAATGTGCTTGTAAACAAGAAATTAGATCCAGGGGCTCTTTAGGCTGAGAGGTTGTGAGTTCGTGAGCAAACTCCAAAGTTCAGTGTGCAATCCCTTTGGCACAACCTCCCAAATAATTTCTGTGGAAGAGCTTTTGAAGCCTGCAGACTCCTCAACCCTGACAGGTTTTGCAGGCTTGACCCACCAGTTTTATGGGACTTGCACACTGCAGATTTTCTACAGCTGGAAACATTTCCCAGTTTGCATTTCCAGCAGGACTTGACAGGGGCTTTGCCTGGAACATGAATTTCCTCCCAGCCTTTCTTGCTGTTTATAGTATTAAACATTTTTCAAAAGCACCCGATGTGACTGGATGAGGCATGAAATATTTCAAGTGCTATTGCAAAAGACATTACACTTCCCTTCTTTTTGTCTTGCTTGTGCTTTGATTACTGGGGGTCTTTTGAGTTCCTTATAATCTGGTTTGCAATAGCATTTGGTTTCTGAATTTTCACAGATGTTAAAAATAAAAATACCCACCTGTGCTAATGACAGAGTTGCCAGAAGGGCTGGCCAAGCTTCTGTGAGTGAGATGGCACAAAGAAGGAGCCCTCATGTTCCTGGGCTTGGTGTCCTGGGCAAGCTGGGTGTCTCTAGACACATGAAAGCACTTTGGGTTCTGTTCAGTCTCAAAAATGGACTGAGCCTCTCTGCCTACACTCCCTTTAAGTCTTGAGTTTTCTTCTCTTAAGACCCTTGCCAGGATCATTATTGTAACCCTGCCTGCTTACAGGGGGCAAACAGAATAATTCCAAGGAAAGTAGCTTTCAAGGGAAGGAATTTGTACCAGAGAGACTTCGCTGTGTTTGACAAAGGTGATTAATTTCCTTTGCAGAAACATTATCAGAAGGCCTGGGACGAGGCCAAGGCAAAAAGCTACGACATAAGAGCTGATGCCATTCCCATCAAACAAGCCAAGGCCTCCAGGGACATCTGCAGTGAGGTACAGTCCTCTCCTGGCCTGGGGGTGGGGTCTGTCCCTGTGTCCAGCTCAGCAGCTCCGAGCGAGGTTCAGCTCGAGGGGCCGAGAGCCACAAACCCTTCTGTTTGGTGCTCCGTGTGGATAAACAATGAGTGACTGCTCCTGTTACCTCTGCCCTTGCAGTACAAGTACAAAGAGACCCACGAGAAGCAGAAGGGGCACTACATCGGGTGCCCCAGCGCCAAGGACGACCCCAAGCTGGCGTTGGCGGCGCGGGCCATGGCGCTGCAGAACGACCGCCTCTACAGGAAGGCCTACCACGACTCCAAGACCCAGATCCACATCCCTGTGGATGCCCTGTCCGTGCAGGCAGCCAAGGAGTGCCAGACCCTGGTCAGTGACATCGACTACAAGCAGTACCTGCACCAGTGGACGTGTCTTCCCGACCAGAACGACGTGATCCACGCGCGGCAGGCCTACGACCTGCAGAGCGACGTGAGTGTCTCGACAGACGGTGGTGGTTGCTGCTCTTGCTATTTAATGTATTGCAGTCTTGATGGTTTGATATTATACAGTTACAACAGATCTATCTTCAGACTGGTTTCCTCAATTTTTTATAATCTGCTCTTTTTCACCTTTAAAAAGCACTCATTTTCCCTCTAAATTTTATAAAACTTTAGTTGGTATCTGCTGGGTTACGTGTGCTTTTGGAGTGGTATGATTTGGAGGGGATGAAGGATTTGTCTTTGATGGGACTTGGGAGTAAAAGCTGTTTGCTGCCTTGGAATCAGGTGGCTTTTATAACTCCTCTTTATTTGAATCAGCTGGAAATATATTTCACTGGAAGCAAACAGTGTAAGGTACAGTGAAATGTTTCAGTGGCTGATAGAGCAGGAGGAATCAGTGCAGCTGATTTCCTGACTTGGCTTTCCTGGCTTACTAGTCAACATCAGTCACTGTTCCACTGTTCCAATTCTGAGCTTTGAGGTGAGACTCAGCTTCCTTGCTTTTTGCCACATTTCCTGGTGGGCATCTTGTTTTTTTGTTTGGACTTGTAAATTGTTGAAATGAGTGGAGGAATAAGGATTTTGGAGGGGACAGGAGGAGTCTTCTAAGATCTTAATATTCATCACCATTAGCAGCAATTCCTTTCAGTTGTTTCCCCTCTATTAAGCTCCCCAAGCTTTAGATGGTGTTGTTTAAGAAATGAACTGCTTAAAAAATGGTTCCCAGATTTCATTTTACTTATTACAATGGACATCTCTTGTATGCAAGAAGGACTGATCCATCTCTAGCTGGATATGAAACATAGACTGCTTTCTATAATTCAAAATAACGAAGGCAGTGATTTTAAACCCTGTGTTTTTCCTTTCCCTGTGCCATTTAGGCTGTGTACAAGTCAGACCTGGAGTGGCTCCGTGGCATTGGTTGGTTGCCCAATGAGTCTCCAGAGATCAAGAGGGTGAAGAATGCCCAGGACCTCCTGAGTGACAACGTGTACCGGACACCCATCGACAGGCTCAAGTTCACCAGTGTGGTGGATTCCCCAGACGTTGTCCTTGCTAAAACAAACGCTGAGCAGCTCAGCATTGTATGTAACAACCTCCTTAAGTGCCTGAAGGGGGAAATCTCACTGCTAAAATGTAGAATTAATCAGTGGCATTTTCAGTTCAGTGCTTTTCCAAGCTTTTTATTGCTTAGAGATGGTAATTCAGCAGGGATTTATGGGATTTGATGCGAATGACAAGTGAAATTCCATCATTATAATATAAAATAAACTCTTTTAACAGCCAAAATACAAAGAAGCCTGGGAAAAGGACAAGACCATGATCCATATTATGCCAGACACACCTGAAATCAACCTAGCCAAGGCTAATGCTGTTAATTATAGCCAGGTATGTTAATCATTATTTTCTACTTTCTCCATTATTTCTGTTACTTTTTACTATTCTCTATATTTCTCTAACATAGTATGTGTTTCCTGTGAATTATATCATTCTAAGGTATTGCTTCCAAAACTGAAGATTAAGTAGCACAAATCTCATTGAAGTCTGTCCTCAAACAGGGCTTGTAACATTCCCTTCCCTGTACTGAGTGTCCCTAAAGTATTTACATATTTTAAAACAAAGGCTTGCATTAAGCTATTTAAAAATTATCATTGTCGTGCACCATTCAGGTAATATTTTACTGAAATAGATGGGAGCCCAAGGCATATAAATATTTCCTAAACCTATACAAACACCCTTCTGGGCTTTATAAGTTGCAAAACTGGCGTTGCAGGCCCCGTGAATGTTTTAAAAGCAGCAAAACTCACAGTTTATGGCTTGGAGGCAGGAGTCATGCACACCAAAATCCGGGGTATTTCAGCAGGCAGATGGCAGGAACTCTGTGTTTCTTCCATGGCAGATGGCAGAGCATTCAGCACATGTGTGGCATTTTTCCTGTCCTTTCAGAAAAAGTACAAAGGAGCTTGGGATGAGGTGAAGACGAGCTACGATTTGAGAGCAGACGCGATCCCCATCAAGACAGCCAAGGCCTCCAGAGAGATTGCCAGTGATGTAAGTGCCAAGAGTCAGCTGGACCTTCCCATGCCCTGAGAGCTCCTCCTGATAACTGTTCTGACGGTGAGCTGTGCTCTGTCCCCAGTACAAGTACAAACTGGAGCACGAGAAGCAGAAGGGCCATTACGTCGGAGTTCCCAACGCCAAAGGGGACTCGAAAATCCAGTTTGCCCTCGACGTAGCCAAAGTTCAGAGCGAGCGGGAGTACAAGAAGTACTTTGCCAAGCTGAGGACCCAGTGCCACCTCCCAGTGGACATGATGTCCATCGTGGCAGCCAAGCACGGGCAGACTCTGGTCAACGACGCCGAGTACCGGACGTACCTGCACCAGTGGATCTGCCTCCCGGACCAGAACGACGTCATCCATGCCAGGCAGGCCTACGACCTCCAGAGCGATGTAAGACAGCATGAGAACAGCCCTCAAGGCAGTCATGAGTTGTCTCTTCTTTTTCTGCTTCAGCTGTAAATAGTGGGAATCTGCTGAACTCAGAGAATTGGCTTTGCTCGTTGTTAGGAGTACAAAATATACACCGCTTATGTTTTGCCAAGTTCAGAGGGTGCTAAATTCAGATGTAGTGCTCATGTTGGAATTATTGCTCTCCTTTGAGCCACTGGAAGTAAGAGCCATTATTTATGGATCTTGCTGGAGCTGTAACTAACAGCAGGGACCCTGTTTTGTTTTCCCAGGCTGTTTACAAAGCTGATTTGGAATGGCTGCGGGGCATTGGATGGCTGCCAAATGATTCCCTTGGAGTCAAGCACGTCAAATATGCTGGAGATCTCTTGAGTGAGGTAACAAAGTGGTTTTCAGTACTAAAATTTGCTCCAGGGCATAAGTCATGCAAAGTATTCTAAATGGGTAAATACATCAGTTTGTTTCTAATGAAAAAGACAGCTGTAGTATTTGCACAGCATTCACTGTGCATGGAGAGCTTTCCTTCCATGGCAGCCTCCTTGCCTTGAGTCTGCATTCAGAATTGTGTGTTATCCAGGCCATATTCCAGGGGGATCTGACTGTCCCCTCCTTTCTTTCCTCTTGTGCAGAGGAAGTACCGCACAAAGGCTGAAACCCTCCCCTTCACCCCGGTGGCTGACAGGGTTGATTTCGTCACAGCGAAGAACAGTGGGGAGATTCTCAGTGATGTGAGTTTGCTCCCAGGTGTCTGGGCTACCTTTGACTTTTAGGGCTCTGTGTTTAACGTATTTTGTCCAACAACCCTGCAAGCTCTTGTTTCATGCACAAATGATGTGTTTTCCCAAGTCTGTGATGGTGCCTCAAGGCAGTCTCTTCTTTCCCTGTTCTAGATTAAATACCACAAAGCCTGGAATGAGGCCAAGTCCAATTACACCCTGACAGACACCCCACAGCTGGATATGGCCCGGGAGGCAGCCAGGATTCTAAACCAGGTACGTGATCCCTCCTTGGCAGTTTCCACTCACATTAATAACTCTTTTAAGGTATTTAGAAAACCTGTTTTATTAGGAGCAACCCCAAAGGAAGGATTTCTTGTTGTTATACTTTAATATAGGTCACATGTATAGAATGCTTTGGGTTGGAAGGGACCTTAAAGCCCATTCAGCCCCATCCCCTGCCGTGGGCAGGGACACCTTCCTCTAGACCAGGTTGTTCCAAGCCCTGTTCAACCTGGCCTAGAAATATATATATATATATATTTATATACACACACTGTGATAGTTATCACTATAGTAGTGTTGAATTTCTCCTCACTTTTATTTTCCACAGAGTTTATATAAGGAGAGTTGGGAGAAGGAAAAAGCCACTGGGTACCTGTTGCCCCCTGACACGGTGCAGATCTCTCATGCCAAGCACTCCAGCGATGTCCAGAGTGAGGTAAGGATTCTTCTCCTTGGGAAAAAAAGTGCTTAGAAACCTGAAATATTACAAGCCTTGAAAATACAACAACTGACTTAGAAAGCTTTCAGTGTGGGCTAACACCCAGACTTTTCAGGAGCCACTGTCCTCCAAACAATTCAGCCCTATTGGTGATAATGGGTTTTGGAGATGTCGGTGTTGGAAAGTCAAACTGACCCTTCCACATTCACTCTCTCCAGAAACAATCCTTTCAAAACCAACTGAGGTGGACTTTCATATGTTATAAATGTTAAATAATTGAAGTGATATCATGATTCTAATATATGGCTCTGATTTCACTTTTTTGGCATATTATGAGGCTTCCTCCTTGAAAACCTGTAAGCAGGTACACACTTTACATTTTCAACTTGAGCATAATGGATACTAAAATTATTACGTGATTCTTTTATGGAATATACATTTTATCAAAACAGTGTGATGTAAGTAGTTTAAATAAACATCCACTCTTTAATAATTTCTTATTGAAATAATTTGTTACAAAAATGAGATTAAATGCACTTATTAGCAAACATTTCCTCTTGTGTTGACAATACTGATTCCTGAAAATTGGTAGCATTTCAGTCTGGAAAATGCTGCATTTTGAAGTGGGAAGCCTATAAAAAGTAATATTCCTGTTTGCCTCATATTTTTATCTGGTCATGTACTGAAAACCAAAGGCTGGACAACTCTGTCTCATCTGCTCTTCGTGCAGCCGTTCCCAGGTCAGAACCAGCCTGGGCACGGTCAGTGCTGATTTATCCCTATTTCTGCCCTCTCCCATCAGCTGAAATACAAAGCTGAGTACGTGAAGCAGAGGGGTCACTACGTGGGCGTTGCCAAGATGAGGGATGACCCCAAGCTGGTGTGGTACGAGCACGCGGGCGAGATCCAGAACGACCGCCTGTACAAAGCCAACTACAACAAAACCAAGTCCAAAATCCACATCCCTGTGGATGCCATGGCAGTTGTGGCGGCAAAGGAAGGGCAGAACTTGGTCAGTGATGTTGACTATCGCCAGCACCTGCACCAGTGGACGTGTCTTCCCGACCAGAACGACGTGATCCACGCGCGGCAGGCCTACGACCTGCAGAGCGACGTGAGTGGTGCTGCAGACACACTGGGCCCTGCCCACCGAGCACACTGCCTGATTCATCCTGAATTAATATGTTTGCCTTCCTTTTCCATTGTCTTTGTGACTCAGAACATTTACAAATCCGACTTGGAATGGCTTCGTGGCATCGGTTGGATCCCTCTGGACTCGGTGGAGCACAAGAAGGTTAAGAATGCCCAAGAACTGGTAAATAAGGTAAGACGGAACATTTCAGCAGTGGCACAAAGAGCGTTGCCTTCTCAGGCCCAGTGTTGAAGGTATCATTTCATCTCTTTGCAGAGATCATACACCAAAGAAGCCCTGGATAACTTCTCCAAATACACCAGTGTGGTTGACACTCCCGACATCGTGTTGGCGAAGATGAACTCTGTCAACCAGAGTGATGTATGGACTGTTTCTTGTCCTAGAAACTTGTATACAAGAATTAGTAGATGATTTAGTTGCCTTTGCTCAACTATCCTATGTTTAGCCCTCTGTGTGTGTGTGAAAATGCTGCTTCAGTAATAACGGGCTCTACTAGGGTAAATAAATTTATAAATGATATAAATGAACAACAAAATATTCTATCCAAAATAATTTAGCATTTTTCTGTAGAAGGATATAGCATGTGTCTGACTGAGACTTTCCATAGGTTTTGCTTGTGGTAGTTGAAAATTGAGTCTCGTTCTCACAATACCCATAAGAGAAAATTAATGTCTACTTCCAACAGTTGGACTAGGTGGAATGATGCATTTCTCCTGTGTTTGTTTTCTTTTTGTAGCTAAAATACAAAGAAACTTTTAACCTTGAGAAAGGCCAGTACATTGGGTCTGATGACACTCCTGCACTGCACCACGCCAAGGACATGTCCTTACTGCACAGTGAGGTAGGAGCCCAAAAATCCCCACCTCATCCCTGATTTCTTGGTTTGGAAAGCAGCAGAACGGGGAGTGGACTGCAGGAAAGTGTTCTGCTCCTGTTTCTATCAGAGATTTGCTGAATTATTTAATTTCTGGGTTTGGATCACTGGAATCAGGATAATTCCTTTGCTTTTTGAACTGGTCTTACAGCACAGCTGGGTGGTGTTTGGAAGTGGGAATAGTAGTAGTAGTAGAGTTTGTGTGACAAAACCAATTTATAATTCCATCCAGTAATCTCTTCCTTGGCTACTGATGAAATTCACAGTTATTTTTTTATAAGAAAGGAAAATTATAGATGACTGACATTATGAAACTGTTACTCTTAATTAGTTTCACTAATTTTAATGGGAAACCTCTGTTTTTTGAAAATATAAGTGACCACTCCCTCATACAAGTAGACACTTCCTAATTCAGTCTGAAGGTAAATATATTTAATATTTAACATAACAAGATGTATTAGAAAAGTGCCACTGACACAGTTAATGTTTCTATGATACACAACAATATTACTTGCAGATTTTTCCCAATTTCACTCACATATCTATAAATTTATCAATCTCAATTCTATACTGCACTTTTAAACAAGAATTCATATCTACAGTTTGGATATTTTTGTTTACTCTTCTGGATATGAATATAATAAAGCAAGCAGAAATCAGGGAACAAGTGTTCAAAATTAACATTAATTTACTTTCTCGGGAACCACTCTGTAAAAATAATGGCATGACGTGTGTGTTTCTGGGAAGGTTGTGTTTCTTGGAAGGTGTAATTGATTTTTTTTAACCAAACCCTGTGTGTGCTTTGTGTAGAAACATTACAAGAAGGCTTGGGAGCAGAGCAAGCCCATTGGATACACTTTGGATGAGAAGTACGTGCCTCTTGTTGGAGCCAAACACGCAAACCACATCAACAGCGAGGTCAGGAATTCTCCACCCTTCCCCTTTTCCCCCATATTTTCATTAGAATGAACATTAAAACCCCCTCATGACCATTTTGCAGCGTAAATACAAGGAAATCTATGAGAAGCTGAAAGGCCATTACCTGGCTGGGAAGGAAATTGGGGATTTCCCCGGTGTCGTTCACTCGCTGGAATTCCAGAAAATGAGGAGCGCGGTAAGGAGAGAGTTAGCTGAGCAGATCATCTGCCACTGTCTTCATCTCACTGTTTATTTCACCAAAGAAATCCACTCTTTCACCATTCAAACATAAATACTGCAGTGCTTAATGGAGTTCTAGAATCACAGAGTCATTAAGGTTGGAAAAAACCTCCCAGGTCAAGTTGGACTCATCAGTCCACAAGAACATCACTCAAAGTGATTCCAACACATTTGTGTTTCCTGACTGGTTCTTTTATGGGTGGGTTAATTAATCGAAGTTGAAATGATTTAGGAGATTAAAGAGGGATTTGTTTAGTTATTCGACAATAATAGAATAGGAAAGGCAGAATAGAATAGGAATGAAAGGTATAGAAAGGCATGGAATAGGAAGAAAAGAAAGACATGGAATAGGAAGAAAAGAAAGACATGGAATAGGAAAAAAAGAAAGACATGGAATAGGAAGAAAAGAAAGACATGGAATAGGAAAAAAAGAAAAAGAAAAGAAAGACATGGAATAGGAAAAAAAGAAAGACATGGAATAGGAAGAAAAGAAAAAGAAAAGAAAGACATGGAATAGGAAGAAGTGATTTCCATTTCAGTTTAAGCATATGAGGAGTAAGAAATTGGGATTCTTTTGCTTTACAAATAGAAGTGTAGATTTTGAGTTGAAATAGGAATTTAAGAACTGGAAAAGTAAGTGCACATGTGGTGCTTTGTTGTTATCAGCACTGCACATACAGCAAGTCATGCAGTGCCTAAAATCACTGTAATCCCAATATTCTGTCTTTAATTTGATGAAAACCATGTTTGTAGCATAGGACTTTTAAAATCCAGAAATCTTATTAATTTTCTCGCCAGCTGTTAAAACAGCAAGGGAAGAAGGTCATTCTTGTCCTTCCAGAACCTCATCAGAATAAATGGTGATTAATATCAAAGTTCGGATTTCATGCTGTTGAATCCCATGGGAGTTTAGCCACAAAATCCAGAAATCAGGTCTTGGCCTGTTAGTCAAAGTTATGCAGCAAATCATTCTGATTTCCTCTCCCCCTTTTCCCAATCCTTGTTTTTTTAGTTGGCCTACAGAAAGAATTATGAAGACACCAAGAAAAACGTCCACATTCCAAGTGACATGATGAACCACGTGCTGGCCAAGAAGTGCCAGCACATCCTCAGTGACCTGGAGTACCGGACTTACTTCCATCAGTGGAATTGTTCCCCTGAAGAAAATGATGTTATTCATGCCAGAAGAGCCCAGGAAATTCTGAGTGATGTATGTTTATCATGTATGGAAAATCACAGAATATCCAGAGCTGGAAGGGACCCACAAGGATCACCCAGTCCAAGTCCTGGCCTTGCACAGGACACCCCAAAAATCCCCCCCTGTCCCTGAGTGCAAACACTTCTTGAACTTATTTGACATTATAGTGGTACTTTAAATGTAATTGTTTCCAAGTTTTTTAAATACAAAGTACTTTCAAATATCTTCCATAATATTTAAATATTAAATTACTAACTGTGCCTTTAGATTCTCAGTAGCACAGTGCCAATCACTGCAGTGATCCTTGGGCATTATAATTGGGAATGCAGGAATAATAGCAGGAATAATAGCAGGAATAATAGCAGTTTTCTCCTTAGTTTTCTTCAAGCAGAAAGCAGATTTCTTCCCTAACTCCATGTTCTTTTTCCATCCATGCAGGCAGTTTATAAAGATGACTTGAACTGGCTGAAGGGACTTGGGTGCTATGTCTGGGATACTCCACAAATCATCCAGGCTAAGAAATCCTATGACCTCCAGAGTCAGGTAAGTTTGTTTGCCTTGAATAAGTAAATATTTATAAGATGATTCACTGGGATTGACACCTGTTCTAGTCCAGAGCAAAAATAAATAATTTCTATTACGTCCAAAACATTTTGTTAAATCTGTAATTATACAGTTTTTGAGTTTTGGCTGGAGAGACATCACTTTTGATACTGAAGGAGCAGAAAACTCAGGAGAATGGAGGGTGTGGTTTTTATCAGTGAGAAGATACAACTTTTTTATTTCTGTGTGGACAAGATACCTCAGGGAGATATTTCTGTTGGGAAAATAGTGTCTCCTGGCTTGCTGATTGTGCTCTTAACCCACCAGTGATGTATAGTTTTCATTATTCTTTAGTTCAGACTGGCTTTATATTTAGTATTTCTTTTTTATGACCTTTCCCTTTCAGAATTGGTCTTACCTGAGCTGTAATCCCAGCCTTCAGAACTGATTTGTAAGGAAGCTGGCAGGGAATTCCCAGGTTGTTTTCAGCATTAATGGGTTTTTTGTTTATTTTTCCCTTAGATAAAATACACATCTGCAGGAAAGGAGAACTTCCAGAACTTCAGTGTGGTCACAGACACCCCTGTGTATGTGACTGCTCTGCAGAGTGCTGTCAATGCCAGCGAGGTGAGAACTTCTCCCACTCAGCCTTGTCCCCTTCTTCCTGCCAAGAATTGAAATAATAAACTGAATCTGCCTTTCACTTCCAGGTGAAATACAAGGAGGAGTTCCACAAAACCAAGGACAAGTACACCCCGGTGACTGAAACAGTGGATTCTGAAAGGGTTCAGAATCTGAAGCATCTTTATAGCAATGTGAGTGTTTCTGAAGGTCCTTTTGCCTCTTAAGGTGCTACTTGCATTTTGTTGGAAGATAAATATCCAGACAAGGAGCTTCTCAAAGCCAGTGGTAAATAACCCTCTGCACCACTTGACTGGGGACAAGATCTTTTATTTCAGGCAGAGGCTTTATTTTCTAACTGTAATTCTAGTCTTGTCAAAATATGTGCACTAGTAAATGCATTCCCTGAATAAAATTACACCTGAACAAAATCAAAACCTCACAGGAGAACAAACATGAATAGTTAGAAAGCATTTTATCACCCTTTATGTGCCCTGTCATTAAACTTGATATTAAGGAAGAGTTTACAGGGTCTGAATAAAACCAAAAGGGCTTTTGATTTCTACTGAAGTTTCTGCTGATCTCTCTGGGTTGTTGGTTATTACTTAGGAAAAGAATTTTGCCACTCACACAGACTTTCTGGTTCCCCCCAGAATCTCTACAGGAAAGCCTGGGATAAAGTGAAGGCCACTGGATATGCCATACCCTCGGATTCTGTAGCCCTGGCACGTGCCAAGGAGCTGAAGCACAATGCCAGCACTGTAAGTGAATTCAGGGCTTTGTTTTTTATCAGATCATCAGTTCTGACAATGAAACCCTTCATGATTTGCATAAACTGTAGGTAAAAAAACCCTTTTTAAAGATTTTATTTATTTTCTCTCTTTAATCGAGATCTAATATGTGTCTGTAGATAAGTAGTTTTCTGTGATGATCATTTGGATGATTGGCCTTTGTGGCTTTTTGTCATAGAAAAAAAAAAAAAGTCACATTTTATAGGAATCAGAACTATCTCTTGGAAATGTCTGATTAGGGGTTATTTTAGTCTGAATTTCATGAGCATCCAGGTCAGAAAAATGCAAAAAACCCTTTAAATTATGCTTTACTAAGTACAGAAGAACATCTTATGCTTTACTGAACTGAGGATTATGACATCACTCCATGGATCTCTTTAAAGGAAAGAGCTGGAACAATAATAAATAAATGCCTTATTCTACATCAATTTACTTTTAAAACCTTCTGGTCAGCTGTTATTTTTACACCGTGATGGTTGTGCTGTGCTTCCTTTGCCATTTAAGATAAAACAGAAAGCCAAGACTGTGCTTTAGAGCCTTTCTCTGCTTGCTGCACTCAACTAAATATTTTGTTACCGATGACTTTTGTTCCAAAATTGCAGTTGGCTCGCTGGGGTCAGTTATTTGTTGTGTTTCTTTGCTCCTGCTCAGGTGAAATACCGTGAGGAATACGACAAGTTCAAAGCCCTGTACACCATCCCCAAGGGGGTGGAGGATGATCCCAACACGGAACGGTGCCTCAGAGTTGGGAAGCTCAACATTGATGTAAGTGTTGTTCTCCTGCTGAAACCATGCTTACCTCAGAAGAGGCCACCCAAAGGACCCATGCTGACCCAGGTGTCCCATTTCCACGTGCTTGTGGCAGTGGAATTGCCAAGTTCTGGAATACACCTACAAATGAAACCTTTTGACTCAAGTGCTACTTTGCTTGCTCAGCCAAACTTTGGTGTGATGGTGAAACCACACATCCTGCCTCCTTTTAACTCACCAGCACAATGAAAATTGACCAAATCTTATTTTACCACCCTTGCTAAAGTTAATAAATTGATAAATTATTTTTGGAGCAGGCAGGGTGTAAATTTTAGCCTCGGCCAAAGTGATGCCGATGATTTCCTTCGCCTTTGCCAGCAGTTTACGCTCAGATTGGCTGATGCTCTGCTCTAACCCCGCAGAGATTGTACAAAGAGACCTACGAGAAGACCAAAGCCAAGGTGCACATCGTGCCAGACATGGTGGACATCGTGGCTGCCAAGGACGCCCAGAAGAAGATCAGCGAGGTCGATTATCGCACCCACCTGCACGAGTGGCTCTGCCTGCCCGACCTGCAGGTCAACACCCACGTCCGCATGGTCACCGACCAAGTCAGCGATGTGAGTGCTCACAGCTCGTCCTCCTGGCTCTTCTTGACAGAGATTCAGGCTCACTGCTCTGCTGGAGGGAAATGAGTCAGCCAAAATGGGGTTGGAGAGCTCTGAAATGGCCACTGGGACCCCCTTTTGGCAATAAATGCGTGGTTGAGATGGGGCTGGGTTGCTTTGAATCACAGAATCCCAGATTGGTTTGGGTTGGAAGGGACCTTAAAGCCCATCCATTCCCACCCCCTGCTGTGGGCAGGGACATTTTCCACTAGACCAGGTTACTCCAACCCAGCCAGGGACAATTCCAGAGATGGGGAATCCACAACCTCTCTGGGCAACAATTCCAGTAACTTCAGGGTTGTCACTGCAGGCACTGGGTCATGGCATTACAGTTCTGCCAGCTCTGCCACCCTGTCTGTAAATTGTCCTTTATTGGGTTGATTAAGGTGTGGAAACTTTGGGAGTCTGGGAAATTCCCATTTGTGTGAAGCTTCTACTCAATGGTCAGCCCAGGAACAAGCCTGGCATCTGTCAGTGAATCAGTGCCCAGTAGGATATGCAGGCAGTTTTTATAAAAAATGTTCGGATTTTTAATTTATTGGCCAAATTAAAGCAATGAAGAAACATCATTTAAATGCCAAAAGGAATTGTTTTGAGTTTTTTCAAACAAAAAAGTCAAAGTACCAGAAACCTTAGCTGACACTTGTGTTTCAGGCTAGCAGTAAGGGATTAGATCCTAGTGGAATTCTTACTGATTTTCCCTGCTCTGACACTTCAGGTGATCTACAAGGATGATCTGAACTGGCTGAAAGGCATTGGCTGCTTTGTTTGGGACACCCCAGAAATCCTCCACGCCAAGCAGGCCTATGATCTCCGCAGTGATGTGAGTGATCACACTGACTTCGCTTCTTAGGAGGTTTTTTTCACTCCATTGTGGCTTTATTCTCCTCCAGATGTCATCTGGAAAATGTTATGTATCCTTTTCTACTGAAGTATTCGTTAACTAACTAGCTATAATTTCAAAATACTTTCTGTTTCAATGCTGGTTCACTAATAGAAAATTCAGTGTTAAAATAAATAGCCAATACAACAATAAATTCAGTTACCAATGACTAGACTTACCAGTCAAAGCTCTTGCATTTCTCTCTGCAGATTAAGTACAAATCTAAGGCAGAAAAGATGAAGAAGGACTTCACTGTGGTCACAGACACCCCTGTCTATGTCCAGAATGTCCTCAGTGCCCTGAATTTAAGTGAGGTAAATGTTTGTGTCACCTCCCACCCCAATATTCCATATACCACTACCTCACAAGTGCTAGAAATGTGTCCTTTAATATATATTTTTAATAAAATAATCTTAATCAATCATTGCTGATTATCTACAGCTCGTTGTAGACACAATCACTAAAATCCTTAATGGCCTGAAGCCAAAGAACTTCCCCCCAGGTTTTATTTCTTCATCCAAGCAGCACAGACTGTGAGGCAGCACCACAACTCGGATTTTTTTCTCCTTCCCAGGCTGTGTATCGTGGGGATTACGTGAAGAATGTTAAAGGCAAAATGATTTCCACTGACAAAACCATCGATTTGGAGCGGGCATACAATGCTAACAGGATACAGAGTGAGGTGAGTAGGAAACTTTGGGGCCCCCAGAGTTTCTCATGCTAAAAAGCACATTTTTCCTGTGTTAATGTCTGATTTGAGCTTTTCAGATTAAGCCACGTGTCACTGCTCTAAAATGAAAGTGGGAAAACATCCTTCCTTCCTTCCAAGGATGCATTTAGTGCAGACACGAGGGGAAGTTGTGCCAGCTGTGATCCAGAGGTCTCTGGGGTTCAGATTTTACCCTCACAGTTGTCACAAAGTCCCTCTCCCTTCTCTTGCAGAATTTGTATCGCTGGGCTGGTGTGAATGCCCTGCCCACTGGGTACAGCCTTCCCACGGACACTCCCAACTTGCAGCATGCAAAACACGCCCAGCACATTGGCAGTGATGTAAGTCCTGGATCCAATCCTTCCACACCCTGGGGGTGATCAACAGTCCCACGAACGAGACTCTCAACTTGGGCAATTCCTGTCAAAATCTTAATTTTCTCAGGAATGTGAAATACCTTATTAGGTGCAAGAGAAATGTAATATATATATATAAAAATGTAATATCTTAATAATCTTGGGCCATCTGATATATTTAACTCTGATATAGCTACATAACACTTATTTCTACCCAAAAATCTGGCTCTTCATGCAGCACAAATTGCTGTCAGAAGTGCAGTGTAAGTAGAACCACGATCAAACTGAGATGCTCTCTGTTTTTCCCCACTTTCCAGCTGAAGTACAAAGAAGCCTATGAACACATGAAAGCCAAAGGGTACACTCTGGGGCCCAAAGATGTTGGCTTTGAAACTGTGAGGAAAGTGAATGAAGTCATTAATGAGGTACGGTAAATAGATGTATTTGCTCTCAGTTGTATTTGTGAATGGTGGCAGGACATTGACTGGGAAATTGTTCTTTGAGGCTTTTAAGAGCAGTTTAGGTAAATATCCATCAGGAGTGGCAAGGAATCATTAATACAGGGTAAAACTGTTACCATAATATAAAACTGCAGCCTAATTTTGTTGGCCAATCTGCTGCTCTGTGCTTAAAGTTGAACAGAAATTATTAATATCTGTATGACATTGGCTCTCAATAGTTTTGGGGTTTATATGTGTTTACTCACTCCTTTGATCAATGGCTTTAATAGGATGAAAATTAAACAATACATATGTTTAGGGTTAGAACCTAAGATTCTCCATGAATTATTATTTAATTTATAAAGATTAAAGGTGCTGCTGTTGAAAACAGCCGGGGAAAATCTTTGCCTGGTTAGAAAACAGCATTTGTGTCAGGAGTGCTTCCTCTGTGCCAAACTGCTTTGCTGTTCCCGTGTTATAAAGTGTGCTGAAGGGTTTTTAATTGTGTTAAAATGTTTTAAAACACTTTAACGTGTTGGATGTTGTCCCTTCTGTCACAGAGGCTCTACAGGGCAACGTACCACAAGAACAAGGACAAGATCCACACCACCCCGGACACCCCCGAGATCCGGCAGGTCCGAGCGACCCAGGAGGCTGTCAGTGATGTAAGTGCCTTCCCACCAGCCCACACAGAGAAAGCTGAGATTGTCCAGTGCCCAGACACGTGAAATGCTGGCTTTGCTCTTTGTCTTTCAGCTCATCTACAAGTCAGATTTCTTCAAGCTGCAGGGCCACCTGATCTCCCTGCCCTACACCCCCCACGTGCTGCACTGCCGCTACGTCGGGGACATCACCAGCGATGTGAGTCACCCCTGCTCAGCTGATTACAATGTTTTACACCCAAAGTGGGATTTGCCTCCTCTCATTTCCACTCTGTTCTGTACTCAGTAAATGCTTTGTCGCTGTGTTTAGGGGCTGATCAGCAAAATTCTCCCCAGAGCTCACTGTTGGTTTTTCTTTCTTTCACAGATTAAATACAAAGAGGATCTGAGGTGGCTGAAGGGCCTGGGTTGTTTCCTCTATGACACTCCTGACTTGGTCCGTGCTCGTGACCTCAAAAAGCTTTGGGTAAGAGTTTTTTTCTTCTGGAACCTCCTGTAACAACATTTGATTTATTTCTGTGCATTCAGGAAGGGAAATACTCATTACTCCTGAAAAGGAGCAAAGACCTGGGACAGAATTTCTTGCCATGCAGCCAATTAGTTGTTTCAGAGCACTGCCAGCTTACACTAAAAATGTCCTTTACACTGTAAAATTTCCTTTCCTGCCAGGAATAATAAAAGCTTCCTAAATAAAACTGCTTTTCCTTTCCAGTCTAATTACATCTACACTAGTACTGCAAAGAAGATGTTGGCCAAATTCAACGTGGTGTTGGATACTCCTGGATACAGAGCAGTGCAGGAGCTAAAAACCCATCTGAGTGAAGTAAGTTCTGTGTTATTTTTTGCACCATTTCATACCTATAATTAACCTCTCCTTGTTTGTTTGTTGGTTTGGTTTGGTTGGTTTGTTTATTTTTTTCTGAAATGTTTTAAGTGCAAAGCTGTTAAAACAACAGAAGAAATAATTCCTGGTTTTTCTTTTCCAGCTGGTTTACAGAGCTGCAGGCAACGAGCTGAAGACAAAATACACTTCCATCCTGGACACACCTGACTTGATAAGAGCCAAGGAAGGACAAAAAATACAGAGCCAGGTGAAAAACTTGTATTAATGGAAAAATAATCAGGGGGCCCCTCTTAGCAAAATCTTTCCAGGCCATTTCAACTCCATGTAGAAAACTGTGTGGATATGTCCATATTTAGAATTTACAGAGGTTTTTCAGAGTTATAAAGTAGAATTTACTTGCAGTGGATATCTTTTAAATGATTTTCTCCCTGCTGCAGTACCTGTACGTGGAACTTGCCACAAAAGAGAGGCCCCATCATCATGCTGATGGCCAGACTCAAGCCTTTACACATGCCAGGCAAGTTAAGGACATGATCAGCGAGGTAAGATATTGCTTTTTTTCATTTGCTACCCCTATGCTGAACCCTTTGGAAGTTTTATTTCTAATTTTAGTAGTAATTTCAAGGCTACATTTAGTTTTTTCTCTGTTATGCTTAAGTTCCACATTTCCTTTGGAACTTCTGGTCAAAGAAACCATTTTTAAAATATGTTTCTGTGTTTTATAAGGTGCTTGTTTTGTTTTGAAGTGCTTGTTTTACAGATTGGCAAAGGCTGAGATTAAAACTCTTCCCTTTTGCTGTGTCTCGTAGAAAAAGTACAAAAGCCAGTACGAGAAGATGAAGCACAAATACACCCCTGTCCCTGACACCCCAGTCCTGCTCAGAGCCAAGAGGGCCTACCTGAATGCCAGTGATGTGAGTACTGCAGGAGCACCTCCCCTGCTGCTTTCCCCTGGATTCCTTCCCCCAAACCCAGAAAATCAGCAGTCAACACCCCAGTGTGGGTCATGAACGAGATCACTCCATTTGCATGGCCATTTCCGTTTGATATTATGGGGATTATTAAGTTTTGACTTGATGTCACTGTAATTTTTTTTTCAATTATTTTGATTTACTTTCATTTCCCACTGCGCTGAACAAAGGAAAAATAGATTTAGAGTAATTTGCTTACACATCAAGCCTCCAAACAGTGCAGATTGGAGTGAAGTGACTGATGCTGGAGCAGGATGGAATGCCTTTTATCAGCTTTTTTCATCTCTTTTTGAGTTAGAAGTAAACTGCCCTGTCACTGAGAATGTGTTCATTTTTTAATTCAAGAGTGAATTAGAGGGAAAAATTATCTGAGCTGCTGCGCAGAAGGTTTTTAAGGTGAAACTGATATTTTTTCCTTCAAGCATGGAACAGTTATTTGGGATTTAAGGCAGTGCACAGAGCACCATTTGGGAGATCTTTCCCATATATTTCAGAACCAGCAGGATATGAAAGGACACTTGCTGGGCTGGGCTTTTGTTCTAGGGATTAATTAGTCTTCCTGCTTCCTTAAAAGTGATTTTAAAATAATTTCAAGGGGCATCCCAGCTCTTCTGCACATCTCAGTTGCTCCTCTGAGAAAACCTTTCAGACAGACTGGGATCATCTTCCTGCTCTGTTCTCGGTCAGGACATGGAAGAAAGGGATAAGCAGCTTTTAATGCCAAAAGTGGCACTTGTGTCCTGTGAAACAGGAACATTTTTTCCCAGTCTGAAAGTGAGCTGGGTGATACTCCCTCAAATTTCCACCAGAATCTCAGTCAAATTACAACTGACTGTGGGCAACTGCAGCTCCTTCAAATCCCTCAGGGCTTCCAGGAGGGTGCTGGGCAGCAACAGCCCCGGCTGGCACTGCTGGGAGTCAAACACTTTACCTGAAACAGTTCCTGGCAGATGAATGTGTCGTGTTCTGTGTCGTTTTTGTGCCCAGCTGCGCTACAAGGAGACCTTTGAGAACACCAAGGGCAAGTACCACACGGTGAAGGACGCCTTGGACATCGTCTACCATCGCAAGGTCACCGATGACATCAGCAGTGTATGTACCACGGTTCTATTCCCAGTATTCCCAGCCAGTGTCTGTCACTGATAACCTACCATATGCTGTTGTCCCACTGAAGTGTGGGAAATAATCATTAAAAATAAGATTATTTCCTTCCCTGGAATATTGGATTTGGTTGCACTTGTTGTTACAAAGGTGAATCTCATTTCCCCTCTTGGTTCTGATGTTTCAGAAAAAACAAATGAAACTGTGTGGTCTTTTCAATTGTTTTACTTCAATGTTTTCTCTGTAGATCAAATACAAGGAGAATTACATGAGCCAGCTGGGAATCTGGAGATCAATCCCAGACCGTCCGGAGCATTTCCATCATCGCCTGGTCACGGATGCCATCAGTGATGTGAGTTCTGAGGGGTCCTGCAAACGTTCTAAGTTGGTTTCTAAAGTGAAAGCAAAGCCTTCTTTCTAAAGAGAGGGAAGGCAGGTGAAATTTTTGAGGGGATTTACACTCTCTCCTGGTAGATCTGTGAAATGAGAGTGATTCCAATGGCTTTTCAAATTAACAGAGCAATCCTAATTCATTTCAGTTGCATTTGTCTGTTAACAACCCACAATTGTACATATCTCTAATTATACAATGACCCTTAAATTGTCCAAGAATAAATATGTTCAGTTCACTCAGGGACTCCAGTAGTCAATGACAGATGAGGTAAGTGAGTAACCTGAGTCCACCCACAAATCATGAGTAACTGATTTATTTTATAATGGAATAATGGATGTCATTGTGTGCCACACCTTGAGGTGCCCTTTCAGCACTGCTAATCTCCTTAAACCTGCATCCTTTCACTTCTTTTGCAAAGGTTAAATACAAGGAGGACTTGGCATGGCTCAGGGGCACCGGCTGCTATGCATGGGATACCCCAGCTTTTGTCCTGGCAGAACAGAACAAAGTGCTCTACAGTGGGGTGAGTAAAACCCTCTGAGATGTTGCTGAGTGACTTGTTGACATTGGCTGTACATTTACAACCATTTGTTTGTGGAAAACTTAAACACACCTCTTCCAGAATTCCACCAGGGTTTGTCTCTAAAATCATGTTTTCATTGCCTGGCCCTTCTTTGGGTTAAAATGGGGATTTTTTTTTGTGTGTGTTTGGCTCTGTTTTATTCCAGTGCAAGTACAAGGAGTCGTTTGAGAAGACCAAGTCTCAGTTCAAGTACGTGGCTGACTCTCCAAGCAACGAGCATTTCAGATATGCAACTCAGCTGATGGATGGGGTGAGTGCTGAAGGCTCCTCTGGAGCCTCCTACTCCACTAGTAAAGTCTGTAAATACACAGTTGAAGGTTGATCTGCCTCATATTCAGGCCTAAAGATGCCCTAAGATCAGGCTCAGATGGAGGTTGTTCCTCCTGCCTGACTATCAGGTTTCCAGAACCTGGAAAGTCAAATCCCCACCCCTGTCCCATTAATTTGTCTCATTGCAAAGGAACTTTTCCTTTGCTGTCTGGGAAAGAAATGATAACCTAAATAATGCTGCCTGTGGGGTAACACTGGTGATTTCCACCTGAGAAAGGCATAGAGAGAAATCCAACTGCTTTCCTAAAGCACTGGAAAAACCAGTGGTAGGAAGGCAGTCATGTCTGAAGTGACCAAAACTTGTTTCATTCCAGACGTTTTGCCTGGAATTTTTTCCACTCTGCTGCTCACTTTGATCTTATTTTTCTCCTCTAGTGCCAAAGAAACAATGGACACACCTTGTAGTACAGGGGGTTAATGAAGCCCCCAGGGTTTTTAAGGTTAAAATCACCTCTGGAATTTGTAGGATTAGTTCTGTCCACCCCATGTTCTGGGTGATTCCCATCTGTTGGAATATCACACCCAGCTCTGATGCTTTTCACTGAAGAAGCAGATATTTCGAGTCCCATTTTGGTACTTCAGTATTTTTCACCAGCTATTAAAAGAAATTGCTTACCTGTCAGTTGATGTATTCTAGTTTTACCTTTTTAGGTAAGAAAAACTGTTCAAAACAAATACAACTCCAGTCTCATTGCTATAATTTTATACTCAATTTGATAAACAATGAACCAGAATTTCTTATGGATGATTGTCAGTATTCAGTTCTTATTCAATAGAGCAAATAAGGAAAAATTTAATATCAGAAGCAAAAATGAGTAACATTTTAGCCATGGAGCTCCATGGAGTGAACTTGCCTGAGTGTCTTCTGTTATATAAGTGATAAGTTTTTAATAAGGGATTATAGATTTTACTTACAAAATGCTAAAAAAAATATTGTATTTTACCCCCCCGTCTCACTGTGCTCTTTTTATCCTCAGCTCAAGAATCTGTAACAGAGTTCTGCTGTTATTTTTCCCGAAGAAAGTCAGTGATAAAATGAGCTTGTTGGGGTGGCAGGGATACCCAGAAACCCTTAAATTCTGGCTTAGGCTTTCCAGTGTCAACCTTTGGGAATACTCTTTGTTTGGAATGTGTTTTTCTCTTTTGGCCACGAGCTCCCCCCCAGGCTGCAGTGATCCCCGTGCAGAGGTGACAATGGTTAGAACAATGATCTCTCTGTGTTTTCACTCCCCTGTCACGCTCTGTGACCTCTCCTGAGCAGAAATTATATAGGGCTGCCTATGAGAAGCTCAAAGATAGGTACAGCGTTGTTGTGGATGATCCCAGGAACCTCCTGGCCAAGTGGGGCTCCAGACTGAGCAGTCAGGTACTGTGGGAGCACTGGGGCAGCCCCAGGCCTGTGTGACACCTGCACAGCAGCAGCATCACCTGGGATGCTGCCCTGCTCATTTGGTCCATCAGTCATCGTCGTTCTGCCACCCAAAAAGCGCTGGCACTTTTTGTGTGAGCTGGTCTGTGCTTTATGTACCTTCATTACTGTGCATCGACTCACAGCACCATCTGAGCCCTCTTCGAGCCACTGGAGAGCTTTAAAAAAGGCCTTGATTTATCAGGCATTTCTCTTTAATGGCCTTTACCAAGGTAGTCTTCTCCTCCCTGCATAAGCAGCAGTGCCATCTCTGCCTTTTGAACACTCTCACCTTCAGCTTCAATTTCCCCTCATCTCCCCCCAAAAATTCACAATTTCCTTCCCTTCCCTAAAAAAATATTAATATATTTCCTTCCCTCTGCAGACAGGGAAGGAAATATCTTCGTATATTTAATCCAAATACATTTCTGTATTTATATATAACCATTTACCCATTGAATATTTATGTTTACGGTATCTGCCCCCCACATTGCAAAGCCTGCAGATGTGAGTTGGATGCACATGCCAATGAATACATACAGTACCTTTGCCTACATCTCTCCACTCTCCAAGTGCCTGGGATCTAGAGCTGTGTCCTTGTTCCTGGTGTTCATGAGTCTCTCTTGTCCTTGGTTGCCGTTTTGCATGAACAGAAAAGCTATAAAGCCTTTGCCAAGATGCTCCTGCAACATGGATGCAATGAAATTCTGAGGCCAGATATGCTGACAGCTCTCTACAACACTTACTTGTGGAGCCAGGTAATGTGAAGAGCTGCTCTAGGACACGTTTAGATACCATTTCGCTGCTTGGACTTCTAATATTCCCTGCTTTCCTACGGATTTCAGCCCCCAAGGATTTGCTGGTGTGCTTTATGCTGGCAGTGATCAAAGAGTTTTGAGACCAGAATATCAGATTTGCTGTCATTGGGACACTCAGCTCAGGCTGATCTTGTCTCCACTTTCTCCCTTCATTATAAATAATTGTTCTATATTTCACATATTTACATAAAAAGCAATTTCCCCCACATTTCAGATGTTAAATGTTAATATTTCCTTAAGCCAGTTTTCATTCTGCCACCATTTCTTGGACTGCCCACCTTCCATAACATGAGCTCCTTAATTATGGAATTAATGATGAAATAATTGAAAGTGGATTATAACACTTATTCCCACTCTGCCTGGAATGGTGTCAGATGTAGAGAACAGAGTTATTTGTGCTCTGAAATCACAGCTGCTGGCAGTGACCTTACTGCTTTTAATGGTAAAAATCATTCCTGATCATTATATATAGGATAAAATTTGGAATTAATAATCATAAAATATTGATAAATAGTGTATAAATTATAAAGTGGAAATTGGTCATAATAATAAATAAGTTATAAACTGGAAATGCAACAGTAGAAAACAATTCCATGAGAGGAAGAAGGGTGTAATTCTTTACCATGAGCACAGATAATATTCTTCAGTATTGAATTACTGAAGGTCTTCACTGGGCATTTTTATTCTATTTTTCTGTGGATTTCTATTATCTCGTTAAAAACTCCTTGCAGGTAATTTTGAGTATGTTGGAACTTAAAAACCCAGTGTCTGACTGCATGTTCACTTCATGTTCCCGTTGATCATTTGTCCATCAGTTTTTTTACCTTTTTGTCTGTCGTGGTCCCGTTTCAAAAGCATGGCTTTGTTTTCTGCTGCCGTGAAAGTTCTGTTTTAAAAATGGGGGGGTTAAAAATGTTTTTTTTTAAAGGTGTTTTCAAAGCCCTTCCAGCTGCCCTCGGGATGCCTACAATGAATCCAAACTCTTGGTGAGCAGCCTGAACTCTGTGAAAACAGGATTAGAGTCCTCAGGAGGGCAAGAAAAGCTTTATCAAGACACAAATGCTGCTGCCAAAGCCTCTAAAATATCCTGGCATTAGGATATATTTGGTGGATGTTTTAATCTTTGGTTGTTGGAAGAAGTTTTACATTTCTCCTCAATTTAGTTATAAAATCATTAAGGCTGGAAAAGACCCCCAAGATCATCGAGTCCAACCTTGGGCAGAATGTGGTGGATATTTAAAAATGAAATGTTGTCCAGTTAGGGAATTTAAAAGTCACTGAAGTGCCAAGATTGATTCTTTAGCTCAGTCCTGGAGTTAAATTAATCAAGTTAATCAGCCAAATTCATTGCTCAGCAGCCTCTTGGGCACAGAAGGGCTTTGCAAAGCTCAGCTCAGGGTGCACGTTCAGCTTCCTGGGGCTTTGTGGGAGGGTTTTGCAGTGTTCTGTTTGTATAAAGTCACATCTCTCCAAGGGGTTTTCTCCTGGTCTGGGTGCTCATTTACAATCTTTTCCCCACCACCAGATTCAATACAAAAAGGACTATGAGAAGAAGAAAGACAAGTACACCACCGTGGTGGACACCCCCGAGTACCTGAGGACCACCAAAGTCAACAAACAGATCAGCGATGTGAGTGGGAACATCCTCCTCATCCCAAATCCCAGCCTTTGGGGTGGGATCATCACCCCCAGGGAATTCTCACCTCCCCTGGATGTGCCTTTGCAGATCATTTACAAGCTGGAGTACAACAAGGCCAAGCCCAAGGGCTACACCACCATCCAGGACACGCCCATGCTGCTCCACGTGCGCAAGGTCAAGGACAGGATCAGTGATGTGAGTCCATCACCCCTGCCTGGGGGGGCAAAATCACACAGGATTCACTATTTACCTGGAGAGCCAACGTTGTTAACTCGGATGGAACACTCTCAGAAAAAAAATCACTTTTTTGTTAGAGCCTACTCTGTTCTGTTTGCCTGGTAAACTCTATTTTCATTTAATGCTTTATCAAAAAACAGAGTTTTTCAGGAAGTGTTTTATGTAACATTCTTCTGGAACTCTTGAAATATTTTTTTTTGGATGTAATTATATATTTTACTAGTAATTTACATTTTTCTAGCAATAAAAGCCATGAGCTGCAGCTGATCTCTAAATCATGAATTGGGGAGTTTCATGATGTGTTTTCTTCCTTCAGTGGTTTTTTTGAGCCCTGAAAAAAGTATTTAATACTTTACCATGTTTATCAGTTCCTTCCATGGGTATTGTGAATCTGGAAGGGGTATATTGTGGTCTAAAATAAATATGTTTTGATTCTGGGGCAGTGAAAGACTAGAAAGGAGAGAGAAAGGAAGATGGAGTAGATAGAATAAATTATAGGATTTAGGAGTCCTGGTCCTAATTCCTCCTTCTACCTGAGGCTTTCTCACTGACCTTTGTGTTGTTCCTTAGATATCCCTAAATAAAGTGAGGATTTTAACACTCCTGTAACTCAGTATAGCACTGTCAGAATAAGTAGCCTGAATGTCATTCAGATGCTCTGTGGATTATCTACAGAATTAGTAAATCCAGGAAGGAAAAATAACCATATTACCCAGATCCTAATGGGATCCCTGGGAGACAGAGATGTTCCAAAGTGATCTGAGAATTTTTTAAGCTCTGAATGGAATGCTGAGGTTCTATCAAGGAGTTTTCAGCAAGCACTGAATGCTCTCAGAAAACAAGTTTATTTAAAGCATTTCTTTTAACCACATCCAGTCATTTCTTCTGTTGAGATTTTATCCTGACAGGAGCAATTTCACCGTTATATTCCTCCCATTTGGAGGCTTCTCTTGTTGCTGATGATTGTTACCTTTGTGACATTTGGTTTGCTGATGTTTGTGCAGCTGAAATACAAAGAAATGTACGAGAGGAGCAAATCTCGCTGCAACGTCGTGGCGGATTCTGTTCACATCAAGACTCCCAGACACGCTTACAAGCTCAACAGCAACGTGAGTTCACTGAGATTCAGGTTTTAATTTCTTTCTGCAGAGTGTTTTAGGCTGGCAGGAGAGGCCATGAGTTCCATTTTCAGTTCCACTGAGTTTTCGCAGCTTGGGCATCACTTCTAATTCTTACCCTGCTCACTTAAATATATTTTGATTTATTTGGTGCTGAAATTCTCCCTCTTGCAAGTTTTCCCTTGAGGAGGTGCTTGTGTGTCACAAATCTGCTGTTCTTCTGGTTGTCCTGTTTCCTGACAGACACACGGCTGCCTCAGGAATTCCCTGGGATGCCCTTGCAGACAAAGCGAGCTCTTCGTGGGAAGCTTTCCCACATTTTCTGGGTTTGGTGGCCCAACACCCATTTCAGCAGGAAAAGCTCCCACCTTCCTCAAAGTCAGGGCATCATTTCAGCCCTTCCCATTCCATTTTCCACCTGAGAGTGGGAAAACTGGGATGAACACTCAGCACGAGGCAGAGGAAAGCCCCGGTCGGACTGAGCTGCTTTCTCCCCTCTGCTCTCTTTTTTTTGGGAGACACCAAAGGGAATTTCCCTCTCTGTGCCATGTGTAAAGTTCACAACTTCCAATTAACTCTCTCTTGTTTGTTTTTCCCCTGCAAACAGCTGGATTATAAGAAGAAATACGAAGCAGCCAAGGCTCACTGGCACTTGATTGCTGACAGGCCTGACTTCGTGCAGGCAGCCAAGTCATCTCTGCAGCAGAGTGATGTAAGAAAGTCAGAACAAACCAAATATTCCCTTTTCCTACATCTCCCAAGTCCAGAATATCAGAAACAAATCATACAAGATCTGAGACTCCCTTCTCTTATCCCTATTTTTTTTAATTCCCTGCAGTATGAATACAAACTGGACCGGGAGTTCCTGAAGGGATGCAAAATCTCTGTCACTGATGATAAAAACACAGTGTTGGCCTTAAATAATGCCATTTTAGCCAGTGATGTAAGTACTGAACTCACTTTTCCTCTCTAAATAAGTGAAGTTCTTTATTAGAACTTTATTTATAACATTAACAGTTTTTTTGGGGATTTGGTTGGAATAAGAGTGAAGCTTAGAACAGTTGTTCTCAGTCTCACTCCATTATTTAAATTGACTTGCTTATTTCATTAACAAATCCACAAAATCTGAATAGATTTGGTCTTGTAAATGCCACACAATGTTAAATTAATATCCAAAGTTAACGTTGCCCGAACACCCCAGACCTTCCTCCTCTCTGCATTCCTGGTATTGAAATGGAGAAAACAACAAAAAAAGCTGCAGCTGTAAATTGTGCATGACACAAAGTATCTTTAATAATTACTATCAATATATTAATGTTCACTACACCCATAAAATTCCAAGTGAGAGCTCTAGGAATGTATAGACTAAAATGAATTTATTTGGGAATATATTAAAATACGGGATTTTCTGCCAAGGTTTGCACTAGCAAGCAGACCCAACTGTCATAATTACTTTTTAATCTGCCACAAGACAAGGTAAACATGGCTTCAAATGAGATCTTTCCCTCCTGGCAGATAAAATACAAAGAGAAGCACAACAAAGCCCGGGGAACGTACCACGCTGTCCCAGACACCCCCCAGATCCTGCTGGCCAAGAACGTCAGCTCCCTGGTCTCTGAGGTAAACCACCAGCAGTTTTTTTGGCTCCTTTAAATTGAATTTCATCCCTGAATTCCCGGGGTTTCACCTCTTTGGACGCTGTGCTTTCAGAACAAGTACAAAGAGCACAGCAAGAAGCAGCTGCCCCACGGCTCGTTCACGACGCTGCCCGAGACGCGGGACACGGCCCACGTCAAGGAGGTGACCAAGAATGTCAGTGAGGTGAGCTCAGGCTCCCAGCAGCGCCTCCAAACAACCAGCTCTTTCATCTCAACCTTCTGGGAACGAGGAGGCTCCACCTGATCCCGTTTCAGGGGGGTTATTTCCAGGTTTTAGTAGCTTTTCCCACCCTGGGACGTTCCCGAATCACACACGGCCCTTTCTTGCTCTTGACAGACGAACTACAAGAAGAAGTTTGTGAAGGAGAAAGGCAAATCTAATTATTCTGTCATGCTGGAGCCTCCCGAAGTGAAACATGCCATGGAAGTTGCCAAAAACCAGAGTACAGTGAGTTTGCCTTTTCTTTCCGTTAATTAAGTAGGTTTGATAAGCAAATTCAATCAAAAAACCAAGTTTCTGTATTTCTGAATTTCCTCTGAACCTTCATGTTTAGGTGGAATTTTGAAAGATTTTACTTTTCTTTTATCTGAATGATTTTTATCCTTACTCTTATCTGAAAGATCAAAGTTCCAACATTTACAAATACAAAACTGCACTGAAATGAAGGATTTGTACTTAATCACACGGTAGGATTTAAAATAACCTGGTGCAAATCACACCTAATAATTTTCTCATCCTTTCAAATACAGACAGAATTTCCAGTGTTCTTGTCTTCATTTGTAGAAAACTTGCAAAGAAATAAATTCCCAAATCCCTCCCTTGTGAAATTATTTCAAAAATAAGCCCATGCACTTTCTCAGCAACGTTGCTGTGTCCTTCCCTGGTGTATTCCTTCTGGGTAATCCTTGGGAATTTCCTTTGCTTTGCCTGTTTTCATGGATTAGATTGAATACAAGAAGGATGCCAAGTCAAAGCTCCACTACACACCAATAGCAGACCGACCAGATATCAAGAAAGCGACTCAGGCTGCCAAGTTAATCAGCAATGTAAGTGGCTTTTCAGTCTCCTCTATAACTCTTAGCCATTAATTTTCCCACTAAAGCAGTGCCAGTAGATTAACTGGAAGGGAATCTCTCTGTGTTTGCTCTGTCAGATTGAGTACAAGAAGCGAGGAGCAGCTGGTGTGGGGGTGACCATGCTGGGACGTCCGGACATCGAACTGGCCAAGGAGGTGTCCAAACTCACCAGCCAGGTAAGGAGGAGTTTAAAAGGGGGGGAAATTCTGAAGCAATGAAAGAAATGAGACACAATATTAATGTCACAATATTAATGTAGCTATTGTAGCTGAAATTATGTCCAGATCAGGGGGAAAGGAAAAAAATAAAGTAAAAATTAAACACCGGCACAAGGTATTTCTTTGTTCTAGTGATTTACTGAATGTCATTAATGGGGGTATATAAAATCCTCTTAAAATGGTGTTGTGAGAAGATTTTTATTTTTTTTTTTAAATGCTAAAGCTGAAGTGTTTGCCACGTTCTTTTTCAGCTCTTCTGCCTTTGCAAGAACCCCCCTTTGACCCAACTCTCTCTCCCCACCCTTTGAACGAACACTGGGTTCCTTTCACCACTTTCTCCTCCGTGTCTTCCCAACAATCTCTCGCCAGCCCCTCAGATCTTGGCTCTTTCTCCCCCATTCCTGCTTCAATGCTGGAATCTTTGCCTCTCTGACCTTGCCTTCTCGCTGCTGATTGCAGGCTGAGTATCTCAAACAGCACCTGAGGGGCCACGGAGCTGCATCCTACGACACCCCCTGGATGAGAACCTTTAAGAAAGCCAATCTGCTCAGTAGCCATGTAAGATCATTTTATTTAGGTGGCACCAGTGCCACTGTTGTGCAGATGTCTCTTGCTTGCCTGTAATCGTGCAAGTTCTGAAGCATCACCTCGTGGAAACCTCACTGTGCCCTTCCAAATGGCTTTGGAGCTCCAGGGTTCTGAATGGAAGTTGCTGATGCACACTTGGAATGTGAAAACTCAGCTTTTCCACCCTAAAACTCGAGGGGTTATTTTCTGATAGTGTGCAAAAAAAAAAAAAAAAAAAAAAAAAGAAATATATGTGTGTGACAAACCTGAATGATAGTGCTGGAGATTTTCAGTGAACAGTCATTAGAACTTCATTTTAACTATTTAAACTCCTATTAAAACTTCATTTAAACTTTATTTAAATTTTAAATTTTAATTTATTTATAAATGTAAACAGCCTGTTTACAGTATGCTGGAATTTCCTAGTGGAAAAGTAGTGTGTGACTGAATCAATCCCAGAGCCTGGGAGGGCTTGGAGGGCATTTCTTCTCCTTCTTCCCACCTCAAAACCTTTGGAAAATTAAAAAAAAATGAGTCTGAGTTGCAGATGTTGAGGTGGCATCAGGGGGTCTGTGCCATTTCAGTGTCACACATGCATTTCCAAGGCAAAAAAAGGAGGGATTTTGATTTTTCCATGTCTGCTGCACGTGACTGTTGCATGTTGGAGTGTCAGAAAAACCAAGGATCTCTTCAGCAGAGCCAGGGAGTCTTAAACTGAACCACTGAACTACAAGAAAAAGAAGAAATGAAGTTTATTCCCGTTCAGTGCTGAGATCCTCCTTTTCCATGCTCTTGTCCTGGTGCTGACCACTTCTCTGGGTCCTTTTTTAAACATTCTTTGCTGAGATTGTTTTGTTTCTGTGAGGGAGCAAAGAATGACTGGAACATCTTTATTTTCTTTCCTCTTGGGCATCTCTTCTCATAAACTTCTTTTTTGTAAAGCTTTATGTCCTGTTTGGTTATGCACTCGTTTTTTTTTTTTTCAGTTGGATTTTGTCCGTCTGTCATGCCTTGCTTTGAATTCTGCATTTTTTGAGGTTAAAAAATTCCCATTCCTGTCAACATTTCTCTGCTTCCAGCCTGGATCTGTTGGATTATCATGGCTCTCATTGACTGGCTGCTGCTGCTGCTGTGGTTTGGAAGTGTTGCTAAACCTTTTGTGTAATCTAATTCCTGGTAATTAATTGTGTCCCTGTCCTGTTTGTGACTATTAATGCCATTCATCTCTTATTCAGCCAGAACACAGTGTTTGCATAATAACATATCGAAAAGTATTGGATGTATTGACATCTTCAGTGCTCTTCTGTCTTCCAAAGCTCTTATTTCTCCAAGAAATATGTAAAAAGTTCTTTTAAACACTCTTATCTATCCTTATATTATATTATATCCTCTTACATTGTATCTTATTATATATAAAATATCATATATATTTTATATATATATATAAAAATACTTTGTTTTGTACTCTTATTACACCTCTCTTTTTGCTTCTTTGTGAAATATCTTTAATCAGCACGCAGTTCCCATCAAGTGAAAAATTCCCCCTGCCCCAGGGTGGGAATTTGGCTGCATTTTGGCACCACAATCCTCTGGGCTCTTCTATTTTTACACTGAGGAGTTGCAGTTTTTCATTCAGGTGGTATTTTGTAAATGCAGATGTAGATTTTCTCTCCACGGCAGGTTTTCTTTGATATATAAATTTTATTCCAGTGGGGACCTTCAGGTCATTGCACTTGTTCCTGTCCCCAGCGGCCCCGCTGAAGCAGAGCCTCTTTGCCATCTGCACCGAACAATCAGGTGCTCCAGAGCAGCTGTGACCCCCTGGTTGTTTCCCTTTGTAGGTGAAATACAAGGAGAACTTTTCCAAAGAGCTGGGCAAGAAGCCCAAATATGATCTAAAGGAGGCCAAAATCTACAAGACCATGAAGGACGCCCACAACATGGCCAGCGAGGTACGGGGGTTGTGCCGTGCCCTGAGGGGGGAAAGGTCGTGTTTCTGTCCCAAAATCCAGCTGGGTGTTACTAAAACATCCCCCATCCCATTTTCCTGAGGTGGTTTGTGCCCCCTGACCCGCAGGTGAAGTACAAAGCTGACCTGAAGAAGCTGCACAAGCCGGTGACGGACATGTCGCAGTCGCTGCTGATGAACCACGTGCTGAGCACGAGCCAGCTCGCCAGTGCTGTAAGAGCATCAACCCACCCTCCATTCCCAATTCCACCTGCAATTCCCTCTGCTAACCCCTCCTGTAACAGCTCCTCCCTGTGTTGTGGCCAGGGCCATCACCTGGTAGTGATCTCTTCCTCCTCTTCCTCGTTAACCAGCGGCTTCACCACTTTGGGAAGGGAAATCTTGGAAATCCCCCGATAATTTTTAGTGGATTGGTTCTTTATCCCATTTTAACTGGTTGCACCACACTAACAAATGCCTTTATTTTTTTCTTTATTGATTAATATATTTAAATTCTTTTTTTTTCTGTTTTTTTTTTTTTAATCTTTTCTTGTTTGTTTAACATCCGTTATAAACCTCCATAATTCTGCCTAACAAAACAACTGAGAATTTTACTGAGAAAAGGCAAAAAAACCACTGTATCTTGGTACAGCCTTTTCTTGTATCTGCTGTGTTTTCTCTTTCCTTTTTCTTCTTTTTTTTAACTGTTTTGACAAAATCAAAAAAAAATTAAAAAAACAATAACCCACACCTTTAACTCCCAATTTCCAAAAATCACTTCTAAACTTCTTGCTTTTTTTGTTTTGCTTCTTGTATTTCTAATAATTCCTCTTCGACGTTCCATTTGAAGCGCTGCTTTGACTGGGCCTGAGAAGTAAATTTTCTGAGGGCTTTTTTTTTTTTAATTGAGATGATTTTTGACACCTTCCCTTCAGTACCAGTACAAGAAGCAATATGAGAAGAGTAAGGGTCACTACCATGTGGTGCCAGATAACCTTGAGCAGGTTCATCTCAGGGAGGCATCAGAACTCCAGAGCCACGTAAGTTGCTCGTGTGTTTGTCGTTATCCCCAAAAAATATCCATTCCTGAAATCCTCCCAGGGAATTGCCAGTCCCTCTCTGCTTCACCAGCACTGCCCAGTGAGAAATATCTGCACGTTTGCAACTTAGCACATAAAATATACAAATTTAAAAAAACACCTTCATTCCACAGTCAGTCTCAGTTCCTCACCCTGCTGTACGTGGATTTTTTACACATTTATCAGGGGGATTTTCCTGTAGAAAAACGGCCTGGAAATCACAGAAAAACTGGAAAGTGAAGGAATCAGGGTTGATGTTCTCAGTGTAGGTTCAACTGCTTTAATTATTCAAGTGAAAGGAGAACTCTGCCATTCTTTTCTTGCATCCAAAGTTGTTTTAACCCAACTGTTCAATGTGTCTGTTGTTTTTCCCCTCTGGAATAAAATGATGAATCATTCCAGAGAAATTCATACTCTGATTTGGTCTCTAATCCTCTCTATCCCAGGATTTTACTGGCTGTAGAGCAGGAGGAAAATTGCTGGTAGGACACAAAGGTTATGGCACGGAATGGAATTCCAGGATATTTTGGGTTGGAAGGGACCTTTAAGGTCCATCCAGTCCCACCCCCTTCCACTATCCCAGATTGCTCCAACCTGGCCTTGGACACTTCCAGGGATTTTCAAGGCATGGAAGAGCCAAAAGGCCACAGAGCAAAGGACAGTGAGAAAATGGTGATAATCAGGTTAAAGTTAAATTTTAAGTCACTCATTCAACTGTCAACAATTGGTGCCCTAAAGGCTGGATAATGTAATTTATAGGAAGAATATCTTCATCTTGGTGGACATTTTCCTTCCTGGGCACCAAAGTTGACATTTGAAGGTCAGTAATGGAATTTTCAGGAAGGTCAATAGTGTTAAACATTGATTTTTTTACCACAGAACTCTTATCAGTGAGCAGATATCAGTCAATGAATTGGGTCTTGGGTTATTTAGGAGGGTGACTTTTTGTCTTTTCTCCTCAGGTGAAATACAGGGAAAAGTATGAGAAGGAAAAAGGAAAACCCATGTTGGACTTTGAGACTCCCACATACCTCACAGCAAAGGAGTCCCAGCTGATGCAGAGCGAGGTACAGTCAAAATGGTCAAAAAAACACCCTAAAATTTATATTTTATAGCTAAACTTAATTAAGAGATTTAATAGGCAGTTATATCTGTGCACTGTGAGAGGCTGGAAAATGATAGTTATATCACATTTCTTTACTCTGGTTGTGAAATGCCACAGTGAAAATTCCTGAACCTTTCCCTTGCCACAGGAAAGTGGTTTTTATCTGTTGGATTTTTAGCAAGAAGCTGTCAGTAAATGAAGCTTAAACAAGTCTTTGAGTGAGAAATGCAGCGTGAAATGAGTCTCCCTTAAACTTTTTCACATGAAAACTCCATTTCTGAGGAAGCCCTTTATTCCCTGTGTGTCCCAGACCTGTCACTCGATTTCCCTGAGCAGTTTTGTTGGTTTATTTGAGGTATAATCTTGTCCTGGCACAGATGGGGGTTTGGACATGCTGAAAAGCACCTTTATAGGGCCATGTCAGTTATTGTGTTGGAGTGATTCCTTTAAACAGTTTCTCTGCACAGAAAGTAAGAAATCAAAGAAATAAGTAGAGAAATAAAAATTTAAAGGCAGGACCTGGTCATATTTCCATTGAAAAGCAACGAGCTCTTTCTTAACCATCAGTGAAAATAGGATTTTGCTTTAGGTGCCCTCAAATAGTGTCATTAAAACCAATCCCTGCTCCATCCTCCCAGTGGTTTTTCACATCATTAAAAATTGGGATAAACATTTGCTATTTTGTTGTTTTTTTTTAATTTTTTTTCCCTTCTTGCTCTCATCAGAAAGAATACAAGAAGGACTTTGAGGAGTCCATGAAGGGCAGGAACCTGACTGGCCTGGAGGTCACCCCATCCCTCCTACACGTCAAATATGCCACCAAAATAGCCAGTGAGGTACCAGCAATCTGTGCTCCTTCCCTCTGCCCTGTCCAGCAATCCCACTGAGATCCCCAGCACCCTTTCTTCTCCTGTTCCTGTTTCCTGCTGCTCTCTGACTGCCCTCATCCTACTGGTCCATGTCTGTGTGCCTTGGGAATTTATTTCCATTAATAATCCCTGTATTCTGTTGTATCAGTTCTTCTGTAACCCTTAACAATATTCTTTCCTGTTTTCCAGATCTCTTTTTTTTTTTCTTTTGGAGCTTTTGTGATTCTTTTTACTTTAATTCTTTTATCTGTTATTATTTATTTTTTTAAATCATTATTTATTTATTTATTTATTTATTAAGTGGTAGAGTGCAGAGCTCCCTTTAGCCTGGATTTGCAGGTTGTTTTTTTTCCTTCTCCATCTCCTGCAGAAAGAGTACAGGAAGGATCTGGAGGAAGGTGTCAAGGGCAAAGGACTGACAGCCCTGGAGGAGACTCCAGACATGCTGAGAGCCAAGAATGCAACTCAGATCCTCAATGAGGTATGTCAGAGCTCTTGGGAAAATTCCTGAGGGGATGGATGGATGGATGGATGGATGGATGGATGGATGGATGGATGGATGGATGGATGGATGGAATATCCTCCAAATGCCATGGAAAGGAATAACTTCCTCCAGATCAGCTCCCAGCCCCGTCCAACCTGGCCTTGGACACTCCCAGGGATCCAGGGACAGCCACAGCTTCTCTGCCCAATCTGTGCCAGGGCCTGCCCACCCTCCCAGCCAGCAATTCCTTCCCAATATCCCATCTAAATTTACCCTCCCACTGAGGGAGGAATGAGCTTTGTCATTCCCTGGAAACTCCTGAGCAGGGAGGGAAAAAGAACATGGGGGGTGACAAAGGATCAAAAAGGGAGCTCTTTTGTGTGTTTGGAGTCACTGCCAGGAATCCAGGGGGGAACAGGAGCTTGGGATCAGTGGTCACATCAGTCCAGGGACTCATTTATGTCATTGCCTGAATCAGTCAGGGGACCAAAGCAGGTCTGAGCCCCGAAGTGCTCCCTTCAGTGAGCGCATTTAGCTGTGAATTGATCTTTGGCAGTGTTCCTGCTCTGAGGTGTGCTCCTGAAACTCAACTTGCTGCAGGTATTTCCTTCCCATTGCCATGAGCTATTCCCTGTCTTCCTCTGCAGAAAGAGTACAAAAAGGCCTTGGAGTTAGAAATCCGAGGAAAGGGCCTGACAGAGCTGGCTCTGGAGACCCCGGATTTCGTGCGGGCCAAGAACGCCACGGACATCGCCAGCCAGGTGGGTGGGGGGCACCCTGAGCCACCCCTGGGGCTCTTCTGAAAGGAAACTTTAGTTCTTGGGGCTCAAACCCAGTGCGAGTTGTCGTGCAGAGATGATTGAGGCACCTAAACCTGAGCTTTGCCCGACAGATCAAATACAAACAATTGGCAGAAATGGAGAAAGCCAACTACACCAGTGTCGTTGACACTCCCGAGATTATTCATGCCCAGCAGGTCAAGAGCCTTTCCAGCCAGGTATCTCGAGTGAAGTCACTTAATCACTGTTCACTGGCCACCAAGTACTAATTTGGGCACCTAAATAACCCCCTCTGACACCTTTCAGGACCCGCCAGGAAGCAAATCTCTCTAGAGCTGTGATGTGGCGTCTTACTCTGAAATTCCGTGTCAATAATCAAATTAATTGGTTTTCATGCTGTATGATACTCTGCAATACCAAAGCTAATTCTTTCCTGCGTAGATTTAGCTTAATTTTCCCCTCCTTAATAACCTAATATCTTAATTAATTACACAGGGGGCATAATCTCAGTTTATGGCAGGCAGAGGAGCACTCACATCTTCATAACCATGGGCATTATGCAGCAGTAGATAATGCCAGCTCATCACTGCTTTTGTGGTTTCTGTTTTAATGTATTTGGGGGTTTCCATCAGAAAAAATACAAGGAAGAGGCAGAGAAGAGCATGTCACACTACGTGCCTGTGGCAGACACCCCAGAAATGCAGCGAGTCCGGGAGAACCAAAAGAACTTCAGCACGGTGAGTGCACAAATACAAACACAGAAATATTTTTTCTCAGCTCCAAAGAGAACTCTGCAAGTAAAGGTTTATGGCACAGAGTCAACATCTGACCTTTTACCTGAACTTTCCCAACAGCTCCAGTACCAGTCAGACCTTCAGAACAGCAAAGGCAAAGTCACAGTTGTCCAAGACACCCCCGAGATCCTGCGGGTGAAAGAGAACCAGAAGAACTTCAGCTCGGTAGGGCCACTTTGTGTCCTCAGTTTTCCCCAAAAATCCACTGTAATGCTGGATAAAATAACTATTTTTGGCTCTCCTCTTCCAGGTTCAGTAGACTCACCTGGGTTTTGTGGAGTGTTTTTACCTCCTGTTTTTTGTGGAGTGCAATGATTGCACTTTTTCCCACCCATAGCTGTGATACAGTTGAACAGTCATTCCTGTAATTAATTGGTATTCATTAGTAATTAATTAGTGTTCCTTTTCCTTTGTCCTGTTACCCTGTAATGCATTTTTGTCCTCGTGCAGTGTCTGTCTGATTTGTTGCCCATTCTGTGTTGCTGTGAAGTTCCCCCAGGCAGTTGTAGATCTTTGCCTCCAGCACCATTATCAGAGCACACAGCAAAGGGGGAAACATCTGTGGAAAGCAAATTAGAGCAAATTACAATCTTCAGTCCTAAAATTAGCCCACAGACGTTTGGATCATGGAATTAGGGAATGGTTTGTGTTGGAAGGGACCTTCCAGGCCATCTCACCCCACCCCCTGCAGGGGCACCTTCCACTAACCCAGGTTTCTCAGATATCCTACTGAAATATATTTGATTTATTATATCAGTGATATTCTACTTAAAGTGCATCGAATATAAATGAGCAGCCCCCTTTTTTAACCCCAAATGGTGCTCAGATTTCAGTGAGGCCACAGGCAGTGCCTGGAACTGACCCTTTGTGTCCCAGCTCCCCCTCTAGGAGCAAAAATGTTGTGTTTTGGATGCTTAACCTTGTTGTCTTCATTCTAAACATTAAGATTTTGTATAAAGAAGATATTGGAACTGGAACCACTATTGAAAAGACACCAGAGATGCAGAGAGTTAAACAAACCCAGGATAATATCAGCTCGGTACAAAAGCATTGATTTTTAATCCTCTACCACTGCTAATTCCTCTTGAAATAATATTTCTTTTTCTATTTTTTTTTCTTCTTGTGTTGCTAACAGTGGTTTGGCAATAACACCACCCAGTTAGGGGTGACTTTATTCAAGTTTTTGCCTCTCCTTTTTACTTTAACAGTCATCTTTCTAATGATTAACACTCAGTTTCTTACTTACAACCCATTCCTAAACCACGAGAGCTCTTGCCAGCGTTTTAACCTCATCCCAAATGTTGTTTGGACAGAATCAAAGAATCATTTAGGTTGGAAGGGACCTGCTGAGAGCATCTGTTGCAACTTTTGTTCCACTGTCTGAGCATCTCACAGTTCAGAAGTATTTTACCGTGGTCAGACTGAATTTTCTGATGGTGGGGTTTTTTTGTTTCGTTTTGTTTGTTTGTTTTTGTTTTGGGTTTTTGTTTAGGATTTTTTTGTTTGTTTGGTTTGGATTTTTTTTAGTGGGTTTTTGGTTTTTTTCTGTTTGGTTGGTTTTGTTTTGTTTTCTTTTTTTTTTTTTTTATTTTTGTCCTGTCACTGAGAGCTCCTAAAAAAAGCCTCTGCACAGCTTCCCTTGTTGAGCTTTTACCTGATACCAAGAGCTGCAGCGCTCTAAAATTGGAGCAATTCCACATATCCCTTCCCTTTCCTAGCTCATAAATCTCTTCCCTGCTTTTTTTTTTGGAATGCTGGTGTCGTTTTGGTCTGAAATCCTAACGTTTCAGCCGGTTTGTTGATGCTGATGGTGCTCAGTGTGCTGCTGGGAGGTGCATTTTCCCTCGCTGTGCCCGGGAGATGCAGAGAGCGCTGAGGTGGGGGGTGACAACTCCCACCTTGGCTGAAAACACCAGGGATTCCTGCACAGCCCAAATTCTCCCCTCACTGATTCAGATGGAATCAGATCCCAGCTGGTTTCACAAACCCCTTTCAGTGTCATTCCCAGGGACTGAGTTGCCTTGTACCGGATTTCTTGGGAAGGTGACGGGAATCCTTTCCCAGCTGCAGCCCTCGAGCTCCTCTCAATCCACGAGCTCAGGATAACTCTTTGTACATCCACAACCATCCCATTCCGTGCTCCAGTGCCAACCCTCGTTGCTGTGTGTGCCTTGCAGATCAAGTACAAGGAGAGCATCGGGAAGGGCACCCCCATCCCCGACCTGCCGGAGGTGAAGCGCGTCAAGGAGACCCAGAAGCACATCAGCTCGGTAAGGTCCCCTCTGTGTCCCCTGCCACCCCCAGTTTGTGTCCCCTCCCACCCCCCACAGCTCCTGCTCCATTCTCTGGGCCTGCCTCCTGCTTTTAGGGTTGGGAAGAGCCTCCCAAATGAGCAGCAGGGTGTTTAAATCCCTGAATTCCATCATGATCACTTCATTCTGTGGCCTTTCCTAAACACAGAAGCAGGGGCAAAAAATTACCCAGGTTGTGCTGTAATTAGGCTGAAAAAAAATGGATCAGGTAGGGAGAACTTGGTGGGAAAAAAACCCAACTGGAGCTTCTTCTAAGTCACAAAATAAGGGACAACAAAACCTGGCTGTTCCTTTATCCGAGTGTAGATTTTAGCAACCACTCAATGTGTTTCCCAGCTCATTTTTGCACAGCTGAGTTGTTTCCTTAATTTTTTTTCCCCCAACCTTTTACATGGTTTTATTTTCCCTTGCTGAGATTGCTTTATTTTTGTATTTTTTTTCCCATTGTTTCAATGATATCAAGCAGTGAAAGTTGCTGTTTGTTTGTTTGTTTGTTTTTTTTTTTTTTTTTACTTATCTTGTTTCGGTGCAAGTATTTTACTACTTGCAAGAAGAGCCCTGAATGCATTTTGTCACCTGTCAATACATTTGTCATGTGTTTCTACATTGTGTCCCACAGGTGTTGTACAAGGAGGAGCTGGGCACGGGCACCCCCACGCCCGTGACCCCCGAGATAGAGCGAGTCAAACGCACCCAGGAGCACATTAGCTCGGTACTGCCCGGGATTGCAACAACAAATCCCAACCCTGTTGTTACAATCCTGCCCTGGCACCCCTAACACTGCTCCTCCCTCAGGGCTGCAGTCCTGGCTTAGCCCTGGCGGTTCTTAACTCTGATATTCCCCCTGTTTGTGCTTTTTGGGGGGGTTCACACCTTGCTCTGCGTTTCCTCTGAGAACCCAAAGTGAATTCACCGAGCTGTTCATCTCGACCCTTTATCTTCTGTCCCCTCCCATCACCTGTTCACAGAATGATCCCCCATCAGCCTCTTCCTCAATCTTGGCCCCTGGATGGAGTGTGCAGTGAATTGGCAGTGATTTAAGGCTGAGCACGAGGCAGGGCAGGGGCAGAGGAGGTGGCAGTGCCCGTGCTCAGGGGGTTGCTGTGGGCACTGTCTGTCCCTCGCAGGTGTTGTACAAGGAGGGGCTGGGCACGGGCAGGGGCAGAGGAGGTGGCTGTGCCCGTGCTCAGGGGGTTGCTGTGGGCACTGTCTGTCCCTCGCAGGTGTTGTACAAGGAGGGGCTGGGCACGGGCACGGCCACCCCGGTGACGCCGGAGATGGAGCGAGTGCGGCGTAACCAGGAGAACATCAGCTCGGTACTGAGCCACACCCGCCCCCTCCCCTTCCAGTGCCACTCACAGCCCTTCAGCTCCTCCACTGACACCGTCCTTCCCATTCCTGGGAGAACTCTGAGCACCTCTTCCCTTATGAAACCACTGCAACCCTGCCAGGAGCCCGAGATTTTCCTTTTCCCCTCGTTTAACCTGTCCTTGAGTTCTTCCAGCAGGGAGATTTTAACCCCAGGAACTGAAGCAGTTGAGTGGTGCCTTGTTTGAATTCCCAAGGGATTGTTAACAGTGGGACTGGTGTCACTGTGCTCAGTAACTCAGCCCACCCTTCCAACATCTCCAGCCTCACCCCTGCAGTGGAAAATGAACCCTTAACCCTTCCTGGGTCAGGGAATTGTGGAATGGTTTGGGTTGGAATTTCTGCTGTGTTGGATGTTCTCTCATACCCCCAGGTCTTTGTAAGGAATCCAGGTGGAATTCCCAGCTCACTGCTTAGGAAAATATGGTGATAATTGCACAGAGATGGAAAAATTGCTGTAGGGAGGAATATTTACCTGGATCACTTCTCCTGACACTTCCCAGCCATTGTTTGGTTCAGTATTCCCAATTTAATTGGAGCACTTTATGGCTCATTTTACTATTTGAGGTGGGGAATCCTCTGTGGAGAATTCCCACATTTCTGTGCCCAGGGGAAAGATAAAGCTCAGTGGAACCTCAGCCCCCTGTTTTCAGTGAGGGTGTTTTGGTGGGCTTTGAACAAAGCTGGAAAAGCATTTTTCACACTTTGACATTTCCCTGTATTAAATTATTATTGCTCTTCTCTCTCTTCTCCTTTTTTAACTTCTGTTTTTCCTTTCTCCTTTTTTTCCTCTTTATCTTTTTTTTTCTTTTTTCCCTTTCTTTTTTCTTTTTCTCCTTTCTTCTTTTTTTCTTTTTTCCTCTTATTTTTCTTTTATTTTTCCCCTTCTCCTTTTTTTTCTTCCCTTTTTTCCCTTCTCTTTTTCTCCCCTTCTCTTTTTTCCCCTCCTCTTTTTTCCTCTTCTCTTTTTTTTTCCCTTTCTCCTTTTTTATCCCCTTATCTTTTCTTCCCCCTTCTCTTTTTTATCCCCTTCTCTTTTTTTTCCCCCTTCTCCTTTTTTTCCCCTTCTCTTTTTTCCCCCTCCTCTTTTTTCCTCTTCTCTTTTTTCCCTTTCTCCTTTTTTATCCCCTTATCTTTTCTTCCCCCTTCTCTTTTTTATCCCCTTATCTTTTTTCCCCTTCTCTTTTTTTCCCCTTCTCTTTTTTCCCCCTCCTCTTTTTTCTCTTCTCTTTTTTTCCCCTTTCTTCTTTTTTATCCCCTTCTCTTTTTTCCCCTTCTTTTTTTTCCCCTTCTCTTTTTTTCCCCTTCTCTTTTTTTTCCCTTCTCTTTTTTTTCCCCCTTCTCTTTTTTTTCCCCTTCTCTTTTTTATCCCCTTCTCTTTTTTTCCCCTTCTTTTTTTTCCCCTTCTCTTTTTTTTCCCCCTTCTCTTTTTTTCCCCCTTTCTTCTTTTTTATCCCCTTCTCTTTTTTTCCCCTTCTTTTTTTTCCCCTTCTCTTTTTTTCCCCTTCTCTTTTTTTTCCCCCTTCTCTTTTTTTTCCCTTTCTCCTTTTTTTTATCCCCTTTGGTTTTCTTTCCCTGCTGCCCCAGGTGTTGTACAAGGAGGGGCTGGGGGTTGGCACCCCCGTTCCTGTCACCCCTGAGATGGAGAGGGTCAAACGCAACCAGGAGAACTTTAGCTCGGTATCTTTGGACTTTTTTAAAATCCTGATTAACTTACAAGCCCCTCCCCTTTCTGCTGTTACCTTTTTAATTACTCTGTTATATTTTATGCACTTGTTTTTTGAAATATTTTTCCTATATTCATAACATTCAATGCTTGGTGTCCATTAATTTTTTTTTCCTGCACTTTAAGGTATTTTGCATTTTTTAAACCATTCTTTTAATACAATTTGCTTAATCCCCTCCCTTTAATCCTTTTATTATCCTGCTGAAGCCCCTCCAAGCAGTTGGATGCACATTCCCAGCTGGCCCTTCCTCTGGATTTGATTGATCACAATTATTAACTGATTGATCCCTCCTAATTTTTCCTGCTTTCTGGTACTTTGAGTGGGCAGAAACTCCCAAAATCCCCTCCATCAGACCCAGTTTATTTGTCCTGGCCTGTGTGTGACCTCCCTGTTGCCCCCCAGGTGTTGTACAAGGAGGAGCTGGGCAGGGGAACCCCCACCCCGGTGACCCCCGAGATCCAGAGGGTCAAACGCAACCAGGAAAACTTCAGCTCGGTACTTTTCCACTTGAAAAGCCAAAATAAAACCCAGACCCCTTTTAATCTCTCTCCAAATACTCTTAACACCCAAATTCTCCTGCTGTATTTCCCTGTAATCAGTTCACACAACAACAAACAACATCCTTGTGTTTTGAGATTTTTTTTTCCTCCATAATTTGTTTTCATTGGATCCACCTCGCTAACAATTTTAGATCCCCTCTTTCCATCTTTCTCTTGCCACGTTTTTTATTTTCTGCTTTTATTAATCAATATCCTTGGTTTGGTGTGTTTTTTTTGTTTGTTTTGTTGGTTGTGGTTTGGGGTTTTTTTTGGTGTGGGTTTTTTTTTTTTTGGTGGTTTTTTTGGTGTTTGTTTTTTTCCCCCCTGGTTTTACCTCATATAAACACTAAATTATTTATTTCCTTTCCCCAAATCCATGGCTGTGACCTGACTCTGCTCCCTCCCCTGTGCTCTGCTGGAGTGGGATGGGCAAATCAAGTGGAATTGCTGCTTTTATCCCTTCTGTGTTGGGTGTGATGCCTTTTCCTTTGGGAGATGTTTGGTGCTGTTGCAGATGGACAGTGGCCCAAGGCCCAGGTGGTGGGGACGGCCCTGGGGGTGTTGGTAGCAAAGTTAGAGGGGAAAAAAAAAATAATCAGTGTTTGTAAAGGTGAGGAAGTGCCATTGACAACAGGAGAGGAGTAGGAATAATATATATAATATAATATATATATATAAAATGTTAGTTGAGTGTGTAAGGAGAGGGTTCAGGAAGGTGCATCAGGCCCTGCTCCTGCAAGGACTCTCTTGTGGTCAGCAGAACATTTCCCTCACTGCTGCTGAAAGGACAATAATGTATTTATTGTCAGTTTATTGTCAATAGATATTGACAGTGATCTATTTATTGGCATTTATATCAGACTTGAGTCTCCTAAGTACTCCCCAGGTTTAACTGTCTGATAGAACTCATGGGATCGTTGAATCCCAGACTGGTTTGGGTTGGAAGGGAAATTAAAGCCCATCTAATTCCAACCCTGACAGCTTCCACTATTCCAGGTTGGACACTCCCAGGGATCCAGGGGCAGCCACAGCTTCTGTGCCCAACCTGTGCCAGGGCCTGCCCACCCTCCCAGCCAGCAATCCCTTCCCAATATCCACCTAAATAAATCACCCCCCTTCATCTCCAGTCTTATCAGAGTTTAGAACTCGTTTTTTTTTTCCAGGGCTTTTTCACCCCCTTGTTTCTCCAGGGCACATCAGAGCCCCTGTGTCCTGCTGGGAATTGCTGCTGCTGATGATTTTGTTTTCTTGTTGTCACTCTAACCCTGTTGCCCCCCAGGTGTTGTACAAGGAGGAGCTGGGCACGGGCACCCCCACCCCGCTGACCCCCGAGATCCAGAGGGTCAAACGCAACCAGGAGCACATCAGCTCGGTACCTGGGAATGGCAAAAGCACAACAAAATGCCTCTTAATCTCTTTTAAAACACTTTTTAACACACCAACCAATGTTCTTGGTTTTCCCTGTAATCAACTCACCCCAGAAATAATATCCTGGTCCTTTGAGATTTATTTTTGTTTCCATTGTAATTATTACTTACATCGTTCTTGTTCCCTTTTTTTTTTTTTAATTATATTATTTTAATAATTGAATTTCACCTTTTTGAGTGTGATAACCAATTTTTTTTTTTTTTAACTCTTACAACCCCACCCTGTTTTCCTTCTCTTGGTCCCAACAATCCTTCTGGTGGGGTTTTTCCCTGATTTTCCTTCCTTTGTACACAAGAACTAAACTCCCGTGGGCCTTGGCTGGGTGTGGCAGTGCTGGGGTGGGATCAGCAGGACCTGCTGGGGTAGGAAATGAATTAAATCAATTTATTTGTTGTTTTCCTGTTGTATTTGATACCCTCCCAGTGATTTGTTGCACATTTTGTGTCTGACTCAGGAGCAGTGAAACCTCGACTTCTGCTCCTGTTTATCTTGATTTAAAGAGTGATTTTTAATACCCACTTCTAATCCTTAAAACACTTTAAAAACTCCCCTCATTTTCTCTGCAGTGCTGACATTGATTTTAAGGCAATTAATTTAATTTTTTTATAACATCCTCAGTTTTGAGGAGTTTTTAATCCCTGGTTTTTATCCCAAGGAGTTTTTAATCCCTGGTTTTGATCCCCAGCTGTGTGTGGGAGGCGTTTTCCCACCCCTTCCGTGTCCCTGGTGCTGTTCCCTCCCTGACCAGCCCTTTATCCCGCAGGTTTTGTACCGGGAGGAGGTGGGAACAGGAACCCCCATCCCGGTGCCTCCCGAGGTGGAGCGAGTGAAGCGCACCCAGGAGCTCATCAGCTCGGTATCGTGGGCAGGAACAGCCCCCTCACTGCCCCCAAACCCCGCTCCAACCTCCTTTAAAAATGGGCAATTCCTCTCCTTGCTCCGTGTAATCAGCTCTTATTCCGTGTAATCAACTCTTATTCCGTGTAATCAACTTTTAACGTCCTCTCTCCCCTTTTTCCAGCGTTACTGACCCGCCACTTCTTCACTGATGGAGTTAGTTGTAAATTATTTACAAATTATTTACATCCTCCTGAATCTTTTTTAACCCTGTTCCACCTCCCTCTTCCCTTTTTCTGTGTTGTTTTTTTTTTTTTATACATCCAATTCCCGTGTCCTGCTTTTCTCCCGGCAGAGGGAGGGGGGGGTCCAAAAGCTCCCCTTCCCCAGGAGATGATGGATTTAATGATTTCTGGGGTGGTGCTGATGTTTTTTGGCTGCTTTTTGTCGTGCAGGTGTTGTACAAAGAGAACGTGGGGACGGGGACCCCCACCCCCATCACCCCCGAGATGGAGAGGGTCAAACGCAACCAGGAGATCTGTAGCTCGGTACTTCCCAGGGGAAAACTGCCCCTTAACCCCCTCTAAAACCACTTGTTAACACTTTGGATAAGTGGGTTTGTTCCAAAATAACGCTGACTCAGCTCACAGCAGGGGCCACTTCTGACTCATGGCTTACTCCCATTTAAACCTCGACTTCTGCTCCTGTTTATCTTGATTTTAAGAGTGATTCTTTTTTTAATACCCACTTCTAATCCTTAAAACACTTAAAAAACTCCCCTCATTTTCTCTGCAGTGCTGCCATTGATTTTAAGGCAATTAATTTAATTTTTTTATAACATCCTCAGCCCCTCCCTGTGGTATTTAGTGCTCACTGCTGATTTACTTACACCGTTTCTTGTGAGGAGTTAAAAGCCAGGCTGCAAAACTCTACTAAAGGACCTGCTTGAAAAATTTCCTGGGCCGTGAGAAACTAAATCCAAGTTAAAAAAAAAAACAAAACCCCAAACAAACCGTGCGGGGAGAGCTGGTTGTTTACTGACTGTGGCTTTTCTGTGGCTCTTTCTCTCCTCCCGCAGGTGTTGTACAAGGAAAACATAGGGAAAGCCACCCCCACCCCCGTCACCCCCGAGATGGAGAGAGTCAAACGCAATCAAGAGATCATTAGCTCGGTACTTCCCGCCAGGAAAACACTTCCTAAGCCTTGGAATGAAGCGTTTAACTCAGAGCTGTAACCCTGTAATTAATCTGTGCTTATTAACCGCGGGGCACGAGCCCGCCCCGAGGCACCGACACTTTAACACCGGTTGGAGCAGGGTTTTTTCTGAGGGGAAAGAAAAAAAAAAAATCCCTTTTTGAGTGGGTTTTGGTTTTCTGGTTGATTTTTTTTCTTTTTTTTTTTTTTTTTTTTTTAACCCTTTCTCACTCCCAGTGTGTTTCCAGCAGGGAATTAATGGCCAGGCTCCAGCTGCCCCTCTTTGCCCCAGCTCTAACCCCTTCTCAGTGCAACTCAAAGCTGATCTGAACGTTCTGCTTTGTCCCCCTTCGGGTTTTTTCTGGGGTTTTTAATGCTCCTTTGTACCCTGCAGGTCCTGTACAAAGAGAACATGGGCAAAGTGACGCCGACCCCCGTGACCCCCGAGATGGAGCGAGTGAAACGCAACCAGGAGATCATCAGCTCGGTACCTGAGCAGGGAGGGCTTGTCTGCCTGACCAACCCCAGCCTAACTCCTGACTTATTCCAGTTAAAAATAGATGTGTTTCTTTCTGCAAGTTAATTGTTCCTTCTAAACCCCAAATGAATGGTGTGATCCTACAATTTGAGGGCTTTTCTGCCACTCAGTTTGTGCGTTCGTGGGTTCTGTCCAGACCAGCTCAGAGATCTCCTGGTGGAGATTATGGAATGCTGGGATGGGAAGGATCTTACATCCCATCTTGTTCCAACCCCCACTTCCACCAGGCCAGGTTGCTCAGGAATATTCAGGTTTATATTTAGCATTTCAACTTTTGGTGGAATTTGACTTCAGGGAAAAACACCCATCCCTGACATCTGAATTTCGGATTCCCTCCCAAAAAAGGTCAGGAATGACTTACAATATACCTTAAAAAAGCAGTTAACTGTAAATAAATGTTTTCTGCAAAGCCAGAGGTGTCTTCCCTGAGCCTCTGGCCCTTCAGCATCCCTGTCCCTGGACAGAGCCCAGCTGTGCTGACCCCAAAGCCCAGCTTGTCCCTCCCCTCTGCCTCTCTCACCCCTCTGGCAGCACTAAATGTTTGACTTTTCGGCCATTTGCTAACAAAGTAACCATTTTTGTGTTCAAACCCTTTCCCTTTGGGGCTTTCTAAGGCCCTGGCTACATCTTGTGCATCCCACAGGTGTTGTACAAAGAGAACGTGGGGCAGGCGACCCCCACCCCCGTCACCCCCGAGATGGAGAGAGTCAAACGCAATCAGGAACAGATTAGCTCGGTACAACCCTGCCCAAAGATCCCCCTGCAGTGCTTAACAGGAGAGGATGGGATAGACAACTTCTTAATACCCTGGTTTTACTTAACCCTCTAATTTTTCCCCTTTAGCAAATCACCTCTTACGACGACTTTTTGTTGTTGTTGTTGTGGAACTTGTTAATCCTTTTTTTCCTGACTTTTTTTTCCTGCCCTTTCCTAACAGCTGGTGTTGACTCTAAACCCATTAACAGCCCAGTTTTTGGTTTTCCCTGGTGGTAATTCCTCTGTGCTCCGTAGGTGTCCTACAGGGAAGGTTTAGGGAAGGCCACCCCCAGCCCGGTCACTCCGGAGATGGAGCGAGTCAAGCGCAACCAGGAACAGATCAGCTCGGTACTGAGGGAGCAGCCAAACCTCTGTGTCCAAAATAACCCCCCTGAGCCAAAACCACTCTAATTCAGCCTCGTTTTCCCAGTTTTCCCTCATTTTTACCTATTTTCCTTCGGACTTTAATTTTTTTTCCCCACTCTTTGCCAATAACTTTTCAGCCGCTTTGTTTGCTGAGATCTTTTCCATCCTGCAGAGCTGGGTTTGCTTCAATAACCCCCCTCTCCCAGGAAGAGCTGGGATTGTGCCTGGAATTCTGAGCTGTGTCCACGGGTTTGTGCTCTGCAGGTTTTGTACAAGGAGCACATGGCAAAGGGAACTCCAACCCCTCTGACTCCGGAGATGGAAAGAGCCAAACGGAACCAGGAGAACATCAGCTCGGTGAGTCCTGCCCAGCCAAGGGGAAAAGACACTAAAAATCACATTTTATCCCTGAAATCCTCACTCAAGAGTTGATGCTTGGGGGGCTGAAGGAACCACGAGGAATTCTTTAATATAATCCTTGTGATTAACAGGAGTTTGGGGGATTGTTAACCAGTTCAATTTCAAATAACACGTTGCTTTCAAGGCTCTTCTGGTTTTGCTGCTCTTACACTTGAGGACACAGAAAATGACAGTTCTCCAGTTACAGATTTCTGATGTCCCGTATAAAAAACATATAAAAATCTGGACCTGACCTCCTTCAGGCCCTTCTTTGCTGACCTGGAGCCCCAGAGGTAAATCCTGGCACGGTCCTGTCCTCGTTGTCCCCTGGCAGGTTCTGTACTCGGACAGTTTCCGCAAGCAGGTCCAAGGAAAAGCCGCCTACGTCCTGGACACGCCGGAGATGAGGAGAGTGAGGGAGAGCCAGAAACACATCTCCACAGTAAGGGCAGCTCCAGAGGGGCCTCACCCTGGGGAGGGAGTCACATCCAAACACGGGCCTGGCTGGCAGCTCAGAGGCAGCTTTGCTCACCCACATCATTCACACTGAAGTATTTAAGGGATTGGGCTCTCCCGTGGCTCCTTGGATTGGGAAAGCCAAAGTTCAGGATGCTCCCTGAGCTGCAGCTGAGGGAAGCAGGAGTCCCAGCTGAGCTGCAGAGCCACAGCCACTGCATTCACCTGCAGGTGAAATACCACGAGGACTTCGAGAAGAGCAAAGGGAGTTTCACCCCCGTGGTCACCGACCCCATCACGGAGAGGGTGAAGAAGAACATGCAGGACTTCAGTGACATCAGCTACAGGGGCATCCAGAGGAGGGTGGTGGAGATGCAGCAGAAACGTGTGGACCAGGACCAGGAGAACCTCACAGGTGAGGCTTTACAAGGACCCCAGTACCTCCCAGGTAAGCAGGACCTCATTTCATAAGGACTTGACTTCATTTCCACAGCACAAGCAGACCTGGGACGAGTGGTTTGATTTAAGCTCAGCCACATCAATTCTAATTTATCACTACTTGATGATTTTATGGAAGTCCTTTTCTTTGAAAATCTCTTTGGAAAGTGCAGCAGCTTTAACTTACCTGTGCCCTGCCTGTCCCCAACTTTAGAATGTAACACTAGATTTATAATTCTTACTTATATTTTTAACTTCATCTCTATGCATATTAAAGACCCTGATGTAGATGAAATGTAAAAAAAAAAAAAAAAAGCCTAATCTGTGCTAAAGAATTGAGAAATACAAATTGATGAAATAAAAATGCTTTTCATAGAATTCCAGACTGGTTTGGGTTGGAGGGAGCTTAAAGTCCACCCAGTGCCACCCCTGCCCATGGGCAGGGACACCTTCCACTGGCCCAGGTTGCTCCAACCTGGCCTTGGGCACTTCCAGGGATCCAGGGGCAGCCCCAGCTGCTGTTCCTGCTGTCCAGGCCAGCCTGTGATGCTCCAGCCGTGCAGCATTCCCGCTCTTCCCGCAGGTCTCCGTGTCTGGAGAACCAACCCCGGCTCCGTCTTCGACTACGACCCCGCCGAGGACAACATCCAGTCCCGGAGCCTGCACATGATCTCAGGTGTGTGCCAGGGGCTCTTCCAAACAGGGCTTGGACTCCTGCAAACGGGGGGTCCTGGGGGCCAAACACGGCTGGGACTTCAGGGGTGGCACAGGGGACAAACTGCCCGGGGCTGCTCCTCCCCAGCGTATTTTCAAACAATTAATTATGAATTTTTCTGTCATAAAATGACCCAACACAGTTTATATGACCCACAGCCCGTGTGATTCCTTTTGAAATAACTAAGAATGCTACCCTCATTTACATTTTTTTTGTTAAACTCCTTTCCTGCTTAGTGAGAGGAAAAATACATGAAGGGTAGAAACCAGTCTTGGGGAGGGCTCAGAGCTGTGTCAGAGAAGGAAGGCAAAGGTGGGATAATTAGAATTTGGAAGGCTAAGAGGAAGGAGGCTGGAGGAAGGATAAAATTATTGTGACTACTGAAGAGCACAACTTGAGCGTGGTGTCCACAGAACACTTCAAAGTCACTGGGAAACACCACTCAGGACCCATCAAACACACAGGGATCATTTACACGGGGTTTTTTCCCTATAAACTTTGGGAACAGGAAGCTCCCAGCAGGGAGCTGTGAGCCCCCCCAGGTGTGGTGACCCTGTCCCTGCTGTCCCCACAGTGCAGGCCCAGCGGCGCAGCCGGGAGCATTCCCGCTCCGCCAGCGCCCTGAGCATCAGCGGGGCCGGAGATGAGAAATCCGAGCCCTCCGAGGGCACCGACCAGCGCCTGTCCTACTACAGCAATGGGGGCTTCTTCACCACCACTGCCACAGGTACGGGGGCACCGGGCACGCCAAGCTGCCCACCCGGCTGGGCAGCAGCTCCTGCAGCCAGGGGGACGCTCAGCACCCACAGGGAGAGGGGTGGATGGAACCAGCACATCAGTCTGGCCCAGCAATCAGCGACCTGGCCTGGATCTGCAGCCACAGCAGCTCCAGCTCCATTAACACCACCCCCTCTCTTTCCCTTCTAGTGGGCTACAAACAGGTGAAAACCATCGAGCTGCCACAACAACGCTCGTCCTCGGTGGCCACGCAGCAAACCACGGTGTCCTCGGTCCCCTCCCACCCCTCCACTGCCGGGGTGAGTTATGGGATTGGGACACAGCCCCAGGGGGTGATTTGGGTGCCTCCCCACAGTGCACAGCCCTGCAGGGGCTGCAGTGCTTCAGATTTTGTTAATTAGTTCAGATTTTGTTAATTCAGGATTAAATCAGGAATGTTCCTCCCCCTGGGCTGAAGCTCAGAACTAACCCCAGTGAAGGTGTAACTCTCACTGAAGGGGGAGACAGACCCTCAGCTGGACTTGAAAACTTTGAATTAGCCCCTTAAAACTTCAAATTAGCACTTCCTATTCCTGAGAGTGAGTCTGGAGTAGAGCCATGACACTGGGCATGGATTTGCTTCCCAGAAACTGCTGGGAGACAACAAACACCTCAAGGCTACCCCTGGAGCTCCCCTGGGCTGATCCTGCTCAAACCCACCCTGCAAACATTTTGGTCAGGCTCAGTGTCACCAGCACACACAGCTGTTGTGGCACTCAAGGTGCCCAGCACCCAGAGGAGCTGGGAGGGAACTGGACGGGTTATTTCCCACCTCACCACAGCATTGCTTGCTTCATCTCCTGGAGCACCTGGTACCAGCCAGAAGGAAATAAAAATCACTGTATAATGTGCCTAAGACAGACTAAACCCAAGTTAACAGCAGCAGAACTGAGTTAACAGCAGGAGTTACAACCTGAACCCTGAGGAATTCAGAGTTCAGAGAACTCACAGAAGCTGAACCAGGAGATTTAAGAGGAGCAGGTTCTGCCCTCAGTAATGAGTCAGACCTTCCCTGACACTAATTCCCACCCCAGCTCTAATATCAGGGATCACCAGTCCCATTCCCATTCCCATCTCTCTCAGGGTTCCCCAGTCCCTGGGGATGCCCCATTCCCATCTCTCTCAGGGTTCCCCACTCCCTGAGGGTGCCCCATTCCCATTCCCAGCTCTCCCAGGTTCCCCAGTCCCTGGGGATGCCCCATTCCCATCTCTCTCAGGGTTCCCCAGTCCCTGGGGGTGCCCCATTCCCATTCCCAGCTCTCCCAGGGTTCCCCAGGCCCTGGGGGTGCCCCATCCATTCCATCCCAGCTCCCTCAGGCTCCCCTCTCTCCCCACAGAAGACGTACCGTGCCATGTACGATTACACAGCGGCCGATGCCGACGAGGTTTCCTTCAAGGACGGCGACACCATCGTCAACGTGCAGGCCATCGACGAGGGCTGGATGTACGGAACGGTCCAGAGGACCGGCAAGACCGGGATGCTCCCGGCAAACTACGTGGAGGCCGTGTGAGCAACCCCTGCCCCTGCCCAGAGGGGCACAAAAAAGGGGGGGGTGACAAAAAGTAACCGCAGAGCAAAGTGTTCTTGAAATGTTATTTCAAAACATCTCGGAAAAGTCACCTGTAAAAGACTACTCTGCATTTCTTCCAATGCCAAAAAACCACACCTTTTTTTTAAACCTTGCCTGGGATTTCCAACATTTCCTCACACACCATAACATGACACTACAGCTACAGTCCAGGATCTCCAATATTTGATACCAGTATCAAGACTAAGACTCCCAAGCGTTACTTTATTCCTTCTATAAAAACTAATTTTTTTTCTGGGCTATGTGTTTCAATCTGTTCACTTCCTTTCCCATATAAAGCAACATCTAAGCTTAGTATTTCAAACCAAAAATTTATCTGGGGAGGGGGAAAACAAACCCTCTCCTCCTGCTTGCTGAGGTCTCACGAATGTGTTCTTTGTGCAACTGTTGTGGGGTCAAAAGCTGTTCTTTCTTGTAAATTAGTGACTGAATAAAGCTGATGTTTCTGCAGTAGGATGGATGTGTTCCCTTGTGCTGAAAGCAGGAATTAATCTCACTGGATGTAGGAGCTGAACACACTTAAGGAGGCAGATTCAGAACCAAAGTACCATTTCCAGGGAAGCACAAAAACCTCCAGCCAACTTCCCATCACAGCTCCAGACCACCCCTTTGTCCTGTTCCTTTATTCCATGAGACACAAACCATACTCCCACATCCTTCAGGACCTGCTCCCACCTTCCAGCAGCCCTGGAGACCTCCCAAGCTCCCTCCCAGCCTTGGGAATCCAAAGCAACGCCGAGGGGGAGCTGAATAAAACCCCACAACCACCACACCAAGCACATGAACAAGTTTGGGAACTATTTTCTCTTTTATTTGCCCACGTGTAAAGTCCTAAAACCACCTGCAGCAGTTCCTTCCAATGAACAGCCCCTGTGATAGCCACAGTCCAATATATACAGATCAGCATTCCCGAGGGAAGGCCGGGAATTCTCGCCCAAGGTCTCCCAGAAGCAGCAACACGTTCCATACAATTAAACCCCCCCTCATAAATTAGTAACCAAACATCTGCTGTCAGTCTGTACACAATATACAAGAAGCTTCTTGCCAAATTCATTCATTTCCCCCAAGGAAAAAGTCCTCTCCAGCAGGAGAAACTGCTGCCACCCCAGGACATGGCCAGAGCCCGGGAGGTTTTGCAGAGTCCACACACGCCCCTTTTGTCACTTCTCAGTGGGAGTCTTTACAAAAATACGTGGAAAAATAGATCCAGTACAAATCCCAGGTTCCTGCTGCAAGGAATTACACCCAGCTTACCTCCCAGGCAGAGTGTGAGCAGCTCAAAGGAACCCCCAGGGCAGCAGAGGAGCAGAGCTGGGAGATGCAGCTCTGGCCCCACGGGAAGAGTTTGCAGCGCTAAGAACACTTTGGGTTTGACAAAAATAATTTACCTACTCTGTTGGTTTGGTTTCACAGTCTCTTTGCTATTGCACAACTCTTTGTCAAAGTTTTCTTCCACTGCCTGAAAGAAATATGCATAGCAACACCAGACAAATGCCTCTGACAGGGAGGAAATAGGCCCACAGATTAGGGGGGGATAAAAAACACCACAAAAAAAAAAAAAAGGGGGAATAAAAACCAACCCCATGACAACAAATTCATGTAAGTGTTAAAAAATACCTTCTGTTCAAAATGCACATTTTAAGGAGTCATTCACCAGAAAGAAAAACAAGGTGTGGGGGGGAGAGAAAAAAACCTGTTGTAACCAAGTCCTCCTTTACTGAGCCCCGGGAAGCAGCTCCTGGGAGCTGTCGGGGGGTGGTGATTTCCAGCGGGACTGCAGGTTTCTCAGGATGCAGGTGGACATGCCAGCAAGTTTCTCCTGCATCTCGAAGAGCTGGCTCCCAGAATAGCTGTGCAGATCCTGGGAGCTGAGCTGGGCAGAGAGGGCCTGGATCTGGCTCAGGAGATCAGCCGGGGGCTGCTCGCTCGCGGTGGGCACGGCCGGGTCTGGAAGGAAGGGAAGGAGGGAAGTGGAGGGAGAGTTGTGCTGTGTCTGATCAGGATTGTAGATCCAAGGGCACAAATGGAAGGATTTGCTCCCAGTCAGGCAATGCCAGTGCCCTTGGAGCTGTGTTGTCCCAAATCCCACACTTTTAACTCCCACATTTTAAACTGGAGAGCTGAAGAGAAGTCACCCCGAGCTTTCCGTTCTGCTTCCAGCCTCGTGGATTCTGAGCCACCAGGCCAAACTCCAGGGAGACACAGGAGGATCCAAAGAAAAATCTACACCCCAAATCCCAGCTGGGTGTGCAGGGAATCATCCCACTCCTGTCCCCACCTCAGGATAAGGCACCAGCTCATTATCTCATCATGTTTGTTCTGTGCACCCCCAGCAGGGCCCAAACAGGAACCAGCTCAGCAGTCAAACCTGGCTGAGGCTCAGAACAGCAACTGCTTCAGCCCTGCCTAATTTGTTCTTTGCTTTTTTAGGGAAAAAACAGCATTTTCCCCCTCAAAATATGCAAGTTTTAAAAAGCCACTGCTACAGGGCTTCATAAGGCAGCGTTTAATGGGGTAATATTGGCTATTAACACACCCAAAATAAAAATAAAAGCATCAAGTGTTCCCATCAGGAGAGAACAAGGACAGCAGAACCCTCCAAATCCGAAGCAAAAAGCCACCAAGAGGTACCTGTTCCAAGCTTTTCTTCATCTGCACAGAGTGCTTTATCCTCCACATCATTTACAGGCTTTTCAGCATCTTCAAGCACCACCATTTCCTCCAGCACTCGAGACTTCACCTGAGCATTTCGTGGGACAGAACAAGGCAAATGTTTTTAGAATAAAATTAAAATTACATGGTGAGAAATACATAATAAATACATAAATAATAAACACATCATAATAAACACAATCACCATTCCTGTTAATGATAACAGTGTAACCAAGCCATCTGCACCTTGAATTCCCACCTACTGAGACAGGCAGGGATCAGGTTTCAAAGTGCTCTTATTAATTAGGTAAAAAATACTTTATTCTTCCCGATGGCAATTAGCAGTTCACTAGCCCAACACTGGCTTCCTGGGTGTTAAAATTCAGCCTTACCTGTTGCTCATGGTATCCCTTGAGGGCTCTTTTGAGATTGGAGACTTTGGGAGAGCGGATGGGGAGGGTTTTGATCTCCAGGGCTGTCAGACAGCTCAGGTCCCCCACGGTTTTGATGTTCTTGGCTCGGATGAGCTGCCCCAAACCTCTGGCACTGCAGCAGGGGAGGGAAATGCCTTTATTACCAGAGAGTCATGGAATATGCAGGATTGGAAGGATCAGAGTCCAACTCCTGGCCCTGCACAGACACCCCAACAATCCCACCCTGTGTCCCAGAGCATCATCCAAACCCTCCTGCAGCTCCGGCAGCCTTGGGGCTGTGCCCACTGCCCTGGGGAGCCTGGGCAGTGCCAACCACCCTCTGGGGGAAGAACCTTTCCCTGAGATCCAACCTGAGCCTGCCCTGACACATCCTGGAATTCAGGTCCTTTCTGCCTGGCAGAAATCCTGCAGGAATGGTGATTCACATGCACACAAGTGAAGGGAAAGACAAGGGCAGCTGATAGTCCCTCTGCAGAAGCTCACACAGAAGCGCAGTCTCTGCTGTGCCCAGCAGGGAATGGAATGGATAAATCCACTCCTGTGCAGTGAGAGTGGAAGGAAAAGGCCCCTCTGAGCAGTTCCTGCTGCACCTCTATAGTTTGTCCTGGCCATTTTTTGAAATTCAGATCAAAAACCAAATTAGGAAGTGCCCAGTCTTTGTATATTTGAAATGCAGAATTTTTCCAAGTCCCACTTTGCCTTGAATACAGAAAACTCTGACTGATGTCACAGATCACAGAGATCAATCTGCCCTGGCACATGAAACACAAACCTCCCTGTCCCTGGGTACAAACTTTTCAGTCTTCAAAAAAATACTTGAAAAATTCCAAACTAGACAAGTCTCTCCCCCACCAAACCAACCTCCCTCCTTCTGAAAAAAATTCTGAAGACATCAGTTAAGTTGTCACAAAATGCGGGTTTGTAGGTCCAATATATTGAAATGTCCCCTTTAAAGGGACAAGCCAGCTTACCAGATGTTTGATGTGAGCTGGGGTAAGATGACATCAACAGGAGCTTTGCAGCCAGCCAGGGCTGGGTACACGTGTTCCACAGGGCATGGCAGAGGCTCCTTGGCCATTTCTGTGATCTGCAATAAGCCAGGGAAGGTGTTAAATTAACTGTCACACGACTGAATACAGGGAAAACAAAAAAAAAAAAAAAATAAGAAGGGAAACATGAAGCAAAGCACTTCTTACTAAACACTTCTTTGAGCTCTTAAATTTAAGGGTACGGGATCCTGGGGACAGAAATCCTTTGGTTGGAGTGGTAATGTGCTGGATAGAAAAAGAGGAAAAAAACATCTCAGGATTGTAGGAATAGTCAGAGGGAATTCAGTCAACAGCAGGAATTCAGTTGTCAGCCTCTACCCCCTGAGATCTCAGAGGAACAGGACGTGTCAGACTAAAACAGTTCCAGCTTCTCACACCCCCTGCTCTTACAACTCTGCCAAGTGACTGCAAACACACACCAAAGCCCTGCTCCTTATGATAAATAACACCAACACTTGCCCCACACACAATATACGTGAAGAACTCACCTTAGTCTGAATATTGGAGAGGATTTTCAGGCTCCTGGAAGAGGGGGAGGAGTGGGATCTGACCACGGGACTCCTCCTGTCGATGTCGTCCGCCAGCCCCGCCTGGTGAATGGGATCTGCAAAGGACACTCGCCGGATCTGGGGGGAGGAAAGTGGGGATTCAGAGGGGGGTTCAGAGCACCAGGGCCCTGAGAGCAACTTGAAATGAGGTCATGGAAGTTCCTGGCTGACCCAGGAAATGTTTCACCCCAAGGACACGCCGTGGATCCCTCTCTGCCAAGGGAACTCCACAGGCAGTGGTAAATGGGGATGCTGACCCTGACCAGGTCAGGCTCTGGTGCTCTGCTTCAAAAATAAACCCCCCTCACCTACACCCTCACAATGGGAGTCTGTCAGTGCTGGCACCCTCAGCCTCAGCAGCAGATTGTTCCCAGTGAAACCCATCGTTTGAACGGATCTGGAGCTCACTGCAACCACTGACCCCATCCCAGCTGTGAGGGAGGCACCACAACTGACCCCATCCCAGCTGTGAGGGAGGCACCACAACCCCCAGGGCAGTACCTTGTGAGCAGGTGACAGGGACTCATCGTCCTGGTGGCTCCTTTTGGCCCCTCTCTTCAGGATGCTGGTGGAAGGGGAAGCTGAGGGAGACCACGTGCAGCGGGCCTGGATGCTGGTGGGGCTCTCATTCACCAGCACCAGAGAATCACCCCCTGCCTTCAGAGGCGACTCCACATTGGGATCTTCCAAGGCCACGTTTTCAGGCGTTGGTATATCAGGTTCCATTAATTCCTCCTTAATCTCTTTCTCTGGAATAACACAGGTTTCTCCTGTGGTATCCTCAGCTTCTCCTTTATCATCCTGATTGCCCTCTAGATTGCTGATCTCCTTCTCCTCAGGTTTGCAATCAACAGGCAGTTCCTCAGGCATCTCCTCCAGCTGTCCATTCTGACTTATTTCTTCCTGCTTTGGAGCTGCTGGTTCCTCCTGCTCTGGAGCTGTAATTAATTCCTTCTCTGGAGCTGCTGGTTCCTCCTTCTCTGGGGCTGCTGGTTCCTCGTTTTCTGGAGCTGCTGGTACCTCCTGCTCTGGGGTTGCTGGTTCCTCCTGCTCTGGAGCCATAATGAGTTCCTTTTCTGGAGCTGCTGGTCCATCCTTTTCTGAAGCTCCTGGCTCCTCCTTATCTGGAGCTGCTGGTCCCTCCCTTTCTGGAGCCATTGTTATTTCTTTCTCTGGAATTGCTGTTCCATCCTTTCCTGGAGCTGTTGGCTCCTCCTTCTCTGGAGCCACTGTTACTTCCTTTTCTGGAGCTGCTGTTTCCTCCTCCTCTGGAGCCTTTGATAATTTCTTTCCTGGAGCTGCTGTTTCCTCCTCCTCTGGAGCCGCTGGTCCCTCCCTTTCTGGAGCCTCTGTTCTTTCTTTCTCTGGAGTTGCAGTTCCATCCTTTCCTGGAGTTGCTGCCCCCTCCCCTTGGCTCTCCATGGCCAGGCAGCTCTCCCCAGGCTCCCCTGGAACCCCCCCTGGCAGAACCTGCTCTGTTGGCTCCTTCTGATGAGCAGGTTCCCTCATCTCCTCTATGAAGTCACCAGTTTTACTTGCTGAGCACTCTGGACTCCCTGGCTCCACTTCCATCTCGACACTGCTTCCCTGCAGCTTATCCACAGACATTCCCTGGCTTTCCAAGGGCTCCTGTGGGGGATGCACTGGAGTGCTCATGGCACAGGGGGCCAGGGAGAAGCTTTCCTCCAAATCCGAGTGCTCACACAGCTTTGAGTCCCCTGCAGGTGTCTGAGCCAGGGGGCTCTGGGGCTCATCCAGCTCTGGAGTTTTCCTCTTTCTGGATTCAGTCAGTGATGTGATTTGTTGCTTGGGTTTTTTAAAGCAGCAATCACAGCTCCTGGTTTTTTTGGCCCTCTTGCTCCTCTTGCTGTGGCACTCGGGTGTTTGTGGAGAGGAAGCATCAGCTGCTGGATCACAACCCCCCCCTGGGCTCGGCTGCTTCTCCTCCTCCTGGTTCTGCTGTGCTGCTGTCCCGTCCTGCTCAGGCACAGAGGGGCTGGGCAGTGACTCCATCACTGTGTCGCTCTGCTTTTGCCCCTCACCGGTGTCCTGAGCAGCAGGTAGATTCCCAGAGCTGGTAGATCCCGCAGCTTCACCAGCAGTGGGAGGAATTCCCTGGTTTTCAAGGCCACACGGTTCAGCTGTGCTGACTTCAGCTCCCCCTTTATTTGCTTCCAGTGGGCTCTTAGTTTCATTTCCCTGAGAAGACACCTCCTGGCTGTGGCTTCCTGGCTGCCCATCTTTCAATTTACCTTCCAGAGAATCGCTTCTGGTTTTCACTTTGCCCTGTTTTTTCTTCCTTGTGCTTTCCTCCTTGGCAGAGCCCTCAGCCTCCGAGTTCTCTATGCTGGAGAGCAACCCTTGGGCAGATCTCCTGGTGTGGTACCGTGGGCGCTCCACCACCTTCAGGTTGCTGTCCTGACCTTCCCCCTCAGCCTTCAGGGGCTCTTCTGCCCTCCTGCCACTCCTGCTCCCTTCCCCATCAATGCCCCTGGAAGCAGGAGAGCCCTTGGAGCTCCACTCCTCCGCAGCTCTCCCGGCTTGCCTGCTCTCTTTTGCACTCGTGTTTTCTGCTGTTCTCCCAGAAACTCCCTTCTGCTTTTGGGATCCATCATCCTTAGGCTGGGCCCCCTTCTTCTGCCCAGCTTTGTCGTCCTCTTTCCTCCTGTCCCTCCTTTGGATCCCCTCCTCCTTGTCCTGGCTCCCCGAGGAGCTCTCCGCAGTCTCCGAGCGGCGCCTCAGGGAGCGCCGCAGCACCTTCTGCTGAGGGGACACCTGTGGCACCTGGGTGTCCTCACACACAGCCTGGTCAGGTGAGATGGTGGTGGTGTCTGGGGGGGTGTTTTCCTTGGAATCCACGTCCAAGGCCCGGGCCCTCTCTATCTCCGCGATGGTGTCCTCGACCTTCCTGATGTCGGCGTCCGTGGAGTGCAGCGCCTGCGACTGGGACAGCAGGATGTGCTCCACGTCCTCCACGGTGGAGCAGAGCTCAGCAGTGCTTTCCATGCTGTCAGAGGCCAGGGACTCGTGCTCTGACCTGTTCAGCACCTTGCACTTGCTCCCCTGGAGCTCCATCTTGCTCTGGCGGCGCGTGAGCCTGCGGATGGCGGCGAGCACGGGCTCGGGCTCCGGCTTCGAAGGTTTCTTGTTTTCCTCTGCAGGTTTCTCTGCTCTGGCACTGCCCTGGTCCTGCCTGCCTGCCAGGGCAGCACCCTCAGCCAGCTCTGAGAAGGGGGTGAGGGCTGAGGGGCTGAAGGGCCTGCTCTCTGCCCCGCTGAACTTCTCCAGGGTGATGAAGGATTGCCGGCGGCTCACGGGCTGGGGGGTGCCAGAAATGACATCACTGGAAGCTGAGCTGTTGCTGATGTTGGAAGTGTTCTCGTTCCCTGCCGAGCTCTCCCTGGAAGCTGCTTCCACTGAGCTTGTCTCTAACTGCTCTCCAGCTGATGGCTCCTCTGGGATCATCCGGGCCGTGCTGTTCTGGGACTCCCCCTCGCTGGTGGGAGCAGAGCTCTCCCCTGAGGGACACCCCTCACTCCTTGCGTTTTCTTCCTGTCCCAAAAACATCAACAGTGGTTATAAAAGACAAAAGACACTTCTTTTCAACCCCCAACCCAAAGCAAAGAACTCTAAAGATGGTTTAGTTCAGTTTTGCTAGAGGTATTAACAAACTTACAGCTCAAGCAGTAAGTTTGTATTAAAAGCCTGCTGTGTTTTACCCACTTATCAAATCAGCTGTTTAGCCAATTCCTCCCCAAAAAGGAATTTAGGATTTACAACCTTTACCCCAATAAAATATTACTGACAGCACATGCACATGACTGACCATGAATACAAATCCCTGGAATACCTGGAGCTGTGTAACAAAGTTCCAACATAGCCCTACTAAAACTACTCATATAAACCCTTCCCTTTTGGAATCAAAATGCCCAGTAAATGCTACAAACAGAACACAGCAAAACCACTGCAATGGTGTGAATTCCCCCCTGGTGATGAGAAGGGAAGACAAAACCACAAAAGCTCCCATGTTGTGGTTGTAACTCTGATATTTTAATCACCATCAGACAACGAGGAATTACCTGAGGTTTGCTTTCAGCATCTTCTTTGGCATTTTCTGTTAAAGGTGATGCTTCCCTAAAACAGAAGTTACTTAAATTAGAGTGGCTGCAAAAAAAGGAGGGCACCTTTAATGTCCTCAGTGGTCACTCCTACTTACAAAGAGTCCTCCTGGCTTTGAGTATACTGAGAAAATAAGGTGGTGTCTTGTGATGCATCTAAATTGTTGTACATGGCAGGAATATCAACCCTGAAACAAAACCAGCAAAGGGAAGTCAGACTCGTCTTTGGAATTTATTATCTCCTTATTTCAAGGCCACTCTTTTCAGTTGCATGAAATAATTTTTTTATTTCCAACAAGCTTTTGGGGGAAATCCTGTGAAGAATTGCCCAGCACTTGCTGACTGCACAACCCAGCCCTGCCCCGTGATTTAAGAAAAATGACATCATCTGTTTCACTTCATGAAGTAAAAATGTAAACTCCAAATTACCAAACTCCAAACAGACTACAGAGAGTGCATTTAATCAAAAGAGGAAATGCAGTCTAAGAGGTAGTTTGGTTGATTTAAAATAGCAAAGCAAAGTGCTCTTTTAGGTTTAAACTTTGTAACTTGTATGGGAGGTCAACACTCAATTCCCTGTAGCAGTTTGAGATACAGGAGCTGAAGTTAATTCAGTGTGAGATGCTCAGTGTAATGACATTTCACATGAAAACACAATAAATGCCAGACCTCTTTGACCTCAGCACTTCTTTCTGATGTTCTGTCAGCACTCTTGCTTTTGTTTCTGGAGGAATAAAGACAAAATCAGCTGATTTCTCCTCTTCCAGAAGCATCTCACTTGGAGTCTTTGGAGATGAAAATTCCAGTTTTAACTGCAGAGAGGGAAAAAAAAACCCCAAATGCTGGGTTAGAAACAGGAACTGCAAACAAGGAGATCCTCAGGAACACAAGAGCCACAAAACTGATTATTTCATTATTTGTCCCTGGGGATTTGCAGCAGCAGAGTGGAAGTTCTGCTGCAGGATGGGATGTGTGTGATTCTCTCAGCCCTCTCTGGGAACACTTTACCTTTGCAGGTGTTACTTGCACGTTGCTGGACTTGTCCTTTCCATCAGTTTTCTGGTCACTCACGTGTGCCAACATGGAACCTCGTTTCTGACCCAGCTTCACTTCCATTCCACCGATCTTTGCATCCAGCTGGGAATTCTCCATCTATTCCAATAAAAATACACTGCATGAAGAAACTCCAAGCTCACAAACCCACCCTGAGATGTATTAATTTCTACAACTGAACTGTCCCACACTCCCATTTCCCTCCAAATTACACAGAGCACAACTTTAATTATTCAAAGAAGCTTTAAAAGGCATGAAATGTTTAGAAGCAGCTCAGCCTTTTGCCAGTGCTTACCCAGCACAGTTTATCACTCCAAACACGAAGCCAGTGCAGGCCAATCACAGTAAAAACCACAAGTGACCTCCTGAGGGATTCCCAGGAAGCCCCCACAGGCTCACCGTGTCAGAGAAGGGCCCACTGCAATCTTCACCCATCTCAATGCTCTCAAAGCCAGGCAGCAGGAGAGGAACTTTCTTTTTGGCTTGGCTTAATACAGATCTGCTCAACAAAATAAGCATTTTAAACCTCTGGAAGGGGAGAGGGGGCACAGCAGGAACAGCAGATCCCCCCCAAAACAGGAGATATTTGCACATAACCCCAAATCTCTTCCTTTGGAGATGCAAACACGAGAAATCTCTTACTTTAGCTGCTCAGGGTATGTGAGTGAGGCAGTCTTGGCAAAGGTGCAGTTCCAGAACTGGGCACACTGGTTCCTGAGCTGTTTGCTCCTGTGCTGGAAGCCTGCACAGAGCAGAGGGCAGAGCTGCTCCAGCATCTCACTGTCATAGGAGCCCGTGCAGTGGGACTGCAGACACTGCAGGATCTCTGCCAGCAGCTTCTCAAGCTGAGGGAGAGAAAAAACAAGAGAGTTTTCACCTAAACACCGAAATAATATGTGCAATATTTGAATTAAAACCCCACTGAAAACATTATTATCCCATACAATTGTACAGCCTGAATGAACAACTTCAACCACCACACCACACAAAAAGTCTAATAGCTTAGAGCTCCTCCCCTCAGCAATAAACACACCATTTAAATATTAAATCTCCACATTTATTACATTTTTAACTTATTTTATTTAATACAGGAGGAATGGCAAAGCTCTGGTGCCCCACATTTCCCCCAGCCCCAGCTATTTCCCCAGCACATTTACCTTGTTGTTGAGGTTGCTGTAAACTTTGGGTACCTCAGGGAGCCTGCCAAAACAACCAGAAAAAGTTGGATTTTGCTGGCTCATTTAGCCCAAGTATAAAAATGTAACATCCAATACCTTCAAGCTTTGCACAGTAGTTTTTAGTGTCTAGTACAGAGTATATGTAATTTGATATAGGATATCAAATTTGATGGGATCACGTTGGGAAATGAGCCTCCTGTTGGCTGATTAAACCATTTCCTGATGTCATTTGAGGGCAGATTCTCCTTTAACCCCCACTCATATGCTGAATTTCAGAGGGATTAATGGAAAAGTCAGTAGTAATTAATAGAAAAATTAAAATTAAAGCTTTCCTTCTGAAGTATTTCCAACTGCCTTCTCTGTGCTTCTCTCACCCTCTCCCCAAACACATTTCCCATAAATACCTGGATTAAAGAGCTGAAACATCCCCTAAACTAAGCAATCCCATGGGAGTAAATCCCTACAAATAGCCAGAACAATGTGAGGAAACTGCCATTTAGCAGCTTATTTTAGAACCCTGTGTCCTCCAAGCTGAGGAGGTGCCCAAAATTGGGTTTGCTTGCACGTGTCTTCCTTCAAAAATACATCCAACTTCTCCTTTTTCCTGAATAAAATATAAGACAATGCTCAAAGGCTGATGAGGTGGGAGATGGAGAGAGGTGGAGTCCAACTCATTCTTACACAGGAACAAGTGGATTTTTGCCTCTGGAATGGGGATTTCTGATGAGTTTTAAGGTGAATTTTAGGCAGCCCTGCTCCAAATTGCAGTAAAATCTATGCCAATTAAAGCCTATGGCAATTAAAGAATAAAGCAGCAAAGCCACATAAATAGAAAAAAACACAAGGGAAGTTTTTCTCAGTACTTCTTTCTGCTTAAAAACCTCCAGGATCTGAGTGTGCAGCTCATTGTGATTTAACTCCTGCAAAATTTTATGCTGTTCCTGCCCACTAGAAAACAAATAATTAACAAATAATTGCTAATTATTTAAAATTAATTATTTTAAAATAATTTTTAATATTTTAAAATAATTAATGTAAATAATATATTTATTATAAATGAAACCATTAATTTAAATATTTTAATATTTTAAATTATTTTAAATTATTTGCATGTTTAATTTAAATAATTTTAAAAATAATTTACAAATATTTATAATTAACAAATAATTGTTAATTATCAGTGAAAATCAACAGGGGGTGGAAAGCAAACACTTGAGCCTTGCAGAGATGCCAACACTTCCAAGTCTGAAGTTTTTAAACACCAAGTTTTGGGAAGAGCTGAGAGCCCCTGAGCTGCTCCAGGAGCACACACAACGTTCCCCCAGTAAAAACCACCCCAATTTCCCACCCACTCCCCAAACACCCACCTGGTTTGTTCATAAAACCCTGCCAGGGGTTTGGCAAAGGTGGCCAGGGTGGTGGCCAGGAGTGAGGGCAGGGAGATGTGGCTGATGATGGTGTGGAGAGCAGCCAGAAGGGAGGGCCCCACGGACAGCAGCATCTCCGAGCAGCTTTCCTGGGGGCTGAGCACGTGGAACGAGTCCAGCAACGTCACCAGCAGCTTGAACAGGGAGGCAACTTTGCCCAGGGGCTCCTTCTTCTTCTTGGACCAATCTGAAGGTGTCTGTGGAGCTAAAATCAGAAAATAACAAGTTAAGAATTTTCCTTAATAAACAGGCCCTACAGCAAAACACATCTCGAACATTCAGTCTTTGATTGAACATTCAGCAGAACTTTGATTCCCAAATGTATCTACATTCAAAGAGTTTAAAACCAGACATTTTTCATTTTATCATAACACTACTGATTCCTATTCTTCTTATTTATGATTTCCTGTTCCTCTTATTATGACTGTCTATTTACTGTCTACTTGAAAATAGACAGCAACCACTCTACACATACCAGTGGATACACATAAAGTTTGGAACAGGTGAGGAGGGCAAATATAAATTTATATTAGTTTATTTATTTATAATTATATACACACATGATATATATCTGTATTAATAATAATTTCTTTGTAAGTCAATTTTACATCATGTTTCTCCTCATCACCAGTTCAAATTAAAGCATTCCATTCCCTCAGCAGTCCCACACAGCATCTCCTTAACAAATTCCTGCGGGGCAGAGAAATCAGAAATGCTTCCAACTTTATACTGAATTGTGTTGTTTTGTGAATTATTTCTTCATTTTTTCAGAGAATTTCACAGAACATTTGACTTGGAAGGGACCCACGAAGATCATCAAGTCCAGCTCTTAAATTTAGTAGTTTTAAGTGGGAGTAGGAAATAAAACAAAGATTATTTTACACACAGTGACCCTTTGTCTCCTTAAACCTCCTCCCAACCATTTCATACACAGCAGGTTCAGGAGCAGAACCAAAGTGTTGTTAACAATTTACCCCCAGTTTTCAGCAGGAATGACAACATTGGACTCTGGGTTATGGCTCAGCACTGCTGCCTCAGATCAGAGCTGAGCAAAGCAAAAGCACATAAATCAAATTACAGCCAAAATATCAGATACCACTTCAGAGCCCAGCAGTGTCTGACACTGAAAAAAAGAGTGAAGTGGCCTCAATATATATTGATATAATATATTTACAGCAATCTCAGCTGGGTTTTGTCAGGCTGTGCAGGAACTGCTCGACAAATAAAGGTCTGAAGAGTCAATCAGGTTGATTGGGTGATCATTTTAAATCCTTTGATGATCTTTGCCAATCCCTTCTGAGGTCAAGCAGCACATTCACACCACTGATTTACAGTTGTCACTTCTGCACCCACAACAACGCTAATTTTTACCAGGATTAAGACACACAGAACCCCCCAGTGTTGAAGGCTTTCCTTACATCTGGTTTTTGGCTGGTATTTGGTACCATATGGAGCAAAGTTGATGCAGTCAACCATGACTGACACAACGTGGGTGAGCCCTTCCATCATGGGAAACATCTGAGGAACAACAGAAACCATCAGCAACAGGAATCACCAGCAGAGAAACAGGGACAGGAGAACACACTCTGCTCATTCAGGACAGAAATGCAACAGTTTTTAATATAAAAGTGGTGAAATTGCTCTGCATTAGCAGACTCAGATAAAATTAGACTATAAATACATTTACACATGATGACTCTTCCCATCCTATACAAATAAGGCATAAGCAAATGCATTGTGTAAACAGCAAAGCAGATCTAAGAAGGTGTCAGATTGAAGATGGATCAGAAGAATTAAGGTTCAAGGTTTTTTCCCCTCACAATCTATCAAAAAATCTTCTAAATATTCTGCTTTACAAGGAACATTGATATTCTGGACTAAAACAAAGTTTCAATGTAAATTGCACACTGAACTTCTAAATTGTTTCAGTTTGGCTTCTTTATTAAGTATTGATTTTGGGCATTAAGGTTTATCATCAGGATACAGCAGCATCCAAGGCAAGTTATGACGATGCAAACCTCTAAATCCCAGGTTTTCAAATTCCATTTTTCCTTCTCATTTGTTTCTGTCACAGTATTTTTTTTAAAAAGAATGAACTTTAAGCACAAAGGGGTTTATCTCCCACAGCTGATGTTCACACCCAGACCCTCCACCCCCCCTTATGGTGGGGGTTTCTTCTTTCAAAAGCTTTCTCTTTTCTAAAGCTTTAGAAGTAAAGCCTTTAAATTTTACTAAACAAGGCTGAAGACACCAGGAATTAACCAGCAGCAAGTTAAATCTTCCCTCCTTCCTATTTAAAATGCCTGGGTTTGTGGTATTTGCCAACTGAAGTTTATTTCAACAGCATGGTGACACTCACTAAACCATTATAACTTAATCAGGTAGGAGACCAATTTAAAGGCTGCTTAACTGCTATTTCAACATTTAATAATAAATAATTTAATAACTAATTAATAAATGCTAATATTTCACGTTTATAGTTATTTTTACTCCCTTCTTTCAACCCATTTCTTTACCAACTCCCAGCTATTTCCTTCCACCCCAAACCAAGCCCAAATCTGAGTTTCCCTGCAGGTTCTTCCCCCTGCTTTCCACTAAACCCGCTGGAGCATTTTTAGAGAGTGCAGCCTGCCAGGTTTGTACTCACTCCTGGAGCTTCACCTTGGAGCCCAGCCAGCACCTTGGCACCCAGCTCCTCACAGCACACGTTCTCCTCGGCCGTGGCCACCAGGGCGGCACAGCGGGCGAAGGCGCGGTACAGCTCGGCCCAGGAGCGCAGCAGTGACCTCATGCTGGGCTGCAACACAACAACCACCTCATCAGCAACTCGAGCTCTGGGCACAGGGGGTGAGTTATGATCTTCTGTGGCTCTTGAGGGGTTTTAATTTTAACTGTTGGGAGTTTGAAACCCCACCCCCAGCAGTGCAACGTCCACACGTGTCGGTGGATATTTTCCCCCCACAGATTGTCAGGAGGTTTCTACCAACCAACCCATAATTTAATTGGTGTTGTGTACTCAGTGTTACCTGGGGGAAGCCCTGGGAGGGGAAGATGTGTGACACTGGCAGCAGCAGGGCACTGTACACAGCACTGAAGTTGTGTTCCAGGGCATCCCCCTGGTTCACTTCGTTGGTCTGCAACGAGAAAGAAGTTTTGGGGTTATTGGAGCTGCAGAGCTGAGGTGACAAATAAGGCTGTTCATGGTACACTGACTTGGACATGAGGTCTGTGCAAGCTCAGCTGCCAGTGGCAGTTTGAAATTAACTGTTCTGCTCTTGAAAGAGCTCAGGTTACACTGGGAAAGGGCTGAAAAGCACTGCTTGTGATTCCATGAATAAAAACAACCTGTTAGAAAATGTCTTCGGTGTTTTTCACTCAGTTCACTTGCAGTGATGACAACAACCTACAAAGAATTATAGTTTGGGTGGGAAGGGACCTCAAAGCCCATCCCATCCCACCCCCTGCCATAGGAAGGGACACCTTCCACCAGCCCAGGCTGCTCCAACCTGGCCTTGGACACTTCCAGGGATCCAGGGGCAGCCACAGCTTCTCTGGGAATCCCAACCTGTGCCAGGGCCTGCCCACCCTCCCAGACAGCAATTCCTTCCCAATATTCCATCTTTCCCTGCTCTCTGGCAGTGGGAAGACATTCCCAGTGTCCTGTCACCATATTCCCTTGTAAATACTCAGAGCACCTGAATGTTCTGCTCATAAATTTTAAGGTTTTTAGGTCCAACGACTACACGAGGATTAATTAATTCATTCACACCCACGAATGTGTTTATAAACTAAAGAAAAGGAGAGAAGCACTCCCAACCATTCTGACCATGGCACTCACCACTCTAAATCCCCCTCTGGATGAAGACAAATGATCAGCACGAGGTTTTCCTGTGGGGTTTTGGGGTGGGGAAGAGAACCCAAAGCCCCCCCGTACCTGATTAATCCATTCTGTCAGCGGATTTACAACAATGCTCCACATCCTCCAGAGATGCTCCTTGTTCTCCACCTGCTTGGAGCTCTGGTTGATGACACAGATCACAGACTCACTGAAAGCCAGGGGAGATGTGGGGCCAGACAGGGCACAACCCACAAGTGTTTCCAGAATCACAAAGAATCTGGGGGAGGAAGTTCAACAGGTCTTTTTGCAGATATTTTTTCAGGAATAAAAACCAAACAAACACTTCTGTGAAGTCTTCTAAGGAGAAGTTTGACATAAGCAACCACCAGCACCTACCTCTCATCTGTTACACAGCATTCCAGGAGGTTGTTATGGAAAAGCAGCTGGATAAGGAACAAAGCTGGTGTTCCCTGGGAAGAGAAATTGAAGAGGTCAAAACACCACAAACACTGCTCAGATGAAATGGCTGCCTCACATCTGTACCTGCATGCTACATTTAAGGCAGAAATTATTAAAAGTTGTCCAAAATTGTCAATTCTAACAATTCCAAATAAAAATGAAAGCTGGGAAGCTGAGCTGCTGCCAGATCCTGGGATTTGCTCAGTTCAAGGATGCAGCAAGAGACCTTTGGGACAACTTCTGGTAAAATCTGTCACAAGTTACCTCAGGTTTGATCCCGTTAGAGAATCAACAAAATGCATTTCACTTCAACCACCCTAAGAAAGTTCTGACTCTTGGAGCCAAGTCAGAAAATGTAAATGAAGCACTTGTGGTAAAGAGCTGGGAGGAATTTTGGGAGCTGAGCTGTTAAGCAGACCAAGCTTTACCCTACTCTGCTGAGTTCAGCATTTGCTTACCCCTGTTTTATTTAGGTCTGGTCTCAGATATTTATCTGATTTTCCAAGCCTCCAGATCAGTTCCATGCCTGGCTAATAAAGTAAATTTTGGGCTGAAAACTTTTATTACCACTGCTGCAAAATAAAAAGTTGCCTTCTCTCTACTGGTGGATGTAGAAAACTTGATGGTCAACCAGTTCTAAAAGCCTTTAAATACCTTTCAACTATTCAGTCTCCTTGCAAAGTACCTAAAAATCTGTATTTTACATCATGCCCTGACCCTGAAAAATCCCTTTTCCATTATTACTTCCAGTACTTATCCCATCCTTATCTGCAGACTTGTTAAATTACTCCTCAGAAGTGAGAGCTGGAAAAAAAAAAATCTCCATTCTGGAACATGGAATAATACAGATCTGGCTCCCAAGAAGTACAACTATGACCTCCTAACGCCTTTCAGCAACAAGAAAATTCTGGAATAAAGTCAGACTTACATTTAATAGATCCATATCAGCAACCTGGTAAGCTGGTGATCCCAAGACTTTTGGAGGCAACTCCTTGACAGTGATATCAATGAGGGACTAAGGAGGGGGAAAGAAGGAAATACAGGTAAATAGATTTTTCTGAGGGTGCAAATATTTTAAGTAACAGCACAAATAAAAGCAAAATTGGTTCCCTTTAGTAAAAAGAAGAAAAATAAATACATCAGGTAAGTGTCTTTGGAAGCAGAAGGTTCTGGCAGGAGAACCATGGACTCAGCTGTGCTGATAAATCTGGAAAAGAATTCCTTACCAGGATTTTCTGCACAGGAAGAGAGCTCGACCTCACAGTGTTTTTTAAGGCCTGGAGCAGCATAGTCAGGATTTCTGACCCTTGCTTTTCTTTCTTATTTCCTGGAATAAAGAATATTTCCAGTTAGAGCAGGACCAAGCAATGCTCGCTCTGACCATCAATAAAACTTTCTATTAAGGTACAAGACCAAAAAAAAAAAAAAATCTGTGTATATTTGTGAAAATATACCAAATACTTGAGGGATTCAGATAGGTAATTTTTTAATTTTTTCTTAAATTGCTTTAAAAAAACCCCATTTACTGATGAAGATTAAATCTAAACTTCACCAGCAAGGAAGCAACAACTTATGGTCCAGTTTTAAACCTCATACAACCTTTAACTGGCCAGCAATGACAAACTGAGAAAACATGACACTTCTTACCTGATTCAATTGCTGTTTTTACATATCCATTTATGTCTTTCCATATAACATTCAGCATACAATCTGCAAGGCAGCAAAAATGTTTTTATTCAGTGTGCAATAAAAAAATGAAAACAATAAATAAAGTTGCAAGTGAAATACAAATTGTGTTCAAAGACAGATTTGGATTTAAGCTAAAAATTATTTAAGTTTTCCAAGTCAGGCCAGTTCTGTTTGATGTAACATCAGGATATTCACACAAAGTGCTTGTTTCTTATGTTTCTCTCTCCCCCACTTGATTTTGCAGGAAATAATGAAAGTGCACCATTAAATTCTTACCAGGAACTTCTTTTCCAACTGCAATGAAGCCATCCTGCACTGCACTGATGAGAGTGCTGGCATGCTTACAGAAAAAAGAAGGGCTGCTGATCAGGGGGGACTGCAGAGGCTCTGCAACAAAAAATGACCCATAAAGCTGTTATTTTGCAGTTTACTGGTAAAATCAGCCTTCAAAACAAGCATTTAACACAACACCCTAAAAGTGACAGCAAACAGTTTTAAATGTTTACAGCGTTTCACCCAAACAGGCACCTTTAAATCCAGTAAAATCAGCAATGAGATGATGCAAAAATACTTCCAAAATACATCAAATTCACGTACCTAAACTGAGCACAAGTTTGTTCTGCTTGGCAAAGTCTAAAACTCCTGGTCCCATCAAGAAGTGCAGCAGCATTTCAATGCCCAGGAGCTGGATGGAAGGGAACACCACCAGCCCTGCCGAGCTGGAATTCAGGTTTATCCTGGGCGTGGCTGGACTCACAAACGGGTAAGGACCTAAAGCAGGGGGGAAAAGTCACAGTGGTTCACATTCCAAAAGAAAGGGAAGATCCAACACCCCCAAATCTCACAGGACAACAATTAACCATTGTATAGGGTTGGTCAAAAGGGCACTCTTAACAGCCAGACACTCCTGATGAGTGGGGTTTCACATCACAGCCATCAGCAAGTGTTTTCCAGGTGTAAATGTCTGCCCAAAATCCCAAACTTTATTCTGGGAATCCAAGTCTCCATGGAAGGTGGGGCTTCGTGTTATTTTAAGTACCAAAGCTAGTGATCCATCATGATCACGTGGCAGGGAGAGATGGGATACTGGGAAGGAATTCCTGGCTGGGAGGGTGGGAAGGGACTAGGATGGAATTCCCAGAGAAGCTGTGGCTGCCCCTGGATCCCTGGAAGTGTCTGAGGCCAGGTTGGAGCAGCCTGAGATGGTGGAAGGTGTCCCTGCCCATGGCAGGGGGTGGGATGGGATAAACTTTAGGATCCCTTCCCACACAAACCATTCCATGCTTCTACACTAACAAAGTAAAACCTAAAAACGCTCCAGAAATAAAAGGGCACAAATCAACAGCACATATTTAAATACCTGAAAAGTTAAATTTCAAACCAGAGACCACAATTCAGGACACTAAAACTGGTCCTCACAACATGGAGCACAATTTTTTTTATTTTTTATTTTTTTTAACCTTTAAACACTGCCTGGAGTAGCCTCTTTTTCCCCCCAGTGTAAATCACCTGCTTTCTGCCCAGGGGTGGCTGTGCCCAAGCTCTGGTTGGCCGGGAGGCGGGAGGGGGTTCCTGGGAATGCAGCAGCAGGATCCACACTCAGAGTACTCTGGATTAACGGGACACAGACCTGCAAACAGATCACACCTCAGGGACAGTGGCTGGAACAACACACAGGAACTGGTGTTTCACAGATCCTGTTTGTATGACACAGCTGGATCACTCTAAAGTTCCTTTTTCCCCCCCTTTCTTTACTCCCATCCTGATATTTAATTCCCAAAGCACACACTCTGTTGGTGAAAGGGCAAAGCAACCCTTAAATAATGTGTTTATGCTCCCTGCTGTGCAGTCACTGGACACTTCCAGAGATGCTCCCAGGACTTTCAGACAGGGCCACAAATCTTTTGGAATTTGAAGTTCCAAGGGCACATTTAATCCCAAGGATTTCTGGTGTACAACAGAGAAGATACACACAGAGCACAGAAATATGGAGTCAAATCTGGTTCCTTAAGGCAGTTCTGTTTCATAAGATAAAACCAGACAAGCTAAAAATAAATCAAATAAACCAGAGGAGGATGAAGCAGGCAGGAATATGTCAGAGTAACCAGCACTGCTCCCAGCTGTGTTACCTGTTCAAAGTTTGAGGGCAGGTGAGTTCCCAGCCTCACCAGTAAATACCACCAGACCTCCAGCTTGGTGAGTGCCAGAGCCTCTGTTCTCACGTGGATGGAGCTCAGGGGCTGCATCAGCAGCTTCAGCCTCTTAGCACTGCACAGGATATCTGCCAGAACACAAAGGTATACCTGAATCAATACAAACAATTAAACCACAGGGCAAGAAAAATAAAGGAATTAAACCAACAGGGGTTTTCAGCTTAAAATTTAAGGAATGACAATTTGAAGAACTAAAAAATACAGGAGCTGCTGCTGGAATTCCTGGCCAGCCACCCTGGGACACGCACAGCCAACACCAGCTGGGCCAGGGGTTTCATCCTCCCACAGAACAGGAACTTTTAATTAATTCAGGTGAAATAATGGTCAGAACAAACAATAAGAAACACGATTAAATGGCAAAGATAAATTCAGCTGAACTAAGGAATGTCTACCATTAGTTTTCTCTTCAAAACCAAAATATTCCATTCTTTGACACAGACTGGACTTACAACTTGTTCAGGTCTCAGTTATACCTTTAAAGTAACTTTTTTAACACCTCTAGGATGCTGAAGCAGCCCAAAATAAAACAAGCAGAATGTCTTATTCTCTATTTCACTGCTGTTTGCATTAGTTAAAGCATCACAAAACAAATGCAATATTATTCTATTCTACCTAAATTAAGGTAGAGCAAACAATCAAACTGTCCCTTTGCCTTAAAAATAAAACAAAACAAGAAGAAAAAAAAAAACAACAAGAAACCCCAACAACTTGAATGATATTTCTGTCTATCCCACTATGTGTGTACACCACAGACACACTATGTGGGAATATTCTATTCCAGCTATGGAAAGTGACAGTGAGCAAAATAATTCAGGGTAATTTTGGTTTTAAATCTTACCTGGGTTGAGAGCAAAATTATCTATGAGGCTCTTCCATGCAATGAAGGCAATTTTCTTTACCACTGGGGAGCCACTCCGAAAGCCGAGTTCCTCCAGCTGCAGGAGGGAGTTGATGAAACTCCCACTCCGATGAAGAGTCTGGGGAGGAAAGAGTTCAAAATTAAAATATTTTACTGCTGGTAAAAACTCCTTTTTTGAAGATCCATGATTGCAGAGCTCGTTATTTTGCTGCTCACCTTTCCAAGCAGTTTGACAAACAGCGGCCACAACTTCAGCACGAAGGTCTCGTTCTTGGCGGAGAACAATTTCTGCAGCTCAGAAATCAACTTCTGCAGGCAGAAAGAAACAGCATTTCCACAAGAAATATATATTTTAAATATTCTAACAGCTACCTCCTCGTGCCCATTTTGAGAAGGAGGCTAAGCTGAAGAATGAGTTACTGCCACACTGAATTTGGTGAGCAAATTGTCTGGCAGAGACAACAGAATTTTAATGGCATTTTTGAGTTAATGCTGTTGAGACCGGTGCTTAAAGGTCATTTATTTTCCTGATTAATGATTATTTTCCTGATTAATGATTCCTGTCCAGACACACTGTTATTTTTACAGTGCTCCTGTATTTACACTGCTGTTACAATAATTTTTTCCATTAAAGCCACAGTCATCGAGAAGCTGCTGTCAATATTTTCACTGCCATTATGCAGACTGCGAATAAAATTAAACATAAAATTGCAACCAACCAACCCCCCCAGCCACTCCTGCAGCATTCCCACAGCATCCCCACTCACTGTGGTCATGAGGTGCTCGGTGACAGCTGCCACCTCCTGCTGTTTCTGCAGGAGCAGTGGCATTCCCATCTCCAGGGCAGTGGCTCCTCGCAGCTGCACCTTGTGAGCCGAGTGGACGACCAGGGGGAGGACGAGCTTTGCCCACCTCACAGCCTCCTCTGCCATCTGGGCTGGGCTTTGCTCCATCAGGCTGCACCCAGACAACAAAGACAGGGATTACAAACCTCCAGCAGACTGTTCAGGCAACCAAATTATCTCTGTAATATCAATAAACGCTCTAATTCAACACATGGTTTACAGGGAACCATTCTAAACTTCCTCATTTTCCAGGCAGCTGTATTTGGACAGTTCATCTCAAACTGCAAAGCTCCAGTGCTATCTCAGACAAACCTCTCCCAAAGCACAACAGCCTGACATTTGCAGCTGCCCTTTCTGCTCTGTCACAGCCAAGGAGCTGAACAAGAGCCTGGAGGGACATTCCTTATCAATGCTGAATCCAAGGAACCAGCCCTGGGTGTTCCCAGCAGCCCAGGCAGCTCCCACACCCTCAGTGTGCTGCCAACACCACCAGCCTGCTCCTGGAAAGCTGCAGGTCTGCTCACACTCCATCCATCCATCCAGATCACCCTCCTCCAGAGCTCTGGTTTCATCCTCCTGATGGATGTTCTGACAGTGCTGGAGCTCTGACAGACAATTCCAGGTGTTTACACCATCCCACACGAGCCAACAAGACTTTCAGGAATGGGAAAACCTGGATAATATACCCAACCCAGCCTGGAGGAACCAGCTTGTCTCTAGAAATCCTGGAATTTTGGCAAAAAGTGGCCCCTTTGACCCAGGTAAGTCAAAACTATCCTTCCTGCAGCTTCCCACAGGGAAAACTGCTGCCTTTCAAGGAATTGTATTAAAGCCAGAGGACAAGCACTGCTTAAAATGGATTTGCAGTTTAAATCAGCCAAAAGTTCAAGAGAATACCTAAAGATCCAAGCTCAACACATCTACTAATACAGAAATTAAATTACTACTGATTTGAATATTCTAACACTGCTGACCAAGACAATGCACTGGGTTGGTCCCACAGAGCCACCTCTGGAATTAAACAGGAACCTGGACAGCGTTGTGAGAAACCCTGCAGGAAATGAGGGAAGCACCAAGGGGACATGTTTTAATAAATCCCATTTAGTGGGGAGAATTTCTCAGCCAGGTAAGCTCTGAAAACAAAATGTGACTGAAGAAGACTTGAGACTATGGAAATGATTCCTAACAAGTTTTCCTTTAAAAATGAAAGCAAGGCTTTCAGCTGAACACTGCCTGATTTGTGCAGAGGAACTGTCCTGGTATCATGAAGGCAGTTGTTTGCAATTATAATGACACACAAAACAAGTGATGCACAGTGCAATTGTCTACACCCCCTGGCCAGCTTTTCCCAGTTTACATCTGGGCATGATGTCCCATCCCATGGAATATCCCACGTCCCAGCCTTTTGTGTCCCCTCACTGGTGAGGTGAGAACTTGCCAAGTCCTTGACTGGGGGCAAACACTGCCCAGCACCACCCAAAACATCCCTGCGTTATCACCACTGTTCTCACCCCAAATCCAAACCACTGCACCAGCCAGCAGGAGGAAAATGACCTCTATCCCAGTCAAAACTGCAGGAAAACAGTCCTGAACACACTGGACAATTCAGAGAGTATTAAAAATGTTTTCTTTGGTATATTTAGTGCCATTAAGGTTTTGTTTATCACGAGTTTGCCCTTCAAATGAAGCATCTACTTTAACAGCTGAATATTGAGAGCACCCACCGTATGATGACATTAAGTGCTTCATATTCAACCACAACAGACTGCACATCCCCTTTGGTAAGGATTGTTTCCAGGGTAGACAGAACACTGGACACCTGAGGGAACAAGAGAACATCAGAGTGAGCACCTGGATGCCAGTAATTCCACGGGGAGCTGGAGTGATGGCATTCCATCTTCCAGGGCTCTCTTTGGATTAGGCCAGGTCTGGTTTTAAGGTCAGAGCTCTGAGCAAAATGGAATATTGAGAACATTTTTCCCTGTTTCACTGGTTTCTGGCAGAATTGCTCACACTGCAGCTTCTCCTTTAGAGGGAAGCAATAATTTCTGGCTCCATTTTCCCAAGAACTTCGGCTGTGAAATCTGATGGAAAACGACCTTCAGATTCAAAAAACTCCTGCACGAGTCCTTTCTCCCTGGCAAATCAAGCCAGCAAAAAAAAAAAAAAAAAAAAGAAAAAGAGGAAAAACTCACCTCCTTTTGGACAACTTCAGGAGGAAAGGCCTGCTTAGAGATGACCCAAAGTGCCCGAGTGCGAGTGTTTTTGTCGGAAGATGTCACAGCCACGCCGTTCACCGCCGACAGCAAGTCCTGCATTTCAGCGGCTGAAAGCACAACAATCATCAGTTCCAGGTCGTTCTGCTCACCTAACACCGCTAAAGATCCGTTCATTGACAATTATCAGTGATTTCGTGCCTCAAACATTACATTTTTGGGCGGTTTCTCTCAGAGTGAAGTAGCAAAAAAGCTCCAGATGTGTCAATATACAGGCACTGCTAATGTAGTAGATATTGGCTTTGTAATAATTCACAAAACCATAAAACTAGAAGGCAGCTTTAGAGTTTTTTTTTAGAGCTAAAAATTAAGTATTTAACTCTTCAAAACTTCGTGGATTTCCAGTGAATTTAGCAGCACTGCTATACTGACATAAATAAATTCATTTTAGGGTCCACAAGAGGTTTTATCATTAAACAAGGGGGTAAAACTGTAACTCAGTACACAGAAATTAATAAGGTTAAACAGGACATGTAACCAGGAGGACTGATGAAGAAAACTTGTATTCCTTTAAAATTCCAAACTACTGAAGTCTGATTTATTACAAGTCTGGGCTCTGTGGGCAAATGATCTCAAAACCAGAGAAACTTCAGGGCAAATAGGCAGCTTTTCTCAATCAGAAGTGCACACAGAAGCTGTTTGTCCTCATTCCAAACCTTCCATTGTTCTCAGGAGTTCATTATTTCTGGAGCCTGACAATCCCTAACGAAACGAATTGCAATTTATCATCCAGTTAAAAAACGTTTTAAAGAAAAGTGCCTCGTTCTCAGAGGAGATCAGGGTAAAAATTTGGGATAACAGGAAAGCAAACTGAGTAGGAGAACCAAAAGAACCCATTTCAGGATGGCAGAGTCACAGGAAAAATGCCCTCTGCACCCACACACAGATGGTTTAGTTCAGTCTTGCCTGAGGTTGAGCTTCTCTCTAGCAAAGGTCATTCCAGAACATTTTTCCAAGAGCATTTACCACTCCCCAGGAGAAGGAAAAAGACAATAACTGACTGTACACAATTTAAACTCTTTACATTTAAGCATCACCACGTGCTCCCACACAACAGCCACAATTCCCTGTGTGTCCCCAGAAAACAACCCTGCTCCACCACCACCCAGTGACACCGAGCAGCTCCCACCTGAGCTATTCCAACTGGACATGGCCAACCTTTGGAATGTGCAGCAGGGAGTGCCAGGGACCAGCCCAGCTGGACATCTGCCCTGTTCCCAACCCCCTGTGTGCTTCCACCTGGATGCAAAGGCTGGAGTTCTCAGCAGCAAAACCTCTGCTGAAGGGGGTTTAGCACTTTCTGGGAATGCAGGTCATAAGATCTTGGATTACCCTGGATTAGTTCCATGGGAAACACCCATCAACCCAATATTTGGGGCTGCACTAGATGGCCTTTAATGGTCCCTTCACACTCAAACCACTCTGTGATTTAAGAACCAGGAATGACCAGGCAGGAGTGGAAAACATGGAAGAGCACTGCTATGCACACCCAAGTTCTATAAACTGGTTCTTCGCTCTTTTTCCACCTGGACCTCTGATTACTGATTTCACAAACTTCCTTTTGGATTTCCTTTTTTGACTGCTAATTCTGTAAAAGTATTTACAGAACCCAATTGCTACCAGAGCAATGAGTGAAATCAGAAGTTAGCAACACAGAATCAGAGTTAAGAGCACGAAAAATCACCACCTTCCTTGGGCACAAGATGGAATGACTGAACTGCTCACACTGCTCACATCAGAGACAAAGCCACTGCACCACTTGGGGACTGCAAACCTGGTCAAAACTGAAATAAATGCCAAGACAGGCAAAGAAAGAGCTCAGTGTATGTATTTACACACACAGGTTTGTTTGCTTACCGGATAATTCAGCTGTATTAGTTGAATTAAAAGTGCAGAATCCCAAGGCCTGCAACGCTGCATTACTGAGCTCCAAGTTTGGGCTGGAAATGTGTGCCTGGAAAAAGAACACAAACCCACAAAGTCTGAGGTTGCAGGAGCAGCTGAGAAATATTGTCTTAGTAATCTGAACACCAGCAAACACTTGGTGGGAAATGCACCCCTGGTTCCCTAAACTCCAAATCAACAGGACAATTTAAAGTGCTGATGACATTTTTGCTCTCTATTTAGACACCTTTCCTGAAGTAAATTCCTTTACTTTGGTTATGTTTGTTAGGTCTATCACTGGACTCTCCAAGTGTTTTGAAATACCTAAACCACAAGTTAAAAATGGTTAGGGTCTTGACATTAATCTTCAAAAATCTTGTGAATTCTGAAGTGTTTCTAGAGGCTGGAAGATGGGATTTGTGTGTGTGATGCTGCCTGAACACACCCAAGACCCTGAGCCTTTACAATGCCTGCTGACCTCACCCACCCAAACATATCTTTGTTCACTCAAGTGCAGAGAACAGAATGGAAAAAAAAAAAAACAACCTACCTTAAACACCTTGCAGAGTTGAGGAAAGTGTTTTCTGACATCTGCACTGAATGCTTTGCCTCCTTCACCACTCAGGCGACTGTCAGGAGCAGGAGGGAAAACAAACAATATTTACAAACATAACTTTCCATTTCTGAGACACGTTAGCCAGGATGTTTTCCTTGAAGGAAATAAACACAACACTGGAGAAGTTAAACGGCAAAAATGTCACTCACAACACGACCCAGCAGTAAAAGACTTTGTTATAGTACAGAAGTGATTAATGGCCCATTTAGTGCTTAAAGAGCATTAAAAAAAAATAATCAAGGCCTTTCACTTCTTTGTCAACTTTAAAAGTTAACACCCAAACTTTAAATGACTGCTGAAAAGTTACATTTAACAGAAATCTACGGGCTTAAAAAGCACACTCCTCATAACCAGCACCAGAATTCAGGCTCCCAACCCCAGGAAGATCCTGGCTTGACAACAAGCAAGGGTGACACTTTGCACATATGTGAAGAACATCCACAGAGGGAATCTGTAATCGTCCTATGAAACGTTAACAATCAGTTTCCCAGAGCAAAAAGAAAAACCACAACAAGTTGAGTCATCCTGCGGACAACCTGAGAAACCTGATGGGATTTAAGGATTAAGTCAGGACTTTTTTTTTTTTTTTATATTTTCTCCCCTGTCAGATTTTACTGGAAGGTTGTAAAAACTGGTATCTGAGTAATAACACCTTTAAAAGTCACTACAGAACTGCACGGCAGGAACCCACGGGAGACACTGATGGACAGAGATGGTGCCTTTGCACACGATAAAATGGGACAGATGCAGGTGAAGGCAGAACTTGTTGGTGAAGAAGCACCTTCCAGAAAGACACGCAATTAAACCAAGGCGTGACCATTCCAAAACCCGAGAAACAGCATGAAAACTTCACCTCTCCAATCACAGAGGTGAAATGCAGGCCTTTTTATTTTTATTAAAAAGAAAAAAGTTACTATTTCCCAATATTCCCGCATCCATCTCTGCAGATTCCCCGGGAAATACGGGAGGGGAGGGAGGCTCTGGGATGCTCAGAGCCTGTTAAGGCGAACTCCTCCCTCCCTCCATCCTCCCTTCCTTCCCTTTCCCCATCCTCCTTTCCTTCCTTCTCTCCTCTTCCTTCAATCCTTTCTTTGCTCCTTTCCTCAAAGGAGAACTCCATCCACCCATCCATCCATCCTTCCTTCCTTCCCCTCCCTCAGCCCCGCGTGTCTCCCGCGGTCTCCCCCCCGCGGCCCCGCCGCTCCCAGCCCTGCCTCCCTCATTCCAGCCGGGGCCGACGCTCCCCCGGCCCTGCCTCCCCCCTCCCCGCGGGTCAGGCCGTGCCGCGGCCCTGCCGGGTCTCTCTCTCTGTCTCTCTCCCTCCCTCTTCCTCTCCCCCTGCCCGGCCGGTCCCCTCAGGCGCTGTGCGCGCGCCCCCCGCGCCCACCTGACGATGGTGAGGTGCGCGTCCGTGATCTCTCCCGGCGGGGCGGCGGGGTCCTGCAGGGTGTGCAGCAGCGGGGCGAGGCTGGGGCCGGCGCGGGCGTTGTCGGCGGCACTCGGGGCGGCGGTGTCGGGGGCGCTCAGGTTGGCGGTGTCCGGGGCGCTCATGGTGGCGGCGGTGGCGGCGGTGGCGCCTCCGCCCCGCGCGCCTCCCGCGCTAAGATGGCGGAGCGCGCGGGCCCGGCGGCGCGCGCGGGCCCCGGCCAATGGGAGAGCGGCGCGGCCGTTCCCGCGCCCCGCGGAGGCCCCGCCCCTCGCCGCTGATTGGCGGGGAGAGGCGGGAGGGGCGGAGCGAGGGGCGGGGTCTCCTCAGCGCTGAGGGCTCTCGGTCCCCGCCGCCCCCCCCTCAGCCCACACGGTGGGATCGTGGGATATCCGTGGGATATCTGCGGGATTCACCCACAGGGATCGTCCCGTCCGGCCCCGTCCCGCCCAGGACACCCCAGCGATCCCACCCTGTGCCCCAGAGGATCATCCCAACCCTCCTGCAGCTCTGGCAGCCTTGGGGCTGTGCCCACTGCCCTGGGGAGCCTGGGCAGTGCCAACCACCCTCTGGGGGAAGAACCTTTCCCTGAGATCCACCCTGAGCCTGCCCTGACACAGCTCCAGCCATTCCCTGTCACACAGAGCTGCCCCCCCACTGCCCCTCATGCAGACCCCGATGAGGTCAAATCATTAATTAATGACTGCAAATCGACCTTCCAGCCGGGCTCCAGCTCCATAAAAACCTGCGGGCATCACCCGGAATTCCCTGAGCGCAGGGATGGAGGTGACACCTGTGGGCCACGGGGGTGACTGGGAGTGAAATAGGAAATACCAGGGCTGGCAGCGGATCCAAAGTGTGGAGAATCCCTGTTTTTCAGGGATAGAGAGAGGCCTGAGCAGTCACGTCGATGGCTGAGCCTTCCTCAGTCACCTGCACTGGCGATGCCCAGCAGGAGGGACTGTCCTGGAAAAAGTCTCTTCCCAAAATCCTGCCCCCCCTCTGGCTCCATGAGGATCTCCAGACAGGCAGGTATTCCCTGTACACCCCTGGATCTGATCCCTGTCAATTCGAGATCTGTTGCTTTTCAGTCAAAGGAAGAACAACAACCCCCAAGCTGTAAAAAATTACCCCAGGTCATAAATAAAATGTTAACAATTCTCTCCGTGCTTTTTTCCCTCGTTCTATTCCTTGTTAACGAGCCCTACCTTGGAGAACTGGAATGGCATTTTATGTCTGTGAACACAAGGTGGCAGGATTAAAAAGCAGATTTTAGGTACGGCTACATCCCATAAATGCAGGGATACAGAACTTGTTTCCTGATGGAGCAGGAATAAAGTGTTGGAAATAACCAGGAGAGAAGCTGCAACATTGTTCTCCAGTACAGCCAAGAAGCAGGATCATATTCCCCGTGAAATTACAGCAATAAAAGCTATCAAATGTAATAAATTAAAAGAACTGAGAAGTAAGATAAATAAAGCAAAGATAGGTTTGATTAGCTCGAGATCCTCCTTGAGGAAATTGTTTTCTGAGGGATTCACAATGCTCCAAACAAAATGCAATTCACAGCAAGATTTTAAGTGGACATTAGATCTGGGGTCAAGAAAACACTCAGAGAAACTCTTAAAACTTATTTCCTGCTTTAAATTAAAAAAATGTGCCAGAGTCTGTAAAGTGCTAAAGAAATAAAAAAATAATTCATGGCAAACTCAGGACGGGATGAAAACAGAGGTAGCTTTAATGCTGCTTCAGACTGAAGTAAAAAACACGTGGAGAATGATTGAAATTGGTCAGTTTAAACCAGAACAGTCTCAAACCCGTGTAAACAACAGCAACACATCAACAGTGTCATCAGCACGTGCCGGGACTCGGGGAGTGATTCCTCCTGATGCTCCATCTCACCGGTTTTATTCTTTATTCCAAAGTTGCCCATTTGATTCTTTTTGCTGGAATCAGAGAGGTGGAAGCCCTTCAATCTCTCTTTTCTGGGTGAGGAAGCCTGACAAAAATCCATCCATCTCACACCACAATCGTGATGTTGGCAGGATTGATCTCGTGCTCTTCATGCCACCCATAAAATCAATTTACATGTCTTAAAAATCATCTAATTCTAAAGGCCCTTAGAGTTCAAGAAAATCAGTCAATGAAATGAATAATAATATGGGAAGAACAGGGGAAAAAAAAAAACCCAAAGCAACAGTCTAAAAAATAAATATGTAGAAATCAAGAAAAATATGGAGAGAACAGCCTGGTAAATTTAAAAATAAGTGAAACAGTCACACAAAAGTTTTGATGGAACAGCACAAGAAATGAGGAGAAGGAGCAGTTTATATACAAAAATAATTTTAAAATCTTTGCTAACAGATTTTTACAGTACTCGTATCCTAAAAATAGTTTTCTATTATTCACGTTAAGTACATCTTATAATTTATTTCCTAGTGTAGTTCATTAACAAAACCTGTAGAAAAGCAGGAAATAAAAAATCAGGAAGAGATGACCAAATCTTCAGCTCTCTGCAGGCACAGATCTCTGGATTGGCTTCATTCTAGGACGTGGTTCTTGATGAATCCGGTCCCTCTGCTCACAGAACCCCGAATTTTCCGGATAGGTAGTTTGTTTTCCCGGGGGATGTGGCATTCCTCCCATCCCCTGCCCTGGGAGGTGTGTCAATGGTGGTGTATCTAATCTGGAACCCACCCGCAGTCACCGAGGCATCTGTCAGAAACTTCAAGGTCATGACGTTGCCTGGGACGAGACAAAGAAAAACAAACTGAAGGTTTTGGGTGGCATAAAAAATGTGATATTTCTGAGGGGTTTTTTTTTGGTTTTAAGTGCTCTTTGTTGCTGAAATTGTGAGGTTTTCACAGTGGGAGCTGTCCCTGCCCATGGCAGGGGTGGAATGAGATGGACTTTAAGGTCCCTTCCAACCCAAACCATTCCAGGATTCTGTGATGTCAGGAATTCCATTTTCCTGTGTAAGGGCAGCAGGAGGCACCTCAGTACCCTCCTAAATTAGGCTGATTGACATTTATTTAGAAGGAATTGTGTTGTTTGGTTTTTTTTACCAGAAATAAATTACCTGTGCTGATGATGTCATCGGGCAATTCATCTCCACAAAACCTGGGAAAAGAGAGGAATAGTCCTGGTTAAAGGATCCAGGGACTGTGGCACAGAACCTGCTCTGAGCTGGGGCTCCCAGGCTCTGCTTTTCTTGGAGATCAAGGGAATAAATTGGTTTTTGGTCTTCAGTGTGTGTGATTTTATCTTAAACCTACTGCCTGAAGAATTTTTGAACGTTATCCCACAGTAAGGTTTAGAGGAGGCAAAAATGCAGGAAATAATTCTCAATATAGTCAGGAAGAAAATGATGCAAGACAAGAAAAAGAAGAATTTAACAAGGCATTAAGGAGAAGAAGAGTGGCCCAAGGCTAAGAAAGGAAGAACAATTTCAGAAAAAAAACATTTAAAATTATGTGTAAAAGCAAAACAAACAGAATATCCCTGCTTTGCCTCACGTGATCTGTAGGGAGGATGTGAAAAGGAGCATTAAAAGTGCCTTTTATCACTTTTAATGGTTTGGTTTTGGTTTGGTTTGTACAGTCCCTGTACTGGAAAATGGAGGTATTTCACACCTAAACATGACTTATAAAGGTTAAGTGAAAGTATGATGTTGAAGAAAGTGAGAATGTAGCAAAGAAGGAACTAAATCTAATAAGAGATTATATATATATATAAAAAACACTTGTTCTGATATTAGCTAATGCTTCACTTCTGTAGAAAATAGTAACTTAAATTAAATATCTTTTTGCTGTTTTATCACCTCACCTCCCTCCTTTCAGTTAAAGCAAACACAAAATGCTGTTTGAGATTCCTAAGAGTCCTTCCTGGGAAATGCTGGAGAACTGGGATAAGCAGCTGACTAAAAAGTCTTGCAGCTTTCTTTCATCTGGTTAAACAAAGCAAAAAAGGGCAGAGCTCCATTCCCTGAAACTCTTAACAGGCCTGTCTTAATAATATTAAAGTAAATTGGGAAGATTAAAGTAAAGGAAAGATAAATCAGGTGCTGTTGCTACAGAAATTCTGGACATCTCAGCAGTGCTGATTGGATGAGGGATACAGTGTCCTTCTGAAGTTCTGGGGGGGAAAATTAATAATATATTTGCATATTAAAGCTGGATTTGCTTTACCTGCCCACAAAGCCATTGACATCGTCGTAGCTGTCGTAGATTTCCAAGAAATCCGCCATGCAGGCAACGTCATCTTCCACGTCGAACTCCAGGAACTGCAGGTGGATCCTCTGGCCGTACTTGACCCTGATGTGCCAGTAGCAAATCTGCTCATTTTCATACTCATTGGGGTACCCTGGTGACTTAAACACGTGCCTGGAATCCGTGAAGACTCCGCCACACTCCTTTCCTGGGAGGGAAATAAAACCATCAGAGTTTGGGTATTCCTTCTGACTACAGCTGTGGGTTTGAATCTGTGGGCACTTCGACCTGGCAGACCCATAAAAAAAAAAAAATCCCACAGGAACATCCAGAGTGACAGAACTTCAGCACTTGGTGAATGTCAGTCATTCCCAGCTTTTGGGAGAAGATGTTTTGGAAGCAAGAGGTGAGAGCCCTGAATTCAGAGGCAAAGCTTTGATTGACTTCAGTGGACTTGAGGCCTTGTTTTATGTCAAAGGCATTTGGGATTTCTGGCTCTTTGAGGCTTTACAGCTGGACTTGCACGTCACCCTGACTCTCATTTTCGGCCTTTCTTCTCCAAAAACCTCTGCAAAGGGGCTTTCTACAAAAAAGCCTTCTGAAGGCTGGTGATCACACCCACCCATGGTGGTGGTTCCTGTTGTTCCTGCAGCCCTTCACTCCCTTTGGGATTGTTCCTACTTGTTCCAGTTTCATTTGGGCTCCAGTAGCTGGAATGCTGCCCCCAGCTCTGGGGCTGCAGCACAAGAAAGATGAGGAGATGATGGAGAGAGTCCAGAGGAGCCCATGGAGCTGCTCCAGGGCTGGATCCCTCTGCTCTGGAGCCAGGCTGGGAGAGCTGGGGGGGTCACCTGGAGGAGAGAAGGATCCAGGGACACCTGAGAGCCCCTTGCAGGGCCTAAAGGGGCTCCAGGAGAGCTGGAGAGGGACTGGGGACAAGGCCTGGAGGGACAGGACACAGGGAATGGCTTCCCACTGCCAGAGGGCAGGGAGAGATGGAATATTGGGAAGGAATTGCTGGCTGGGAGGGTGGGAAGGGGCTGGAATAGGTTTCCCAGAGAAGCTGTGGCTGCCCCTGGATCCCTGGGAGTGTCCATAGGCAAGGTTGGATTTGGAGCAACCTGGGCTGGTGGAAGGTGTCCCTGCCCATGGCAGGGGGTTGGACTGGATGATCTTTAAGGTTCCCTTCCCACCCAAACCACTCTGGAATTCTGGGATTCCGTGATCACTGCTGGGTGGGACGCACATTTCAAACACCAAAGAGTTCCACAAGTTCCTCCTCAGGTGACATCCTCAGCATCCTGGAGCAGAGCACAGGCTCAGTTCCACCAGGGCTTTGTCTTTGCTCCCCTGGCCCCTCAGCTGCTCCTCCAGACATCCCCACCAGGCTGTGCAGAGCGTGACCAGCAATCCTTCCAGCGGGAGAGGCTGAGTGCTGGCAGCTCTGCTTTCCTTTTGTCCTCTGCCCAAACAGTGTTTGGACAGAAACTCCCTGCTGGCTGACAAGAGAAAGTCCCTGGAGAGGCTGACAAGGAGAAAGTCGGGCTCACATGCTGTAATTCCGAGTGCAGGAGTCTCCCCTTGGATGTGGAACATCTGGGAACGGCCCCCACCCCGCAGAGCTATTTGATGAGCGTAAACAAGGCAGGCCCTGCGAGCACAAACAAAGAGTGCACAGCTGTGCAGATGTCATGGAAACTTCAGTCTGGCTGTGCCAGGCATGGCAGGACACTGGGAGCAGGGGGACAGCCAGGTTAGGTTCTGCTTTCCTTCCTGCTGCCTGCTTTCTCCAGCTTCCCTGCTAAATGAGGTGATGCCAAGCTAATCTGTAGCAGTGGCCGTGTGGATGTTGGAGTCACCTCATGTTTGTCACATCTCCAGATCTGCTTTGGAGACACACACACACAGGGCACTGCTGGGATCTGGATCTGTCAGGGTTGCAGTCAGAGGATTGTGGAATCACAGAATGGGTTGAGTGGGAAGGGACCTTAAAGCCCATCAGTTCAAACCCAACACCTTCCACCAGCCCAGGGTGCTCCAACCTGGCCTTGGACACTCCCAGGGATCCAGGGGCAGCCACAGCTTCTCTGCCCAACCTGTGCCAGGCCCTCATCACCCTCCCAGCCAGGAATTCCTTCCTGAGAGAAGTCCCTAAGGTGCCCCCTGTTTTCAGAACTCTTCCTACCTCAGCCACAAAAAAGAAGAAATAAGAGTTAACACCCAATTAAACTTATCCACGGGAAAAATACCTGGGAAATGGTTCCAAGGTGAAACACCTCAGATTGTTGAAATGGAACTGGAGGGTCAGTGGGAACCTTTGTCCCACAGGACAGAGCCAGGGGCTGCTCTGGACTCACCGTGGGGGTTGTAGCAGTAGGCGTCCCACCTCTCGCTCCGGTTGAGGCGAATGCCGTAGTCAACAATTCCGGTCCTCCCAAAGCCACAGTTGGCTCCAGCTTTTACTATGGGATAACCAACCCTGCCCTTGGCCATCCAGCCAGCAGCACACACGTGGAAACCTGCAGCAGGGAGAGGAAAATGCCACATGGATGGGGTCAATCAATCCCCGGCCGGGAACGCTGCTTGTCCTGCAGCTAAGTCTTCCTCGGGCTGATGACTCAACGACCTGGGTGGAATTGGCCTGGTAGAAATTGAGCTCCAGGAAAGAAGAGGACTTTGGGAGGATCATTTTAAACACAGAGTATAAAATTGCATTGTGCTCTCCACAAAGTGTCATTACTGGGGCTTCGTTTGAGGATGAAAATCAAACCCAGATGGGCTGCGTAGCTGCCCAAGCAGTCAGCCTGAAGTGCTCTACCAGCACTTGTAATCAAATTATACATTGGGTGAGTTGTCTGAGAGTGTTCTTTGTTTCCCTCTTGAAGTCACACAAATTTACTCAATCAGATCTGAGGAGTCCCCAGCGAGGAGTTCTGAGCATGAATAAAACACTCCATACAAAACACGGCTAAAACCCTGCAGTATTCATTTAAAACACTTTCAATTTAAATTTAAGCACCTGGAATGCCTCAAGCACTTCTTGCCAAACTGAAAGATCCTGTTAATGCATTTTGGGGCTGGGAACTTAAACCCAATGGGCAAAGAATGCAACGTTGTTCCCTGGCTGGTGGAGACCAATCCAGTGCTTGCACTGAGAGGAAATGGAACATTTTTGTGGCATCTTTGGGCTCTGAGCTGCTCAGAGAGACAAAAGCACCCCTTTCACATGTGTGCTGGTGCTGAGAGCCAGTTCTGACTCAACAGCAGAGCAAGAAAATGTCTGGAGTGGAGGATATTTCCCATTGTTTTCCCAGTGCTGTGAATGAATGGATAATTTCTTATTAGGAATCGACTAGAAATGCAGTAGAGCCCTCACTCAGCTCCACTTTTTACTCCAAGCACACACAACTCACTTTCTCCCGGAGCAAATATGGCTGGAATAAAAATCTTGATGAAAACAAGGGATTGACCTGTTGGAATGATTCCAGAGGAGGCCCCAGAGCTGCTCCCAGGGCTGGATCCCTCCGCTCTGGAGCCAGGCTGGGACAGCTGGGGGGGGTCACCTGGAGAAGAGAAGGATCCAGGGACACCTGAGAGCCCCTGGCAGGGCCTAAAGGGGCTCCAGGAGAGCTGGAGAGGGACTGGGGACAAGGCATGGAGGGACAGGACACAGGGACTGGGTTTAGGCTGAAGGAGGGTTGTTTTAGATGGGATATTGGGAAGGAATTGCTGGCTGGGAGGGTGGGCAGGCCCTGGCACCGATCACACTCCAGTTACCAAGGTGGGAAACTGGAAGCAACCTGAGCAAAAATCCAGGGATTTTTGTCAGTGCCCGAGTTCCCAACAGACACCCCGATCCACAACTGACAACCCCGCACGAGGGTTGTGAGTTTTCCAGGAGTTTTCCATGATATTTTTTTCCATACCTATTTTCCGGGCCGCCTCCAGCTGCTGGTACGTGGCCAGGTGTCCTCCCTCGTACTCGCACACGGCCTTGGCCTCGGCGTAGGTGAGCTGGTACTTCCCGGAGCGCGATTCCCGGTGGTACACCCCAGCCGCCCGCTCTGTGGGAATGAGGGCATGGGATTCACACGGATTCACACGGATTCAGCCCCACATCTCGGCCCTCCCACCTCCAGCAGCCAGGCCTCAACGTGGGGTTCCACCTCCTCCTTCTGCCAGGTGGGAAGAGGAGCCAAAGGTCCAGCTGGCAGATGTGCCGGGAAAACACTTCCCTCCCATCCCTCCCCCCCCTTCCCAAAGGTCGGGTTTGTTTGGGAGAAGTTTTTAACAACAGAGCTTGGAGAATTTTTGAACGGCAGCAGATCAAGAGAGGCCGGCAGGATTCCCCCCGGGCTGAGGGCGAGGGCAGTTTTTGGGAACGCCGGGTGTCGGCACCCCCGGGGCTGTGGATCCTGCCTCGCTCCAGGGAAGCTCCTCCTGGATCGCCATCACAGCATCCCTCTGGCTGCAGCTTGTTAAGAGCCTTTGCAAGATGAATCAGAGCTTTGTTTCGAGTCTCCAGAGAAGTTAAATCAGAGCTACTCGGATCGAGGAGAGGCGGGAATGAAAGGGGAGAGAAACGCGAAGTAAAAATATCTGAGCGTGTGTCACCGAGGGCAGGGTCGGAACAATCCCTGGCTGACATTTCTGCTGCACACAAAATTCATACATTTCCTTCGATTTTTCTTTTTTTTTTTTTTTCTTTGCTGGTGCAAATACGATGAAAAGCAGCTTTCCAGGGAAACCTGGAAACTGCCAGCTCTGCTCTGAGTTTTATAATCTCTTCATGTTGCACTTGCCTGGTGCCATATGTGTGGAAATCTGCCTGAGAACCAGCGTGCATATTTAATCTGAGCCGTGGTTTTGTTTAGGTCTCTCCTATATTTAGGATAATCTGGGAGATGTGGCTGTTTGGAGCTATCACTGCAAAAAAAAAAAAAAAAAAAAAAAAAAAAAAAAGATGGAAAACAGGGAGCACTTTTACAGTAGTTATTGGTACCATGGGAAAAGAAGGATGCCTTTTTTAGGGACATATTTGGAGTCAGTAGTTTTGGCTGGGGTAGAGTGGTTGTTAAAGAGCCCTGGTCACCACTGAATTGTGGTTAATGGTGAGATCCCATAATAGACACGGAGTGACGTTGGCCAGGGTGGTTTTTTGGACCTGCTGTCGCTGGCCCTGTGCCCAGAGAAATAAATTATATTGCTGACAGCAGTCTCAGAAGAGCCAGAGCCACTTTCCGGGACATCACTGGGAATATCAGTGGCATGGGCACGGGATAACGGATCCTCCCTGGAAAAACCCTTCTGAGGAAGCCACTTCTATTGCAAAGAAGAGCCATAACAACTCCCAGCTGTGAAACAGTGGTGTGTCATATTAACAAAGCTCATTTTAATCAAGGATTTATTCCTAGGAAGTATTGCTTTTCATTGCCTCAACAGCCTGTCGTGCCTAAGCTCGTGGTAAGTGCTGATAAATCAGCTCACTGCTGCTGTGGGCAGGGTTGTGTTGGGTTCAGAATGCAGCAGTGGGAAACGGGGGACAACCTGGAATCCCAGTTAGTGATCACTGAGCTGCCAGGGAAGGGAACTGAGGGGTGAATTGGAATTTACAGATTGTATCCCTTGGGAATCACTGAGCTGCCAGGGAAGGGAACTGAGGGGTGAATTGGAATTTACAGATTGTATCCCTCGGGAATCACTGAGCTGCCAGGGAAGGGAACTGAGGGGTGAATTGGAATTTACAGATTGTATCCCTCGGGAATCACTGAGCTGCCAGGGAAGGGAACTGAGGGGTGAATTGGAATTTACAGATTGTATCCCTCGGGAATCACTGAGCTGCCCCACCTTCACCACTCCCAGAGCACCTCAATTCTGAGGTCAGGCATCTTTGCAGAAGGAGATGTCTTCGAGCTCATTGCCACTGCTCTTTGCTGGTAAAACCTCCCCAGTCCTCTGGCTGCCACCTCTGAAAGTCCCATCCTGTCCCTGGATGCACCACCAGGGGTCTGGGGGGATTCTCGTCACTCCCTGTAAAATCTTTCCATTTTCAGCTGGCTTTCTCACCTGGTGGTATTGCTTTCAAATCTCAGCCCTCTAGAGGTCTCTCCCCCGACTCGTTGCTGAAAAAGTTCTGCTCTCCACAGGGGCTGCAAGGGCTGGCACCAACAGCAGCAGCACCAAATCTTCCCCCAACACCCTGGTGATTGTTGTCACCCTGCGATCTGCAGCTCCCTCTCTGTTATTCCTTTGTAAGGTGGCAAAAGTGGCCTCTGGAAAACCAGACCACACACAGGGACTCCCACAGGCGTTGGGATTTGCTGCTGGCTCGGGGTGTCCCAGTTTAAAGCATTCCCTAATTAACTGATTGGATCTTCCACTGGCAGCTTTCCCCCCTCCCCTCCCTCTTTAAGTACATCAGGGGCTGTGCAGACAGATAAAATGCTTCATCAAACACAAAGCCAGGCAAAGCACTGGGGTTATTAACTGTTCATTGACACATTTATGTCTCTGGATGTATATATTTATATAAAGGATTCACAGGCAGGCAGGAGAACTCACTGGAATTGCATTTTATGGAGGTGGGACCACGGACATGCAGATAAACCTGCATGGAATGCTTGTATTTGCAAGCACAAGCACGTGCCCACCACTGCCAAAGGGCCAGGGGGTCCACGTGTTTTTTCCAGCTCCCATTCCCTAAAATCTCTCCTTGGAGCCCAGGGACAGAGGGGTCCTGCCAGGACAGGGAGCCCCCACTCACCCCCAGCAGCAGGAGGTGGGGAAATGCAGCCAAACCCTTCTGCACAGACACAGGCAGATGAAATTTGGGCTACTGAAGTCTCCACAATATGCAGGGAACAGATACTAAATGCTGAAAAAAGGGAATATTTAGCTTTTAAGCAGAGCTCTCACCAAGGACCTTTGAAAACACACGTGGTCAAACTCAGAGAACTCCACTAAATGGGGCAGGAAAAGCCCCTAAACCACCCTGACACGTGGAGTGGGAATGGGGATGGAATTCTGAGCACAGAGTGCTGGAAAAGCTACCCTGTGGCACCACGAACTGGCACTGGAATAAGGATGTAAGAACTGTCCCAACCCTCTCATCAGCTGACAATTAACCAGCAACACCAACATTCCATTCCCACAGGGAACACATTCCCAGGGAGGTGGTGGAGGCAGCTGCAGGGACTGCCCTGCACAGCCTGACTGAGAAACAGGAGGTGTTTGTGAGGAGAGAAAAGGTAGGATGTGAGCTTTTCCAGGCTGCAGTAATTCAGGATTTTACAGCTGTGCTTATGATTTGCTGGGAAAAAAAAGGGAAGATGGAAATCTCCCTACACTTTCAGTTTGGTGCTGTGTCAGAAGAGGAGATCAGCAAAGCTCAGGTGTTTTACTCAAGGAGGGGTCTTGCTTTAATGCACAGGGAAGGTGAGATTGGAATGACTTGTTTTACTATTCAAATTACCCTTTTTTTCTCTTTATAAAATACACAGAAGCCTGAACTGGATGCCTGTGATTTTGCCAATTTTTTTTTTTCATTTCTATACACTGTCACTGAATCCCATTGGTAATTCAATTTGAGCTTCATTCCACTGATGTTATTGCTGTAGTTACACCAGATAGTGCAGTTTGAGTTTGGTTGTATTTAGAACAAATCATCAGTTTTCCCCCCCTGGTTTATTTTCACTGACTCTCATGGTAAATGCTTAGAGGTGCAGCAAACCAGAATTTTGCTGTGCATTCCAATTAACACTCAGCTGCTCCATTTTTTAAGAAGCTGAGATGTTTTTTTCTTCAATTTGACTGCGATTCATGAAACTGCTGAAGTGACTGATCACTGCTATCCCAAATTTGCATTTATGCTGTTGGAGCCCCTAAAGCTCCGACCTGGCTGGATAGAACACCTCTAGATACACCAATATTTGCAAATAAAACACCCAGGCCCCATTCCCTGCCCATGAAGGATGTGTGTGAGACTCTTCCCCATCATCAGGGTGGTCTAACCTGACACTCAACTTCTCTGCCTTGGCCACCAAGGCTTAACAAACCCTCAGCCCTACTTATCTCCTGGCTCTCCTTACTGTTATTCCAGCCAGGAACAAAAACTTCTGCTTGTTTCCCACACAAACCTCCCCTTTGTCATCCTATTTTTGAACAGCAGTCACTGGAGGTGGAACCTGAAGCTGCCTTGGAGCTCCCCCCCCCCGGCTGTGGGACACAGGAGGAATGTCCCAAGCTCAGGAGGAGAGAGGAGTCATTAAAAATGGGCAGTCAGATGGAAATACAGATAATTTCTGGGTCTTATTTGTGTTCCTGGTGGTTTACATGGTCCCCTGGGAGGGGCTGGAGCCACGTGGGTGCTGCAGCAGCTGACAGAGCGTGGTCCTGGTCCCTCCTGGGGCATCTGAGCAGGACAGAAACACAGGGATTCCCTAAAATCCTCACAGAATCCCACAGCATTCCACAGAGGAGAAGGGATTTGTAAGCATTTGCCGATAAAACAGAGCACTCAGTGCATGCCTTTATTTTGGCATCCTTTGTGTGACTCTACCCTGAATAAGTTTTCCTGTTGTACTGGATAATTATAAAGATCTCTAAAAGAACCTCAGAGCTGTTTAAACCCACTTGAGGTCCAAGAAAACCCTTCCCACAGCATTTTTTTTTTCTCTCTGGCCCTTTGGAAATCTGTGCCCTGTTAAATGATGCGAGCAAACCCATGGCCAAAAACACAGACATTTCTGTGCTTTTCTAGAAACCTTGGAAATATCACCACTATTATTTCCAGACCATTTAGTTTCATATGCAGGACCCCAGGCATGTGAAGTATGTTCATGCAGAAAGCAATTCATTCCTTTGGCAAATGTTTCTTTTCTTTCCAGACCCCTTTTTACTCCATTAGAAGCCACTGCTGTTTAGTGCAGTTTTCACCTCACGCTGCAGGAAAAACACGTTTGGATGAATATTCCATGCTTAGCTTTTCAGAGAAACAGCAAAACAGCAAGAGTGTCAAAACTTCTTACCCACCACTCAGCTCAGATGGTTTCAGGAATTGCAGGGCAGGAGTTTTGCTGATTGATAGCGATGCCCAGCTCAACTTTGCGGTGCTGCTGGACAAACACAGCGGCTCCTGCAGCGAAACGTTCCCTAGAGAGCGAAGTTATTCCTTACCTAACCAGATGGAATTGTGCAGCACTCCGTCCTTGAAGCCCCACGCTCCAGCCTCGTCCCACAGCAGGGCAGAGAAGAGGAGGATCAGGGCAATCATCTCCTGGGCAGGCTCAGGCTGTAAATACTCCCTGGTTGAACGCTCCGGGCCGGCTCTGGCTCGGTGCTCCTGGAACATCTGCGAGCCAGACCTTAAATAGCACGTTGAGCTGTGAGGTCAGTGGGGCTGCTCCAATTGTGCTGCTGCAGTTCTTACACAATGAACTGTGGTGTCTGCAGTCGCCCATGTGACTCACTTTTGGCTCTCTCCGTTCCCAGCCTGTCCAAGAATCCATTCTATCCCTCACTACTGCAGCACTCACGGCCGCTCTCCGAGCCAAAGGCTCTTCATTCTCCCTGCCTTCAGATTCCATCAAATAAAACTCAGAGCCAGTCTATCTGCGCTCCCAGTCACACCACTTACAGCACCTGAGAGATTAAACTCTCCCTTTAAACATTCTGCCCTTCTGTAAATAATTTGGATTTCATTTCACCCGATCGATGGAAGAACGTCAGGAGAAGGTTTTACACTGACTGTTTTGAGTTCAGCTTCCCCACACGGAATCTGTCACTGCAAATCAACCTTCTGGATCAGCACAAAGCTGCAAGTGTCAAAAACAGATGCTCTTTGCTCTGCAAAGTGGGAAATAAAGCTCAAAACTTCCCCTCCAAACCACAGTTTCAAGGCTGAATCACGGCGTGACAGCTGTCTGCTCGTCTTCCCTTCTGGCTGCCAGTGAATCCTGCAGCTGCTCCTCGTGGGTGAGTGGGACAGAGGAGAGGGGGAAGGATGAGAGTACGGAAAAGGAGCTGGTGCTCCCCACTCCTGAGCAGCCCTTGGAAAACTCTGAAGTTGTGATAACACTGAGTCAGGAGCTACGGACAGAGACAGGACAATGATCGTGCCAACGATCAGACTGCAGGAGGTGGAGAGGAAAGGGTGGGGGTGGCTGGGCCCACTCAAAAATGTTTGAACACAGATGACTTGAGGTGAGGGAGACTCTGCATCACTCCAGGCTTAGAGTGAGGGAAGCCTGGTTCCACTGGACACACACTCACACATGTTCCTCCCACCTGAACTCAGGCAGATGCCGAAGGGAAAAGCTGTTGGGAAACAGAGCTGAGGGAATGAAAAGGCCCCTTCCACCAAAATTCCAAAAAGTGTCTAGGCCGGTCCCTCTCCAGCTCTCACGGGTGGGAGCAGATTTGCACACAGTGGGGTCACCTGGATCACTCACAGAGGATGCTGGGACAGGGACTGATCCAGGGACTGATCCAGGGACTGATCCAGGGATTGATCCAGGGACTGATCCAAGGACTGATCCAGGGATTGATCCAGGGACTGATCCAAGGACTGATCCAAGGACTGATCCAGGGACTGACCCAGGGACTGCCAATTTGTTGGGAGACATTCATGGCATCCTCTGGAAACCTGGAAACAATAAAACAGGCAAGAGGGAAGGGATGGAAACCAAGGGAAAGGGAAAATCCAACAGTAATATAACTTACTGGTAATCTGAAAAGATAAATTCCTGGTTCAGATGGAGGGACAGAAGCGTGATGTGATGTCTGTCCTTGCACAGGACACCTTTTCCCTGTGCCACTCCATGAGAACCCCTCTGGCTGGGATGGTATTAATGGGAGTTGGTATTAATGGTCTATCCATGCCACAGGAATTGTTCTGTCCTTGGAAGGTGGGTGCCAGTGCACAAGATCCCAGAAATGTGTGAACACTGAGCTGTTTCTAAGAGCAGGGAGTGCAAACCATGGAGATGATTTGTCACGGGCTGACACAGTGAAATCATTAAGAAAGATGCTCATGCAATAGTAAATAAAAAATACTCTTTGCTGAAGTGAACTGATAATGGGGAAAGGCCTCAGCTGGAAAAAGCAACTTAATAAATAAAGGGCAGAAAGCAGCAAACAGTGTTTGAGAGCAGCTCTGTGCAAGGTCTGATGTCAGGGGGGTCGGGCTCTGCTCCCAGGGAACAGGGACAGGAGGAGAGGGAACGGCCTCCAGCTGTGCCAGGGGAGCACAGGTGGGACATCAGCAGGAATTTCTCCTGGAAAGGGTGGTCAGGCACTGGCACAGCTGCCCAGGGAGGTTTGGAGTGCCCAGCCCTGGAGGTGTCCAAGGCAGGCCTGGAGTGGCACTCAGAGCTCTGGGCTGGGGACAAGGTGGGGATGGGGCACAGGGGGATCCATGGGCTGGAAGGGCTTTTCCAGCCTCAGGGATTCCTGGGATTCTACCAAAAGCTCTGCAGGGTTCAGTAAATGGTTTAGAGTGAGGAGGAACTGGGCATGGGGAGCATTTTGCAGTGCCAGTGAAGTGGCACCTCCAGACCTGCCCTGCTCATCTGCCCCTCCTGTGAGCTGGAAGGTTCTCACCTGCAAATCCCAGCGGAGCCTCCCACCAGCAGGATATTCCACAGCTGGCCACAGGCACTTGGAGACATTCAGCTGACATTCTTTAGCTTTCTTCCAAGTTTTCCACATTTAAATACGTACCAGACAAATCTTATATAAATTGAAGGGGAAGGGGGGCTTTCCTTAACTCTTCCTGAACTATTTCCTTAACTCTTCCTGAACTATTTCCTTAACTCTTCCTGATCTCTTTCCTTAACTCTTCCTGATCTCTTTCCTTAACTCTTCCTGATCTCTTTCCTTAACTCTTCCTGAACTTTTTCCTTAACTCTTCCTGAACATTTTCCTTAACTCTTCCTGATCTCTTTCCTTAACTCTTCCTGAACTTTTTCCTTAACTCTTCCTTAACTATTTCCTTAACTCTTCCTTAACTATTTCCTTAACTCTTCCTGATCTCTTTCCTTAACTCTTCCTGATCTCTTTCCTTAACTCTTCCTGATCTCTTTCCTTAACTCTTCACTTGTTTCTTCTTTTTTCTCCAGCAAAGCACCAGTTTTTTTAGTGCCTCTTTGTAGCAGGAAAATTATGTTACAACTCTTAATTGTACCTTTAGGTCTCTCCTTGAACATCAACAAGTTCTTTCCATCTTTCCTGTAGGTTGTATTTTCTAGACCCTGGACTATTCCTGATCCTCTCCCTGTTGTCTTCCCAGGTGTCCTCCATCCTTCTGCAAGTGCCAACAAAAGGCTCCACTGTGACAACACAGAGGTGAGTCATTTATTTTCCACGGGGTGTTTTGGTTCCTGTGAACTCCTGGTCTGACCTTTGCCCCCTGGTGAAATTCCCTGGAAAAACAACAAGTCGGGATTTTAGAAAAAAAAATCTTTTTTTTTTTGCTTAAAATTCCGTGGACAAGAAGGTGGTTTAAGGAGGAAAATGCATCCAAAATGCAAGCATCCAGTGGGATTTGGCAGGTCTAACCTGATTATATTCACCTGTTTTTCTAATATCTCTTTCCCTGGATGCTTCTGCCCCAGTGAAAGCCAAAAAGTGACACAGAAATGGTGTTTTGAGGGGGAAAGAGTTGATGGAATTCTTACATTTACAGTTTGGACCGGTGAAAAACTCCCTGCTTCTTAACTCACAAACCAGGATCTCTACGTTGTTCACACGTTTGTTGTAGTTAAGGCAAGACAGAAGGAATTTCTAATGAAACCTCCCAACTTTTTCTGTCCCCCAGAAACTTCAGATGATGCAATTTGAGAAGAATTTGATAACGTGAGAACTCCTTGGCCGATGATCTGAGCATTTACGGTCCCAGTGGCGACTTCATCTTCCAGACAGGATTTTGCCTTACAAATAAATATTTTCCAACCTCCCCTCCTTTGTCCTAAAGTCTCATTTATCTTGAAATCAATGCCCATTTTTATCAGCAGCATCAGTGAGGCAAGACCCAACTTCTCTGGGTGACGGTGTTTGAGTTTAAAAATAAAAAAAAAAAAAAAAGCAAACAAACCCCTCCATGTGAGAGGAGAACAAAAAGCCAAAAACATTTGGGAATATTAAGAGCAGATGTTGGGAGAGAATAATGGATTCCCTTATAAAAATTCTGACCATTTGCCAGGTCGAAATGTTTGAAGTCCTCTATAGTGAGAGTTATTCTGAATAGAAGAGTTGAACCAATCAAAAATTTAAAAAAAAAAATACAGATCTAACAGATAATTAACAAGTGTCTCAGGGAAGAGACACTTTAAATGACATTTTTAACCTGCAGAAATATATTCCAAAAAGCACAAGAAGCTATAAACAGAGTTTTGAGATGTGAGACTGAGGCATGGGTAATGTGGGAGGGGGGTGCCAAGACAAACAGGCTCCAGAGAGTGCCAGGAAACTCCTCAAAAATAAAAAAAACAAGAGTTGCAACTCCATCCACTGCAGAGCCAACTGCAACAATGTGGAGGGGGTAGGGGAAATATTAATAATTAAGATGTTATTAATGAAACCTTAGTGATAAAATATTGTTAATATTAATAGGAAATAGTGGAGATAATTATTTGTTCCTCCACTGCAGGGGATCGTTATTTCTGAGGAAGGAATAAATGTCTTTTCCCTCTGATTTAAGCTGTTTATGTGGCTGGTGAGTTCTGGGGCTCTGTGGGGCTGATCCCTGTCCTGGCAACGCTTAAAATGCATCCACTGGACACAGTGAATGAATTACTGGATAAAAGAGCTCAGTAAAATTCAAATTACTCCCATTTTCAGTGAGATGCAGCAAAACTGACAGTCTTGCCTACAAAGTAAACACTTACTTTTCTATTTTAATAGAAAACATTATATAAGTGTAAAATATTATCTGTAAATATATAATAATAAATTATATAAATGTTATAATTGAAATTAGAAAGTAACTAAGAATTTATAAGGGTTTTAATCTCCTATATTTATCATATTTCACTGGCATAAAACAAATAGATCATTATCTAACTCCAAGCATCTCATTTAAGGGTGTGAATGAAGAGCTTTTCCATTAAATGAGTCTCCAAAGGGCATTCCCAGCACACACATCCTGAATATCCCTTTAGTTTTTTCCCTGTTTCACCTAAAAACCCTTTTATTTGTCCATCTCAGAACATCACAGACTTAAAAAACCACGTTCCTCCCTTCAGCTGGGCACGAGCAGGGGGTGAATTTTCAGAAGCAAAACACTCTCACAAGTTTGGGCAGAAATAATCAGGATAATCTGGCCAGGCCCACGGACACTTTGGGAAAACTGGTCTTATCAAACCTCATTAAATGTTCTGTGCTCCTGATGTGCTGATGGATATTCCTGGTAGATGGTTCTGATGGATATTCCTGGTAGATGCACTAGAAAATGTTGTGTGGTGTGTCAGATTTTGCAATGGGATACAGGGATCTCCCACAGGGACATGCTTTGGAATCCCAAATATTCCCTTATCCCCCTGGACACTGGGGTGGTTGTGGTGGAATCTGTCCTTGGTCATACAGTCACCTCAGGTCCCACAAAACCAACCCCACACACTCATCTGCTTTCCTGTAATACCCTAAATTCCAAATCCAAACAGATGGATGTGGGGATAAAATCCTGGACAGATGAGTCTCAGCAGTCATTGTTTCAGCCTCCCCTTTGTGTCTGCAACACTCACCTCCCACCCCAATCCAACACTCACCTCCCACCCCACTCCAACACTCACCTCCCACCCAACACTCATCTCCCACCCCACTCCAACACTCATCTCCCACCCCAATCCAACACTCATCTCCCACCCAACACTCACCTCCCACCCCCATCCAACACTCATCTCCCACCCCACTCCAACACTCATCTCCCACCCCACTCCAACACTCACCTCCCACCCCAATCCAACACTCACCTCCCACCCCACTCCAACACTCACCTCCCACCCCAATCCAACACTCATCTCCCACCCCAATCCAACACTCATCTCCCACCCCAATCCAACACTCACCTCCCACCCAACACTCACCTCCCACCCCCATCCAACACTCACCTCCCACCCCAATCCAACACTCACCTCCCACCCCAATCCAACACTCATCTCCCACCCCAATCCAACACTCATCTCCCACCCCCTTTCACGTCCCTTTTGTCTCCTCCCTCCTGCTGCCACCTCAGCCCCTCAGGAAATCAATTTTCCATCCTTTCCTCACTCCAGTGACTCAGGATTGCCCCAGCTCCTCTCTGAGGGTTATTTTGTTTAGTTCAGGGGGATGTCTGATTTCCCTGGCACCCGTCCCTGTGGAGGATCAGGTTGTATCCGTGGCCATGCTCCACATCCTGTGGGCTCTGGAGGAACAGGGTGGTGTCTCTGCCCGTGGAATTCCATGAAATTCCACGATTGCAGCATCCAGTGGGAACTGAGGGCCTGGCACTGCCTCAGAATCCTGGCAAGGCCTGGTTGCACAAGCTGGCTGGAAATGATTCTGTCGTGGTGTGGATCATCCCTGCTGCTCGTGGGATGATGCTTGGGAGGGTTTCCTCTAGGAATTCACAGCCACCATCAGCATCTTCCCAGAAGGAATGACCTGCTGGATGTCTGGACTTCTACAGGATGCAATCCCAGCTTTCCAGCTGATGTGCAATATTGAGTAGTCCTTTGCTGGGGGTAACATCAACCTTTCCTCTTCTAATCATTCTGGGTTTATTTCTTTATTTATTTCTTTATTTCCTATGTGTGTCTCCTTCCCAGATTATCCTGATGCACGTGTGTTTTGATGGAGCTGTTATTTTCCTTGCTTTACTCTTTTAAAAAAACCCCCATATTTTCTTTGCCATCCTTCTCACTGTGAAATAAAATGGAATATCCTATCCCATAGGAACACCTCTCTATTAAATCAATTTTTAACATGACTGTTGTCTCAACCTCCCCCTGCTCTTCCCATGTTTATTAAAATCCCCCTTTGCTTTGTTCCCAAAATTTGGCACCTCGGGACTGATCGAGTTTTATTTTTACAGCATTAATTTGTCCTTGTTTTTCATGCCCTCGCTGTGCTTCTCTCCCCCCTCCACCTCCCACTTTTGGGCCATCAGAACCCTCCCAAATAACCCATCTGGTAAATTCACAGCCATCCTGGAAATGGAAAAGAGAAATTCCTCGTAAATTACAAAATCATTGATTCATATCCCTTTGATATTTATCTTCCCCAACAGCAAATATTACTAAATACAACTCCAGGTGCTGCAGAAAAAATTGCAAAGTGGGGATGTAAGTGGTAAATTATATTTCTTGCACTTGAAGCTGAAAAGGTAAAATGAGAATTCTTGCAGATCTCACAAAAAAAGTCAAAAATATCTCTTGTCTCGGTGTGAGGAGTTTTTAAATAGTGCTGAAGTGCCTCACTGGGGAACGAGTTGCTGCACTTAAAGATGGATATTCAGGAGTTGTATTTATAAGTATTTTATTTTATTTAAGAGTATATTATATAAATTATATATAATTTATATATAACATATAAATTATATATTATATAAATTATATAAATTATATATAAATCATATATAATATATTATATGTATTGTATTGTATTGTATTGTATTGTATTGTATTGTATTGTATTTTATTTTATTTTATTTTATTTTATTTTATTTTATTTCTGAGTGTATTCGTGAATGTCAGGAAAACTTTGCAGTGCCACAAGCCCAGTGTGGCTGCTCCAAAACTGAGATTTGGATCCAAGGAATCTTCAGTCTGTAATTCAGGAGCTTGGAACGAGAGGAGCTTTAAGGTCCCTTCCATCCCAATCCTTTCCTTGATTCCAAGACCTTTAAGCATCCAAATTCAGCCTTAGAAAAAATTTATAATTAAAGCTTTTTTTGGGAGCATTGCCACAATGGATCACCCTAAAAAATTACTTTAATTTTTCTTCTGTTTCCTTCTTTTTTACTCAAGTTTTCCTGCCTTTTTTTTTTTTCCATATAGTGAAATATGTGTGAGGTTTAATATTCAGTTTGCAGAACAGATCCAAGTATTTTCCAGGAATTCCAGCCCGACTTCAGCAGAGCATTCTCAAAGCTGGAAGTGCCATTCCAGAAACCCTATTCTCTGTCTGGATTTAACAGCTGCATCCCATTAAATTAAATCAATATTCCAAATTTAGAGCGAGTGATGAAGCTGCAGAGTGAATGAATCATCTTCCCCCAAAAGGTGGGGATAGAAATCTTCCCGACATTTACCGTGCCTGGAATATCCTGGGCTTGGATGCAACGCTGCTCCTGCTCCACACTCATCCTGGGAAAGGCAATTCCTCGGGAAGAGGGGAAAAATAATCAGGAAATGTGTCTGTTTCCAAAAAACCTGGAATGAAAAATCAAGTTGTTTCACTCTGAAGGAAATATCGGAGCTCCTTCAATAGATTTTTTTTTTTTTTTCCGGCCAGAAATGTTTTTTATTTGATTTTATGGACAGTTTTCTCCCCCCTTATAGCTGTTAGTCAGCTTTCTGTGGGGAAATAATAAAGCTATAAATTTATTCACTGGATTCTAAAGCTGCCTCAGCAACTTTGTATATAAATATATATTTATTTATATATATTTATATATATATATAAAATATATATTTTAATATAAATTATATATTTATATATTATATATAAAAATATAAACATCAGTAGATATTTAATGTTGGTTTAATGTGAAACCACGAGGATCTGTCAGCTCTAAACCAGAGTATCTGGGAATGTTATTTTAAAGCTGGGCACAGCGAGGTACCTTAAGGCAGAATTAGTGCCATAAAACAACAGTGTTAAAAAAAACCAAACAACATTGTAAAAATGAAACTGGGCTTTTAAGAGTTAATAAAACTCCATTTTAAAGGAAATGAACTGAGGCAACTGGTGCTGTGGCTTTGTCTTCAAAAAGGGGGTTTGGGTGCAAGAGCACAGGGAGGAATTGAAATATAAGCTCATCCAAAAGAATTAAAACTTGGGTTGGTTTGGGAGGAAAAAAGGAAAGGGAGAGGGAAAGGGGGAAGGGAAAATGAAAAGGGAAAGGGAAATAAGAAAAAAAGAAAAATAAAAGGAAAAGGAAAGGGAAAAGAAGGAGGAAAGGGAAAAGGAAAGGGAAAAGGAGAAGGAAAGGGAAAAGGAAAGGGAAAAGGAGAAGGGAAAGGAAAGAAGAAAAGTGAAAGAAAGGAAAAGGGAAAGAGAAAAGGGAAAGAGAAAAGGGAAAAGGGAAAGGAAAAATATAAGAGAGAAAGAAAGGGAAAGGAAATGGGAAAGGAAAAGGAAGGGAAAAGGAGAAGGAAAAGGAAAGAAGAAAAAATGAAAGATAAAAAGGAAAAGGGAAAGAGAAAAGAAAAAGGAAAAGAAAAAGAATAAGAGAAAAAGAAGGAAAAACAAAAAGGAAAGAGGAAAAGAAAATTAATAAGAGCAAAAGGAAATAAAAAAAGAGAAAGTAAATGAAAAAGAGAAAGTAAACAATAAAGGAAGAGACCCACAAGCCATGAAATCCAATCCGTTTCCCCTGGAGGGACTGGCGGTGGAGATTCCTCCCTGGAGAAGGAAGTGGCATTCCCACAGAAGGGCAGGACAGAGCCATCAGTCAGCCCTGGGCTTCACGCTGGGCCTTCCAGTGAAAAAGCAGGCCCAAAGAAACCGAATTCCATGAAATATCCCGGGGCAGCCGAGGGGGCACCCAGAGCTCAGGATCCCCCAAAAGATGTCAGGCTGGAGCTGGAAACAGACCCTGCATTCCCTGGAATCGGGGCCTTCCCACGGCACTTCCTGGCCAGTTTTCCCAGTTAGGTGTGTTCAGGCTCAGGGAAGGTGTGACCTGGAATGTCAGTATGGAACTGGCTTAATCCCAGGGTTTGTCTGGATTGGGAGTGAGATGAGCTGACCACACCAGTGGTGTTACAGCACTCACCCCAGCACGCTCAGTTCCCATCAACAGCTCCTCACAAGAGACCTTTCCTCACCATTTTCCAGGAATATGTCGAGGCCAAAGCTCTATAATCCTGGGAATTCCTTCCCTTCCTGGATATATCCCCTACATAAGCACTTCTCGTGTTTTAATTTGCTCATATTCACTTTTTAATTGATCTCAGCTGCCTCCACAGCTTTCCATTTAACACTTTCTGAACACTCAGTAAGGGTTTCTTTCACAAAGAATGGATTGTGCAAAATAACTTTTGGAAATTAAAACAAAAAAAAAATGGGGGAAATGTCGGAATTGCTTACAAAAAAAAAAACCCCAAACCTTTTGAGAGTCCAAGGCATTTGTTTAAATATCACCAAAAATATTATCTTGCTAATCTTCCTTCGGAATTACATTTATACAGAATCCTGCTGACTGCAAAGTTTGGTGAGACACAGAAAGGTCTTTGTTTCACAGAATCACGGAATTCCAGACTGGTTTGGGTGGGAAGGGACCTTAAAGATCATCCATTCCAACCCCCTGCCATGGGCAGGGACACCTTCCACTGACCCAGGTTGTTCCAACCTGGCCTTGGACACTTCCAGGGATCCAGGGGCAGCCACAGCTTCTCGGGGAAATCTATTCCAGCCCCTGCCCACCCTCCCAGCCAGCAATTCCTTCCCAATCTCCCATCTCTCCCTGCCCTCTGGCAGTGGGAAGCCATTCCCTGTGTCCTGTCCCTCCATGCCTTGTCCCCAGTCCCTCTCCAGCTCTCCTGGAGCCCCTTTAGGCCCTGCAAGGGGCTCTCAGGTCTCCCTGGATCCTTCTCCAGGGGAACCCCCCCAGCTGTCCCAGCCTGGCTCCAGAGCAGAGGGATCCAGCCCTGGAGCAGCTCTGTGGCCTCCTCTGGACTCTCTCCATCATCTCCACATCTTTCTTGTGTTGAGGACCCCACTGGATGCAGCACTTCCATGTGGGAAGTATTTTTCCAGATGGACCATCCCAGGCCGTCATTGAGGGCAAAGCCTTTGCCATGAGCTTGGGACACACCTGAAGCAACGTTTTTTATTCCTAAGGAATATAAACAACCAATTTCTATTCACTCATCACATAAAGTACAGTCACAGAATAACACTCTGGTCAGGCACATCTCCACACCCTCTCTCCTCCTCTCCCTGCCCTCTCACATCTTTCTTTGGAATTCATTCTGCCTCAGGAAAGCCCCAGTCCTCCCTGCACCGCTGGCAGTGCTGCTTGAAAGCAGCATTTCATCAACATGCAGTGATTGACAGCCAGAGAATGGGACTGCACGGCTCACAGTCCCTCCTGTGAGGGATGGTCATGGGGATAGGGCTTTATTCCCTCCTTCTGCTTGTGTTGGAACAGACCCAGTCACGAGAGCCAGGGATTTGACACCTAAACGGAGGGCGCTGGATGTCCCTTGGCAGGTGGAATTTTCTTCTCTCTTGCCTTGCCAGAAAAAAGAGAGAGGACTGAAAAAGGGCTGTGTTTGTGCTGCCCACAGAGTGGGGCCCTTAAACAACAGCTGGGACCTGTGCTGAGCCTGCATTTTGGCAGGTGCTTTAAGGCCCGTCCTGCTGGCAGCACCGCTGGGGAAAGTTGTTCTTCCCTCCCTGGGGTGGCACAGGATGAGCTGGACCGGAGGAAGGAGCCAGCTAAACCCAGCTTTAGTCAGGGTTAGTTTTCAGGCTGCTTCATTTCCCAGCCTAGATTGCCACATGGCTGCAAGAACACTCAGGATGCAGGAGAAACAGGGAAATGAAGGGTGGGACAACTTGGTGAGAGACCACCATCTACGTGTTTTTGGTGTCTCACTGACCACAAGTCTGATGGGCTACAGACTTTGGGATTTCCAAACTATCATCATGGGGGTTTGGGATGCTGCTTTTTGAGGTAGATGACATCACCCACAGCTCCTGAGAACACAGTAAGTGTAAGATTCTGAGCTGTTCCTTTTCCCTGGTGTTGCCCCAAGGACAGAGGGAAGAGATTTCTCTGTTTGCCTGAGGTCTGTAGGGTTTTTTTTTTCCCCAATAAATTAGCAGGGATCACTGAGGATGGGAGGTGGAACAGCAATCATCATTCCCTTTAGGCTAACTCCTGGACAAAACACAAAGGATTGGGACAACTGGATGGTGAGGTCAAACCCATTTCTCCCAGTTGCTCTGAGCACAGGATACTGGCTGTTCTGGAACATGAAATCTCTGTGCTCTCTCTTAGAATGGCTGAAAACTTCCCAAAGAACACAGGGAAAAAAGCATTGATAAACAGGAATGTGGCTGCACCCTGCTTGTGGGATAGTTCCCAGGTCCTTAAAGAACCTGGAATCTTATTCCCTTTTCTCTCTCTGAAGGTACTGCCATGAGATTCTTGACAGTTTCTGTCCAGAAACTGAGCTGTGGTCAAATAGTTTTGGTACCAACAAAAGGTACCTTATGGCTGTAAACTTTCCTCCAGCTTCATCGGGGTATTTCTTGCTGCAGATGAACCCTAATCATGACTTTATTTTGAAGTTTCCAGTTCGGATTCCTGGGCTCATTGAGAGTTTTACAGGCTCCTGAAAAGCAAGTTTGGAATCCATGCAGACTGCTCAGAGAAATCCTGGGGGTTTTAGAGCTCCTTGTGCTCCACGCTGTGTTTTACTCCTTGATTTTCCCTGTCAGATAAACCCTTCCGAGTTATGAGATCCACGCTTTTCCCTTTACTCTGATTCACGTGTGTGAATCCACAGCAATAGGATATCAACTCCAAGTCAACCCCGTTTCCGTGAAGGAGCTTGGCCCAGCTCAGCATCTCCAGTGAAGCTCCTTCACCAAACAAGCACAAACACACAGTGCAGCTCAGATCCCACAGCGGGCCATGTCACCACATTGGCGCTGCTCGCTCCCTGGAGCTCGGAGAAATGGGGCTCTTCCAGACCAGCTGAGACTTCCCAGCCTGACCAAGGTCACTGGAGAACCGCCTGCCACTCTGACATTTGAGTCTGAACTCTGCTGCACTGAGGTCATAACATAATCACCTCCCCCTCCCTGGCCACTCCAGCTCAGCCTCTCCCTTTGCCTCATTAGTAACCGACTGGGTGTTTACAAAGCAATAGTAAACACACTTAGCCATTGTCAAGGCAGAAAATAATAACAACAACAGGAATTATAAACCCTCAAGTGCAGGGTCAGAGGTTCAGCCACTCGTCTTAAAAAGCAGAGGAGGATCTTTGAAAGTGCCATCGTAATTACGCTGTGGGTAAAGCTCCCGCTGAATTCAGTGGCGTGAGGTGACTGCTATGGAAGCAGGGCACAATCCAAGATTCCCTTGCTAGAGCAAAAGTTCTGAAAACCTCTATCCAGCACAGCCCTCCGGTTTTTCTCTGGAAGCAGAGTTCCACATCTGCTAAGTGACAAAGTCAGCGCCTACTCTTTCCCCCGCTATTCGGCATAGTTTGAATTTCTGAGGATTAATTTCTCGAGCAGTCAGTGATGCCTGACTGCAACCCATACAAAACACTTGGGCCAGTGGGGACAAGTCTGTTTGCAATTTTGAGGGTAACGTTTAAAAGATCCGTCAGCTTAGTTTGAAAGGAAACCTGAAAGCGATACACCTAATTTTTTTTTTCTTGGCTTAGGGTGTACACTCTTTCCGTTAATTATCTACATAAAGCCCTGGAATTGTTTGGGTGGGAAGGGACCTTAAAGTCCATCCATTCCACCCCCTGCCATGGGCAGGGACACCTTCCACCAGCACAGGGTGCTCCAGCCTGGCCTTGGACACTTCCAGGGATCCAGGGGCAGCCACAGCTTCTCTGGGAAATCTATTCCAACCCCTTCCCACCCTCCCAGCCGGCAATTCCTTCCCAATCTCCCATCTCTCCCTGCCCTCTGGCAGTGGGAAGCCATTCCCTGTGTCCTGTCCCTCCATCCTTGTCCCAAGTCCAGCCTTTTACCCTCCCTTCAAGGACCAGCGCTTTCTCCTCCTCAAACCGATCCTCACTGAAATAAAAGTTTTGTGGGTTTTGTTTGTTTGTTTGTTTGTGTTCCCCTGAAATCTCTTTAGAGGTCACATTTAGGCGGCAAAGCGTGACACTTGGTGTTGCGGAGTTTTTCTGTAAATTAGTTTTTCTGGAGCGCGGCGAGGGGGGCTCCGTGTGGAGCCTCTTGCCGCAGAAGGGAGCCGTACTCCTTATAACGCAAACACAATCCCGGAGAGCTCCAAGCGCGTAACAAATAAATACGAGCAAATAAATAAACAAACTCGTCTCGAGGACGTCAAGTCTGTGTCGCTTCATTTCACAGAAAAAGCGCAGGGGGGGTTCCAGGCGGGGACGGCCGTGAGGCGATGGACGCCCCCGCCGCCCTCACGCCCTCCCCTAGGGCGCCTTTCCCAGCCCTCCCGCTCCCTGCCTTTTCCCAGGATTTCCCCATTTTCTCCACCTTTTTTTTTTTTTTTTTTTCCCCCTGTGTCCCGCGGCCTTTGCAGGGCTCGGCTGAGGGCAGGGAGGGCCGGCACCACCTCCCTCACGTGTGTGGGAGGGAGCGGAGCTGCCCCCGGTGCCCTCGCTGGGGCCGATGGACTGTGACGGGGGCCGGGGCGGCTCCGGCTCCTCCTTCGCCGGCGGCAAAGCGAAAGCGAAAGGAGAGGTCCCGGGAGTGCTCGGAGGGCTCTGGGGAGCCGGGGGACCCCGGGGTGAGCCCTCAGCCCGTGCCCGGCCGCTGTCGGTGGGTCCCACCCGCGCAGTGAGCGGCGATGGAGCCCCCGGGGCGCAGGGGACGCGGAGAAGCCGAGGGAAAAAATGTTCATTTACCCTGTCGCTTGCCTCTTTTACAGGAAGAGGAACAGAAGTCTGTAAGTTTTGGTTTCTCGATCCGGCACCGGGAAGGGATTTCTGGAGTGTCAGCTGGATTTCAAGCCTCGCTGGTGAGTGGAGCAGGTTCGGTGCCGTCGGGTCAGGACCGAGGGGAGGATTCGCCTCAGGAATGCCCGGACGGCTCGGGATGTTGGGCTGTGCCTTCTGGAGTCCCGGCACTGCTCAGAGTGTCCAACCTGGGGGGTTTCTAAACTTAACCTAAGGGTGTCAACCTGTGGTGTTTCTGACCTTAACCTAAGGGTGTCAACCTGCGGTGTTTCTGACCTTTGTCTAAGGGTATCCAACCTTGCCCTGCCCGGGCATCCACAGGCTGGATTTGCCAGGGAGCCCATGCACCTTGGAATCAGATCTGGATCGGGGGCCCATGAGCTTCTCTAAATCCCTTTTTATCTCCCTCCACAAAATGTTGCAGCAACGGGTTCCAGATTCTAAAATACCTGCAGTGTAAAAGTGTTTTCTTTTGCGTTAGGCAGGTTTCACAGCATCCCAGACTGGTTTGGGTGGGAAGGAACCTTAAAGATCATCCATTCCAATCTCTGCCATGGGCAGGGACATCTTCCACCAGCCCAGGGTGCTCCAACCTGGCCTTGGACACTTCCAGGGATCCAGGGGCAGCCACAGCTTCTCTGGGAAATCTATTCCAGCCCCTCCCCACCCTCCCAGCCAGCAATTCCTTCCCAATCTCCCATCTCTCCCTGCCCTCTGGCAGTTTGAAGCCATTCCCTGTGTCCTGTCCCTCCATCCCTTGTCCCCAGTCCCTCTCCAGCTCTCCTGGAGCCCCTTCAGGCCCTGCAAGGGGCTCTCAGGTCTCACCAGAGCACAGAACACACAGGATGTTACCATGTGTGTAACAGCCCAAAAGCAGCATAAAGGTAAATACAGGAGCTTTAGGACAGAAAAGTTGAATTGTTCACTGCAGAATCCCTGATATCTGTCTCTAGGTTTTATGCTTAGGAAGAAAAGAGGCTTCAGATATTCATTATCTATCACTTTTGCCTATAAAATGACGCATTTCAGTTTAAAAGTTCTTCCTGTATGGTGTTGCAAGAAAAAAAACCCCAAACAATACATTCATTGTTGTCATTTTTTTCCCCTGTTCCCTCAGGTTTCGATGGATTTGACGAGCCCCCCACTATCTCTAAGAGAAAACGGGTTTGTAAGTATTTCCTGATGGGAATAAAATGTGTTTTATCTCTGAAGGTTTGTTCTAGGACTGCTGTGTCCCTGCTTCCCCTTCCTCCACCCTTCAGCACTTGGGACATTCCTCATTCTCACCTCCTTTGTGCACAGGGGAGAGTCTCATTCCAGAGTCCCTGCATTACAGATCCTGCTAGACCTTCCCTGTCCTGCCTCTCTTGCTCATCTCTTCGTGGAGCTTTTTTAGGGGAATTTCCTTTTTCCTGGGGACTCCCTTGCTTCAGTTCCAGCAGAACATGTGTTTGGATGGGACTATCCCTGGGATTTCTTCTGTTTTCCTGCTTTTTTTTCTCCTTTTTTTTTTTTTTCAGGTTGAAAACTGTTGTCTGAGATAATTTTTCAGTAAAAAACAAGAGTCCTTTTTCTTACCAGCTTCCAGCTGCTGACAGGTGCATCCTTCTGCTTTCCAGCACTCAATCCCTGGAGTGAAGGGATTTTCCCAGTTGGAAGGGATACACAGATGGGCATTCCCCTGTTGCTTAACAGGCATTTGAAACTGGACAAAGTAGCAGGAAAAAAAAAAAAACACACTTTCTATTTTATTGTCTTTAGGAAATACCCAGCATCACCAAGAGAATACACAAGATTATCTAATTTAGACCTTTTTCCCTGCCTACATTTCGTGGGTCCCGTTCAAGTTTTATGTAATCTTAAGTAAAAGGGAGGGATTGTTTCAGTGGGTCTCTTTGGATTTTATTTTTTTTTTTTTATCTTCTGCAGAATGTTGCAGCCATAGAAACAAAACAAGAACAAAGAAGATTTGCTCTCTTTTTGGGCTTTATCCAGTTGTGGCTTCCCTGTGCTTGTGAACCTCTGCCCTGAAGTGCTTCCATTCTGAAAAATGGTCCTTTTATCACCTTCCTTGATATCACCCTTTTATTTTCCAACCTCCTTGGGCTTGGAAGAATCCCATTTTGACATTTATTTTCCTTATTTCTGCATTCTCTTAGAGGAACTGCTGAGAAAGCACAGAGCTAAACATTTGTATGTTCAAGGACCTTAGTTCTGTGTGGAAGGACATGAAGACAACTTGCTTTTATTATTTATCCAAATATTACCCCGCGGATATTTGCAGTTGGATAGCAAGCAAATAATAATGAGTGACCAGTAATCCACATTTTCTCAGATTTTTGTCCTGCCCAACCATTAAAATAGTTCTATAATTAGGCCTGAGTGAATGATTTTTTTTTTGGTAAATTATGTGCTATGTGCTCTCCTCTGGAGGTTCTAGGGAGATTTAATTATGGAATATTTGACTCCCCACATCTCTCGCCTGCATAATTTAAGAGAAATGGCAAAATAATTCGGATTTTGACTGGGCAGTGGTGTGGCAAAATGCTCCATGCAGCTGCAGAGGGTTTATTTGTGTCACTTTGAAGACTGATTTGTGTGATGTGGGGCAATTTTTGCCTCAGGAAAGGCAGAGCCAGCATGTCCCTCTTTTCTCTGCAGAGTATGGTAACCCCCAAGCCTCTGGGGACAGAGGAGGAGAACCTGGAAACACTCAGGGAAGAACTGAAGGCATGGAAGGCAAGTTCTGTAAAACACAAGACCTTTAATCCATCCTTCTAAAAGCAGATCAACCTTCCCTCAGTTATATTTAACATGTTCTCTGTTCTTCTTTCAGTGCTTGTGTTGATCTCAGCACTAACTCCTCTTCTAAGCCTAATATTTACCTGGAGCCTTAAAAAATAAATAAACATAAAGGGCTCGCTCAAAGTTTTGTTTGTTCCCATAAAGGAAAAAAAAAAAAAAAAAAGAAAGAATGAAATTAAAATTAATGTCTTTCTTTTCGTTTTGCTACCCAGGCAAGAGTTGCAAAAGCTGAAAATGTAAACGCTGACCTTCTTCTCTCCAAAGCATGTGCTGAGGAAGAGTGTGCCAAAGCACAGGAGGAGCTGATGAAGCTGCAAGACTTGGAGAAGATTGGTCAGAAGGACAGTAGTATATTTAGGGACACCCTTGAGGTATGGAGAAGGCTGTTTGGATTTGGAGGGGGGGAGGTTGTGAAGGAGCTGTTGATTAGAGAAAATAGGAGGGATATTTCCTTTCCAGCTTAAATGGCTTTCCCAGTTTGTGGAATGTACAGCTAGGATGTTCTGCACAGTTTTTTTCCCCTACACATTAGCTTTTTTCACTGGCAGGTTAAAAACCAGTGCAACAAAATAAGTCTGTTTCGTGGGGGTAAAAAAAGTGACAAACCCAATTTTCCTCTTCCAAGGTTCTCCACTCTGAGTTTCAGTTCTGTGTGATGTGGATAAAATGGAACGGGCTCATTCCACTGCTCCCTGTTTTCCAAGAGGTTACAGCACCCAAGGGATCAGCGTTTCTTAAGCCAGGACCTGTTTGAGGAGGGTTTTTCTTCCTTGAACTGGATGATTCTGGAGCTCTTTGGCTCACTCCCTCAATATTCCAAGTGCAGTCCATGGTGCAGTAACGGGAGAAGATTCCACAGGCTGATAGAGGAGGTGATTTTGGGGAGCTTTGGCTTGGCCTGTGGATCACTGATGAGAAATCCAATATTACAAACTATTAAAATATAATTAATAGGTTAGGTACATTCAGGTCAGCATGAGATCTTCTGAAAGTTGGGTTGGGTTCTTTCATCTCTCCAATCTCAGATGTTTGGATTTTACACCCGGGAAAGGTCGTTCCCATCCTCTGGCTTTTGTTTCACCTTCAGCTGGTGGGAGCTGCTCTGAATGTCTCCAGTGGCTGATGACTTCAAAGGAGCCATCTGGGGATGGCTGGAGCTGACAACATCTGCTGTGTTTCCTACTCATTCTGCCGTGTTCCCTGTCCAGGAATTCCTGGATTTAGTTCCAGAGGCTTTGTGCCCCAGAAGGATTCACTGGTGTGGAGGAAGGAGAGGTCATCCCTCTTTCTTCCTGAAGAACACAAAGAGGGAAGAGCAGCAGCATGTCAGAAGCTGTCCAGAATTTGCTGAAATACATTTTTCTCTTTATTTCTGTGCTTTAATTTTGCATTCCCTACTTTTTTGGGCTGCAGGACCAACTCCATGTGCTGTACAGGGAAAACACTGAGCTGGAGAAAGACATTGAAAGGCTCAAGGAAGACCTTGAAAAACGCAGTCCAGTGCAGGCACTGAACACTCAGGTGAAGCTGAAAATGTTTCTAAATTCATCTTTTAGAAGGGCAAATCCTTATTTTCACAGAATCATGGAATGCTTTGGGTCAGAAGTGACCTTAAAGCTCATCTCATTCCACCCCTAAGGACAAGAGGATGGATGAAATAAGTCATTATATGACTTAATAAGTCATGATGTGACTGATATGTTTAAATACATTGGCCATTATATGGCAAATATAGCATTTATTTTAGCTTTTACTGACCTTGATTATAGTCTCTCTCATAGTACATGAATACATCTCATATTTTAATTTATTACACCTCTCATCAGTAACTCAGGCTGCAGCCAGGTAAATGTTTGGGATACTGAGTAGATTTAAACTCAGCATCCAAAGTGTCCTGTGGAGAAACTGCTGCAGACTCTGGAGTGAGTGTTCAGGAATTGGAATTTCTCCTGTGGAAATTCCAGCTTTTAAAAACCTGTTTTAGTTCCAAATTGGAGGAAATAGAATTTTTGAGGAATTTGCAGGAAAATGAAAACACTGGACAGGACAAGGAGATTCAGTGGGACCAGGGATCTCCTCCCAGTGCTGGAATTATCTTTAGGAAGAGTATTTCTTTATTCTTTCCCTTGGCAATAAAGGGAATGGAAAGAGGCAGGTTCACAGAGAAGATGGCTTTGGAGATAATTGCCAGGAATGCTTTAATTATTCTGCTTATTTTATCCTGACACAAACAGTATTTTTCTACTACACAGGGTTTTATTTTGAAATAATTACATTAAGGGGGAAAAACAAACCCCATAACCTGTAACTCCCTCAAGTCTATCAAAGCAGCCTTTCCTAACCAACATGTTGCAAAATATTTCTATATTCTTACCTATTTTAGCCAGGTGGCAACACAAAAGGCTGTTTATTAGCAGATGGCATAGAATTATGCAATCCCAGATTGGTTTGGGCTGGAAGGGACCTTAAAGCTTCCTGAGCAGGGAATCTTCCACCAGATCATTATTGCAGAGCAGTGATGCAACTGGGCCAAAAGAAATGGCAACACCAGGGCTCTGATACTTATATTTTACATATTTTAAATGCTCAAAGTATTCTGTGTCTGCAGGTGGGAATCCCTGGGCACTACAATGGAATTTTTTTATTCTAGAAAGTCGATTTTAAGTTCAGAATTAATAAAAAGGAAAAAAAAAAAACCACCCAAGTGACAAAAATGCCAGGAACAGGCAGGACAGCAAATCGCTTTAGTTCGAGGAGTCAGACCATTTTATACCAACCATGACATCGATTATGGCTCTTAAACCTTAAAAAAAAACCCCAAAATACATGTAGCATTTCAAGGCAGAATTACCATCCTCCCTCAGTTCTGCTCAGTAAGCTGCAGAAATTATTGACTTTTCCCCCTGTTGATTCTGACGTTTTAGATTAAAAAGGACGTGGCAGAAATGAAGCTGAAGTTCAGCCACATGGAAGGCACAAACCAGCACTCAGACATGGACACTCACTGCGTTTTTGATGCAGCCACCAAGATCCCCGTCAGCCTGGGCCAGAACCAGGCACTGCTGACTTTTGAAGATGAAGGAGGTGTGGTGCATATTTTAAGTAGAAAATGAACATTTCTGCTGTATTTTCACCTGGTAGTGATGGGGTTTTCACCCAGGGATATTTGGAGTGAAAGGGGAGAAGTCCAGTGATAATATTTTACCCAGTAAGAGCATCTTTTGACAGCACAAAAGTTTTACTATTCTGTACCCCTCACAATATATCTTTCTATATATAATATTTATATCTCTTATAATACATTTATTATTTTTTATATTTTTTCTCGTTCATTATTATTATAACATTTTGCCTACAACCAGGGAGGCTTTATGGAAATGCACATGCCTGAAGCCATGTGGGACCTGGTTGCCCAATTATTATTTATTTCTTCTTTCATTGATGCAAAAGGACATTTTGCTTAAGAGGCTGGGGATTAGTTTGGGGTTTACAAGGATTAAACAGGGCTTTTCATATCTGATCTTCTCTTAGTTGCCCAGAGACTGATAAAAAAGGGGAAGCACACTGTGAACCTGGACAACAACGTAGTAGATGTGAGAGCAGTGCCTGTTCCACTTGAAATGGGACTCAAATTTAAGGTAAACAAGTGAAATACAAAGCTACAAAAATAGGAGTTCCCAAAAACCTTTAGGTTTGCTTTTTTTTTTTTTTTTTTCCCCCCCAGTGTTTTCAGTCACAAAGTTCACCACAAATTTTGTTATTTTTAGCTCCACGTCGTCATTTCTGGAAGGAAGATCATCGTTTCAGGCATACCTGAACTGCTCATTCCTAGTGAATGGATGAGAGACAAATTAGAGCTGAATCTCTACAAAACTCAGCAGGGAGGAGGGGGAGAAATAGAAAATGTGAGCTATGACAGTGAGTCTAGGACAGCTGTGATTACATTCCTCAGACCTGGAGGTAGAGTATGGAATATTTTGTTACCCCTATTAAGGCCAAATTGTCCACTCTGGGTTACTTTCTGTGTAAAGCTGTGGCTTCACCCACACATCTGGAAATAAAGCAGCACTTCACCCCAGCCCTTTCTTGATCAAACATGACCTGGCCACACTTTATGAGCTTTATTTCTTTCGTAACTTTGCCAAACCCCTGGTTTTTATGTTGCATTGCCAGACACCCAGACTGCAAAAAGAAAACGAGGAGAATGTGTTCGGTTTTGGCTCTTGTTTCACACCAGTGAAGTGGGACAGGCCATTCCCATTGCCCAATTCTGTGAAGATCAGTGGAGCCACATCCACACAGAGCAGCTGCTTTAGATTTATTTCAGCAGCTTTTGTGGGAATTTCATGATTTTGCCTTTTTTTTTTTTTTTTTTTTTTTTTCAAATAAACTTTTTGCACAATGCCCATGAAGAACCTACAAGTGTGAGCAGGACTTGATGACCCTGCTGGGTCCCTTCCAACTCAGCATATTCCGTGATTTTTATGATACTTTAATTTCTACATCCATATAATAAAGATGAGTCTGTGCTTTGAGATGCTTATAAAACACAGTTTAAATTACATAACTCTTACCCTTCTTTTTCTCCTTCTCCATTTCAGCCAGCAGCAGCTTTGGGGGATCTCCTCAATACCCTTTCTTTGTGGGTAGAAGGTGCTACAAACTTTCTGTTTCCTCACATACCTACCTACAACTGGAAAAGTTTCAGGTAAAATAATCTAGCCCAGGCAAACAGAACAGGTAGGTGGGAAACAGGAGCTGTGGGCAGGATCTCCAGTCCTGAGCCCTGCAGGGGCTTTTGTGTCGTGGACTTTGTGCAATTTAACAGCAAGTGTGAGTCTGCAGCAGGCTGATAATCTCGTGGTTTTGCAGTGGGAAAGCTGTAATTTATTTGTAAAGGGGTGTGCGTGTCTTGCCTTGATTAAATTGTATCAGAACTCACCATAATGCTGCTGGATGGCAGGGAGGTGTTTGGGAAGGAGGTTAATCCTGGACACGGTGTTTTCCAACCTCAAAGCCCTGTCCCACTGCTCCCTGATGAGAGTGTCAGCAGGGAAACATTTGCTCCTTCAGTGCATTCATTCTTGCAGCCCAAACACTGACTCCTCTCCCTGCAGCACAGAGCTTATCATCCTATTCCCATGGAATGCTCATCCCCTTCTCACTGGAACTGCCTCTTGCTTTATGAACAGATGGTAATCGAGTCAGTATTGTGGATATAATTGTGGATATAATCAGCCCTTTGTAATTAAAGCACGGGCTGGAGTGTGAGTGCAGGAGACACAGCAGCTCTGCAGGTGTGGAACAGGGGATTTATGGAGTGGTGCTCTGAAGTCATCAGAGATCCCCAAATCCTGAGTGGGAGTGTGTTAGGGAGTGTAGGACACACCGGTTAAGGAGTCTGCATTCACTGAACTCAGCAGGAATATCCTGAGTGGGGAAAGACCCACAAGGCTCACCAGTCCCACTCCTGGCCCTGCACAGACACCCCAACAATCCCACCCTGTCCCTGAGAGCTCCAAACAGGGAAAAGTCTCCCCTCAGCCTCCTCCAGGATGAACAAACCAGTGCCAGGAATACACCCCACTGTCCCAAATCTTTTCCTGACCAAAGATCCCAGCCACACCCGCTCAGGGAACTGAATTCCCAGCTCTGCCAGCCCCTGACGTGTCATCCCAGCGTGTCTTCCTTTCCTCCACAGCCATACTGGGGGGTTTCCAAGAAGACCATCCTGCTGGAAGGAATCCAAGAGGTGGAAGAGGATGAGGAAAGTATCCAGGACATGATTGAAATCCACTTCCAAAAGCCGAGCAATGGCGGGGGGGAAATCGAGAAAATCAAATATGTCTCAAAAGAAGCAGCCTATGTTTGCTTTGAGGAGGATACTGAGAATGCCAGCTAGGAATTCAGAGTGAACTCCTCACATTCCCAGTTTTTGCTCCATCAGAGGCATAGGAACTGTGCTTTTATGGTTGGAATTTGTCCTGGTAAAAGAGGAATTACTGCCTTTCTGATTTGTGCAAGAGCACAGACTCTGATGAAAGACAGAGGAAGAGCCTCCATCAGCACTTGAAAATCAGCTGAGATTTTATGCAAACTGGCAAATTTTGTATCTTGTAAATGTTTATATAGTTCACATACTCCAAAGTGGGATAAATATATGATTTCTTACATTTTGGATATAAACCCCCTCTGTAATCCCAATCCAAAGCCTGGAGCAGACGTGCCACCATCTTCCAAAGCTGGCTCTGACACAACTCCAGTCCTGCTGAGGCTGCTGAGTGCCACCAGATCTCAAACACCTGAAAGAAGCCCTGTAATTTCATAAAATCCAATTTATCCAATTAGTAATGGAATTAAAACAGAAAAAGGGAAAAAGGGGCAGTGCAGAAACATCAGTTTTACTCAAGGAATTGCAAATAATTAAAAAGAAATGCCCTGGCAGGAATGCTGCCTTGAGCTGCTGAGCTTCTACTAATTCACTTATTTTAATAAATGCTTCTACAATTAAATTTTTCCTCATTTTTGTCCATGTTTTTTTCTTACTTCAAACTATTTACAGTCCAGGATGATGCTTTACCTAACCCAGACTGGTTTTGTATCAACACTGGGGAAACAGCCTGAGGGATCTGGTGACTCCCAGGCTCTGGGAGGGTGTGTAAGGAGGGAACAGGGAAATGCAGAGTCAGGGAAGGCTTTGTTTTCCAAGGAAAAATGCTTTTCCTTTTCTGCTGTCATCCTTGGAAGATAAATCCTCCTCTCACTTTGCATTTCCATTTTTTTTGCTGAAATGCTTTGCCCACAACAGCATTAATTTTCAAAACATTAACTTGAGTCTGATGTTGAAAATCACTTATTTTCAGGGTGTTTGACGTGTTGGTGCAGGAATGGACAATGCACCGAGCTCCCAAAAAATGTCTCAGGGATTATTATTCCAGAGGAATTTAGCTGGCAAGAGACTGAGATGAATAAGGGAAGCTAAAAGGCTGCACGCAGCAGTTTGTTTTGAATTTACTATTGAGTGAGATCCATGTGGCTGTAGCACCTCTTGCTGTCTAGTGCATGCAAAGGCATGGATTGACTACCTGACCACTGTGAAGTAATAATAACAATAATAATTAAAAAAAAAAAAAAAAAAGAGTAGTATTGAAGTATTTATGGAGACCATGTACTTCCGCTCACCTAAAAACTCGGTAAAATCAGACACCTTGAAAAGAAAGGGGGAAATCCCTGAATTTTAACTGTGCCACGTTGTTAAATACTGAGGACTAAATCCTTAAAAAAAGGAAGAAAGTGTAAAATTCCCATAAGGTGCCTCAGCGTGCAGAGCAGTGAGAAGCTGCAGGTTTTAAGCACCAAAATCATATTTTAAGTCACATTTTAAGACAATGAGCGTAAATGTCGCGCCGTTCTCTCTGATGAATTATGATTTACGATGATTACACTGTTCAAGTTTAAAGCAGTGGTGACGCATAAAGGCTGGAGGTTGGTTATTATGGTGAAAAATAAGAACACAGAGTGCCCGTGCGATGCCATGCCGGGTTGTGTCGCTGCTGGCCGGGATTCCCTCGGGGCGAGCGGCGGAACTCGCGGTTGTTTCTCCGGCAGGGCGGGCTCCGGAGCCCCCCCCGCTCCTCCTCCTTCCCTGCTCCTTTCGCTTTCGCTTCCCCGCCGGGCCGGGGAGGGCCGAGCCGAGCTCCCCGAGCTCCTGGGCCCCATCCCGGCCTGAGCCCCATCCCGGCCTGAGCCCCATCCCAGCAGGACCCCCATCCCGGCAGGAGCCCCATCCCGGCAGGACCCTCATCCCGGCAGGATCCCCATCCCAGCAGGACCCCCATCCCGGCGGGACCCCCATCCCAGCGGAGCAGCGGCCATGGCAAGTGCCGAGGGACGGGGGGAGAGAGCGAGGGCGGTGAACCCTTAGTGGAGAGCGGCCTTCTCCCGGCTCCGGGGGGAACGGGGAAGGAGAAGGGTGGGAAGGAATCCAGAGGGAGGGGAGCGCGGGGCTCGTGGCCGTGGGTGCTGCACTGAGCAGCGCACGGAGCCGGGCTGGGCACGGCCCCACGAGTGTCCGGGGGTGCCGCAGGGAATGGTTTCCCACTGCCAGAGGGCAGGGAGAGATGGGATAGTGGGAAGGAATTGCTGGCTGGGAGGGTGGGGAGGGGCTGGAATAGATTTCCCAGAGAAGCTGTGGCTGCCCTTGGATCCCTGGAAGTGTCCAAGGCCAGGCTGGACGGGGCTTGGAGTGACCTGAGCTAGTGGAAGGTGACCCTGCCCGCGTCAGGGGAGTGGGACTGGTTGGGTTTTAAGGATCCGACACGAACCAGTCTGTGATTCCACGATCCGTGGAGCAGCTTTGCCAAGGAACCGCACACAGGAGCCCGTTGTTAGCGATTACCGGCACAACAGAGCTCCTGCCCCTCTCTCTCCCTCCTGCCCATCCCTGCAGCCCCTCCCGGTGCTCCTGCCCAGGACCAGCTGCTCCTCACGGGCTGCTCTCAGCAGCCATTCAGCACTAAACGCACGTTCGTGGTGGTTTTTTGTGTTTTTTTTTTTTTTTCCCCTAACCCCAATAGCAGGCACGAGTGTTGCTCCCAAACACCAGCTGGCAAGGTGTGAGATGCTGTCTGGCAGCTGAGAGCTCGGCAAGCGTGAGAAAAATCCCGCATGGATCTCGGGAGCAGCGTGTTTATATTCCCCTCGTGTTGTCTCATTAGTGCAGGGACTTGCTTTCACACGCACGTTACCACCAAAAATAATTGCCTAATGTAATTAAAGCTCCTGGCTCTTTAAGTTTGATGGGTGATAAAGGAGGGCCTGGTGTCTCTGTGAATTAAAAGCACAGCCTCACTGGATCTGTCTCCTCGTGGTGGCCCCCGGGGGTTTGGACACACATCCTCCTTTGTGGCCCTCATGTTTTATGCAGGCCAGGCCCAGAAAAAAAAAAAAAGAGAAGTGTAAAGAATTTACACGCAGTGACTGACCTCGAGCCCAGTCTCTCTGAAGCTGCTGGCAGCTCAGACACACTAAATTTATTTCCCTTCTTCCAGAAAGTCAATGAACTGCTACTAAATTTAGTCAGCGTTCCAGTATTTACAGAGATTTTTGCCATGATATTCCCGGTGAAATGCTGCTGTTTGTGTCCATGGAGCAGGAATGGAGAGCAAATGTGCCTCTCTTAGCAAGACACGGATGCAGAGCCTGTTTGGGATGGGTTTCGTGCTTGCTGTGCTGGGGGTTTGCTCTGATGAGAATCATGTGTGCAGTGAGTTGTTTCATGCACTGCGAGTCTCGGATGGCTGGGATTATGTTCTCCCAATTTAACAAGGTTATCCATTTAATAAACGGAGAGGGATGAGTCAGAGCACAACCCCAGATCCGTGTCTGGTAAATTTAACAAGTAAGGACAGTCGGAATCTGACCCTTCCACTCTGGAAGGAATCCTTACTGAGCAGCCCCTGCAATTACAGTTTTCATTCCCTTCACGTCTTGAGTGTTAGAATCGGAGGGAACAACATTATCAGTGTGACACTGGACCTTCCACTTGAGAAACTGGAATTCAGTGCTAACTTTTCCTGCTTTAAGAAGATCCTGAGAGGGTGTAAATTACATCTAAGGCCGTTTTTTAGTGCCCAGCGATGTGGGTGCCTGAGATCTGATTCAGCAGCTTTAATTCACTGCTAAATGCAAAGGGAAGGGGAGTCACTCCCGGGGTTGGGGTGAATGTGGGGATCCCTAGGGCAGGTCATGGGTATTCCCTGCATTCACCACGTGCCATCTCTGCACAGGCAACGGGAAGAGCCGCCAAATCCACCAGGACGGTTGTCATTGCTGGTGTCCCAGATGGCCTTCTGCAGGATGATGTCATGGCTGACATCCTCACCATCCACTTCCAAAAGTCGAGGAATAACGGTGGAGACGTGGAAGAAGTGACTTATCCAACAGGGAACAAAGGAGTCGCATACATAACCTTTGAAGATGAGGAAGGTATTTACATTAATATCCTAAAGCACAGCCATCCCCTGCAGAATTAGCCCTAAGCCAAATGATCTTAAAGTGTGTGTTAGTGCCAGAGTTTTGTAGGCTGGAAGATTAAAACCTCCCTTTGAGCCAGTGGAAGTTTTGGGATTTCTTTTCTGCTCAGCCGTCACGCAAAGCGTTCCGCTTTGTTTTTGGGGGAGTAGATTTGTGCCATGCCCAGCATTTCACTCTTGTAGTCAGGCTTTTGAGAGTCAGTTGATGTTCTGGGCAGACAGGTTTCTGTCTCTCCGAGCAGTTTGGACTCCCACATAAAACGTTAGGCCGGAGGATGGAGTAGACAACGTGTGTGTTTGGGAACTGGTTGGGAAACACCTTGAGGGTTCCCTCAGGCTAGAGGTGACAGGTTATTTTACTGCTCAACAAGTGATTTGGGCTTTCTCTTTAGTTGTGGGGAGCGTCCTGAGGAAGGGTGACCATCGACTGGAAGACAAGAGGCTGTCCCAGCCCTACCCCCTGCGAGTGACCCCATACTGTGAAAAGGTGAGCTCCTGTATGGGTCACCCGCTTTACTCCCATGCTGTGCTAACCATTCCCTAACTCCTCCAACTCAAAATTCCAGGTCTTCAGCTCTGTCACATCTGTCCTCAGCATGTGTGTTTTCAAAGACCAATTTGTTCTGGAGGATGTGGTGGCAGAAATGAAGCAGCAGAGCGGGGGTTTGACCTTCGGGCCGTTGCGCTCCGATGGCCGGATCGCTGTCCAGGGCTCCTTTCCGGCAATCAAAGCCCTCAGAGACTTTCTCCTGCTAAAAGCCAAATCTCTCTCAGAGAAGGACAAGAGAGAGGAAAGTAAATCCCATCAGAGACCGAGGAGGAATCTACAGGAACACAGGAGCGCCACGGAGACGAGGAATTCCGTTCCTGATGGAGACGGGGGAAAACAAGTGGTTGTTCTCGACACGGATGTGTATCAATACATGAAGCACTTCTTTCCCTGGATATTCCAAGGAGATGGTGTTGCAGTTTCTGCTGTCACTGATGATGATATAACTACGGTGTGTGTTGAGAACGCTGGAAGGGCTGACGCTGGACAGGTATCGAGTGTCAAGAAGAAAATTAAAGATCAGTCCATAGAACTCCACAACAACTTACGGAAAATAAGGGTCCCCTTGAAGGAACGCACCAGAGACGAAAAGCAGAGGCACAAAGGGGTGTGTGAAAGGCTAAAATCCTGTTACCCTCAGGTTCTGGTCATTCCTTACGAGGCTCACATTGAGGTGATAGGATTTTCATCAGACATTTTTGAGGTCAGCGAGGAAATGAGCGGGAAGAGTCGCATCGGGTAGAAAGGGAAAGCTCAGATCTCTGCTCTCCGTGCTTCTCACACCGACTGTGGCCCTACAGATCTCCCACTGTGTGGGCTGAGAGGGGGGAACTCTGCACATGAGGCTGAGCAGGCCCTCCAGGGCACTGGGAGGTCTTCACAGTAGAAAATAGGCATTTTGTTTTCCTAGGAGCAGTAACGTTTCTCTTCCAGCTGTAGTGGCTTCTGCAGCATCTCTTGACAACACTTCATTCAGAAAATAGCTTTTATTTTGTGGTATCAGTGTGTCCAGAATCTTTAGTCAAAACATCCAGAGCACTGATGTCTGATGAGCAGAAAAGTTTTAGGGTTTTTATGCCATTAAAGAAGTTACTTGTACAAAACACCGTGTCCGTGTTCTTTTAACCAAATCCCAGATTTTTGGTTGGAAGCCCAAACCTGAAGCCCCAGAACTGCTTTAGGCATTTCCTTGTCACGACTGATTATCCATTGCAATTATGCCAGTGGAAGATAAAGTTGTTAAACCAGTGTGTTAAAAATTATGTCAAAGCAGGAAGATGATGAGCTTAAGTGCTTTGCTGAATGGGAAGAGGGGGGAGAAGCATTTCAGGATTTAATCCCTTCCAAGTTCCCCTGTGGACTGTGTAGGTTCTCCAGGGGGGCTGGAGGTGGGATGGAAGGTGGATGCTTAGTCAGGCCCTGGAAGATCCACGAGGGGTGTTTTGGGGTCCTCCCCACAAGAGCTCAAGCAGAGATTTAATGCTTTTCAACTTTGTCAAAGAGAAAATCCTCGATGGAGGATAATCCTTTAATGAAATTAGTGCTCTTTTCCAGTGTCCAGATTGTCTCCTTTCCAAAGAGCCTCTTCTTGTCTGACTCAGAGCATCGGTATTTCCTATTTACCCCAGTAAATGCTCAGGGCTCCACTGCTAAACCAGTGGCACCGGTGTTGGGTTGAATCCCAGCTGGTTGCTGCTGGCTGAGAGTGGTTTTTGGAGCCAGGTCTGACTTCAGAACGGTTTGCAGGAGCAGTACGGGCGACCTCGAGGTCTCCCTGCCTGGCAAGTCATCCTAACCCGACGATTTCCTGTTAAAAACCTTGAAAACATCGCGGCTGAATAAAATCAAATGTTCCTGTTGGCTCCTCCTCTGCCCCCACGTCCTTGGCAGGGAGTGCCGGGGCCCTCCAGCGTTATCCCATTGTTATCCCATTGTTATCCCATTGTTATCCCCTTGTTCCCAGCGCTCTCCCATCTGCTCCCGGTCAGTCCTTGGGACAAAAGGGTTGTTTTGTTTGTGGAGGGCTGAGTAAATAGGAATCTCGGGGGCGGGGGGGATCGCTAAAGAGGAGCTGATTTGTGGTGCTCCAGGGGCTGCTTTTCCAGTCGAATTTGCCTTAGGAACACCCCACCTTTGGCTCCCGGGCTGTGCCCTTTGCTGAGAGGGCATTATATTATTATATTATATTGTATATATTACTATATATTACATTATTGTATAGAATTCACCTTGTACAAATACAAAGCTTTATTTTCATTTAAGGCACTGAAAAAGCCTAAAAAAATAAAAAATAATAAAAGGGCAGCAGAATGTGAGCCCAGTGCCCTGTCAGTGGGGTAAACACCTTGGAAACCTGAGGATTTGAGAGACAACCCTTAGCAGGAAAATATCAGACAATTTAGACAATATTAGACAATCTGGGGGCAAAAGCAAGGTCCGTGTTGAGCAGAGGGGATGGGGGAGGTGGATGGAGCAGGAATGATCAAGGGGAATTCTTTACCATCCCTGCCACTGCTCTGGGCAGGGCAGGGAGATTCCAATCCCAGAGGGACATTTTCTGGAGGAAAGAAACACTTGCTGCTTTTGGGAGCCACTTATTTTAACCACACCCCCCCCACCCCAACAGTGTGTAAGAAAAATAAATGGGATTAGTAATAAATAACTTCTTTTTTAAGACAACTGTCACACATCTTCATCCAGCCACACTAGAGACTCAGAAGCATCAAAGCCATCGGAAAATGGACAATAACTCTCAGTTGAGGGTGAGCTCAGGGTGGTGGGTGAGTCAGGACCTGCAGCCCCCAGGGGTCAGATGGGGACAGGATCCCACCAGGAGAGGAGATGGATTTAACAGGCTCTCTCTTGGCTCCAGTTTGGCTCTCAGGAGGCTCCCCAAACACACACACACACACACACGTTCCTGTGTTGCTGCACATCTTGTGCAAGGCACAAGCAGCTGCAGAGCAGGGCCAGGGGAGGCTGGGAAATGCCTTCTCCATTGCACAACCTTCGGGGTGGCTCCTTCCCTCACGTGGAGCGTGGCTGGTGTTTACAGGACACAGGGATTCCATCCCCTTTCATTCCAAAGAACTCTGTCCTTGTCCTTGGGGCTTCTGCCCTTCAATCTGCTGCAGTTATCAACGGAAGGACCTTTTCCATCCCTCTTTTTTAGACTAAGAGAAATCCCATGTAGATGCTTTGCCATGTTCGCCTACAATTAGAGGAGTCTTCCCTGATTCCTGCAGCAGCTGCCTGAAGACAACCAGACAACTCGGCTGAGAGAATAAGAAATAATTCATCATTAATTTTAATTATGCTTTAAAACCAGAGCAGAAAACTCGAGTAAAACTGCACACGACTCAGAACTGAGAGTGCCTGGTCTGGTTGTATTTACTTTTTCCTTGGAGTTGTAGAACATCTGCTGGAAAACAAGTCCCTTTTTCTGCTTTGCCTAACACAGCTTTCCTTTGTCTCCTGACACCCGTTAACGACCTTTAAAGAAAGCTCCGAAAAGTAATTCTTTTAAGGAGAAACACCACCTCTGACAGCAGCAGCTGCTGGTGCTAGGGTGTCGCACTAAAATCAGGTTTAGGGTGGATTTTCCCTGTCTTTACTGCTCCCACCTTTGTCAGAGGAGCAGTGAGGATCAGCACCTGCTACACAGAGCACCAAAGTCCAAAAAACCCCACAAACCAGGATAAAAGAATGGAGAAACAAAGCTCTGTTGTATTTGTTAAGGTGAACAGTTTGATATCCCTAAAATTCCTGCCCCGGTGGAGAAAGGACACCAGGCCAGGGGTGTTACAGATGGCAGCGCTGTTGTTTGGATCGGATCACCCAGAAAAAGGTGGATTTTCTCCAGAGCAGAAGCTCTGGCTGACAGTCACGACTCTGCACATGGAGCCGCACATCCCATTCCCTCCCCGTGTCCCGGGAATGTTTCCGGGCAAGCCCAAAGGGGCAGCAGATTGTGGAGCTGGTCCAGATCGGGTCTGATCCTGACTAAGAGCTGCTGAAGGGTCCGATTCCCGGGCTGGACACGAGCAGATGGATTTGCCCCGTCAGACTTTCCCTGCCGTAAGCACTGGGAGCACAAGGGGGAGCCAGATGCTTTGGAGCCGAAATCCCAAGTTTTTCCCGCTGGGGTCCTGCCGAAGGAGGAGATGCCAGGAGCTCGTCCCGCTCTGTCCCTTTGCTGGTGGAAGCGGAGCTCAGGTCGCGTTTTCCCGGAGATGTCGGGAGCGGGTCTTTCCCGTCTTTCCTCGCTCGCGATGCTCTCCCATCACCTTCTTTCGAGGTTCGTCTAAAAACGGGAGTGGAAATCGAGCTCCTACTGATTTTGGAAGACAGACCCCACCAGCTCCCAGCCACCACTGCACTGAGGAATTTAACCCTTCCTGCACACCAGGATAACCCATCCCATCTCCCCTTGCTGTGGCTGGCACTGGAGTCGGTGGGCACTGCTGGTGCCATCGAACCACCGGTTTGATTTCCAGTTAACACACCCTGAATGAAAAAACCCCAAACTTTAATCTTCACTTCCATTTTCCATGGATTCTGACTATTTTTTCCCAGTACTCTAATAAAAGCAACTTCTCTCCTTGTCGCAAATAGACATTTTCTGCCTGCAAACAGAGACTTAATTTGCATAAACCCCTCATTTTCACCATCATCTGGGTGCTTCCATTTATTAACAAACCCCTCTTGTGCAGAGTCCTCAACAGCTGGGAAGTTTTAATGCACACAGTAAACACCACCGCGAGCTCTTTACCCCCCTCCGTGCTCTGCCAGCGCTCCCCCCGTGAGTTAAGGGGCTTGGCATTTCTCTCAGGCATATTTTACATTTCCCAAACTTTCCGAATAACGCGCCGAGGGACTCGAGCATCTGCGCTGCCAAAGCAAATGAGGGGAGAAACCATTTTTGCCGGCTCATTAACGCCTGGCACTGACAGGCCTGGAGGGGCTGCGGTTGCATTTCCACAGGGCACAGACAGCCCTTGAGGGGAGAGCTGTTTGATTTACACAAAGATAAATTCCTTCAGGGGTGGGGGGCTTATTGGGATGCAAAAAAGGGGCAGGAACCGGGAGCACAGCCTTACGATAGATTCGGTTTAACCCTGGCTTCCAAAACCACGCTTAAAAACACAGCCACCAGTGCTGGTTTTGGCAGCAGCTGGAGCGTTTTCCCCACACGTGGAGCTGTCGGAGCTCGGCTCCATCAGCGCCCCGAGAGCAACCGGCGCTGAATCAGCTGCGAGGGAAAGAAGCAGAGAACGCAGGGATGGAAAGATGAGGAAAACCCGCCAAATTCCAGCGTTTGAAAGCTCCTGAAGCCGAACCAGAATAACTGCGTTTATCTGGCTGTTGGCTCGATGCTGTTTGAGGAGCTGCTCCCCGACCCCCCCGCCTCCATCCTCAGCACCCCGATCATCCTCGCAGCCTCCCCCGGAGCTGCTGCTGAATTGGATCCAGCTGCTTGGCTCTCTTCCCACCCCTCTCTGCATTCCTATGAAACGCACGCCCCGGCTGTCCCGGGTGGGGATGTTGTAGGAACAGCTCCAGCTTTCACACCCCCTCCCCTTCCTGGGCTGGAGCTGGTCGGGCACCAGACGTTCACAGTGGTGAACTCGGTGTGCGATGTCATCGGCCTCAGAAGGTATTTAAAGTCTCGCTGATTTGGGGCTCGTTAAATTTTTAGCCTTTTTTTTCTTTTTTTCTTTTTTTTTTTCGGTGTTAAGTTCTCAGTTTTTTTTAATGTGGGTAACCTTGAAGAGCTTCCAGACTCGCAGAGCTGCCACGGGAATCACGTGTTGAATACCTAATCAAACGAGAGATCCTCGAGAATCAGATTTGATTTAGAATCGGGAAGAAGTTTGAGTTGGGAGGGAGTTTAAAGCTCATCCCACTCCACCCCCTGCCACAGGCAGGGACACCTTCCACTAATCCCAGAATCCCAGGTTGCTCCAAGCCCCGTCCAACCTGGCCTTGTCTTATCTCACCAGAACTGCTCACCTTGTCCAGCGGTAAATTATTTACCTGAGGATAGCCAGCCTCCTCTGAAGGATAATTTATGCCACTTGGGAGCAGGTGACGTGTTGTTTTTTCCCCTCAGCAGCCAGGGGGGCTGCTGATGCTTCTCCTGCAAGAGCCCTTGTTTGTGACGTTCATCCAGAGTCGCTGAGTGAGGACAGCGTGTGGAACTGTGTCTGTGCTCCTGACCTGTTCTGCTCGGTAATTCCTGCGTGCCGAGCCTCATCAAGCTCTAAAAACGCGGATGCCAGAGGCTTTAAAACACCTCAGCCCACCGAGCCCATCTTCAGGTCATTCTATTCCCCTGCTGTACCAGCGGGTCCCAAGGTGAACATCATCACCTTCCCCAGGCTCTGCCCAAACACAAACTGTAAATAAACCCCCGGCTCGCAGCACTAAAGAGTTCAACCAGCTCAGGTGCAGCTTGTAAACACTGTTCCAGGTGGGAATTTAGACAGCTTTCCCCCCCTCCCTCCCTGCACCAAGCCGGGGTGGCATCAAGAGGCTGACAATTTCCTGGGAAAACCAGCTGTTCCCACTAATGAGCCTCGAGATCAGCGCGCTGTGACGATGCCTGAGCGCTGTTGTAGCTGCAGCTCCGGCACGAGAGGCCCCGCAGACCCTTTGATAAATTCTCACCGCTGCTTCTTTGAGGGGTTTGTTTCTCCCGCTGTTTTTTTTGCTCCCCTTGCGAACGACTTCTGATGTGCTGTGACATCTTCCCCGTTAAATACCGAGCGTGGCTTGGTTGCTGATTCAGTCAGGGATGGGTGGCACAGTTCGTGCTTCTGACTTTCTGAAAAAACCTCTTTTTTTCTCATCCAGTCCCACCTCACACGCACATTTGTCACAGGTAATTTTTGCGGGGCTGGCTCAGTGAGAGGAGTTTGAGGAATGGCTCCATTCCCTTCTCGTGGCACGTTCATATTTTCCCAAATGACTTTGCAAATGACCGGGAAGCAGGGCAAAATAAAGCAGAATTGTCAGGTGTTGCCGCTAAGTGGCTTTTGCAGATTCTTCACAACCGAGAAGATAAAACTGTGATTTACCTTCGTCTTCCTGGTTGCACTGGGGAGCAGATGGGAGCTGTCCTGGTTTGCAGGTCCATGTTGCTGATGGCCCAGTGACTGTGAGCTGTGATCTGCACTGAACTGATACTTGAATTTGTGCTGTTGTGAGAACAACGACCCCATATTATATCTTACATATTTATATTTGAATGTATCCTATAGCACATTGTAACTAAATTATTTCATATATTTCAATATATAGCCATATATTTTATACATGTTGATTTTTGCATTCACCTATTAGAATTATATATTCACGTATTTTATATAAAGTTATAGTCTATACTATATATTTTATATTTATATTTTTCTTTTCTATGTTTTATAGCAAATTGTAACTAAATTATTTTCTAGTTTTAATATTATATTTTATATATCAATTTTAGCACATATATTTATATATTTAATATGTATTTATATTTAATATATGTTTAATATATTTATATATTTACCATATATTTAATATATTTTTACACTAAGATATATTACATTTTTGCATTTTTATTTGCTTTTTTCTGTTATAAATATATTATTTATGTTAACTTCTCTTGGTATGGGCAGGCCCCCTAAGGCTGTGCTCCACACCAGCACCCATTTCCCACCACCCAGGAAAACACTGGACACGCTCCATATATTCAGGTATTTCCATGGGGAGGACTCTGCTCTGGACGAGCCTCAACCACATCAGACTGATCAGTCCCACTTTGAGCCCCTTTTGGCAAAGTGTGGCAGGAAAATCTCGTGTTCTTTGTGTTTAAAAATTGATATTTTCACATGGAGACAGAAGCCTTCAATCTCCAGGGCCATCAGTGCCAAAGCTGAATGAAAGGCACAACATAATTACTGCAGATTACTCCATCTGACACCTTCAATATTAAGACATCTCTCCAGTCTGGAATCACTAATCACTCATCCCGACGTGTTTGTGGCACCTCAGCCTTGGGAAATTTTCAATAAAGTCATAATGATCTTCACTTTGGGCTCCTGGAATGGGGGGATATTACTGGCCTGGTGCTGGGAAGGTTTGGTTGCACCTGAATTTCATCCTGGTCCTGTGGAGATGTTTTCCTGAACGTGAAATTCGTGGCAATGCACCTATTTTTTTTTGTTTGCAAATCAGGCATTATGGATAATGAGTGTAAATGTCAAGTGTTTTCATAACTATCAAACTCCTTTCAAACTAATTCTAATTTCTTTGTTATTTTCTAGATTGAAAAACTGAGGCAAAGAGGGCAAATGCTTTGCCTGGAGCTACACATTCCATGGGAGAATAAAAACCTAAAAACCAGCACCAGGAAGGTCAGGCCAGAGGAATATTAACACCCTGCCAGCCTCGGGTTTTTGGGAAGCACAGGACACCAGACCCCACCCGTGTTTGTGTCCCTAAAACCCTTTTTGCTGTTGGAAGGTCTTCAAAAGGTCCCAAAGGTCTGGTAATTTGACAGGAAAGGAGATTGAAAAAAGCCTGAAAATGAAAACACTCGGTTGGAAAACCTTCCCAAGGTCGGGTCCAACCATCCCCCACCACTGACCGTGTCCCCAAGTGCCACATCCACAGGGCTTGGCAATCCCTCCAGGGCTGGGCACTCCAAACCTCCCTGGGCACCCCCTGCCAGTGCCTGACTCCAAGCAGGCTCAGCTCCTTCCACCGCCCTTCCTGGGGGCTGGAATTCCCAGATCCCAGGGAAGAATCCCGGGAGTAGGGATGGCAGAGCATCCTGCTGGTGCAGGAAACCATGGCAACGCTCTTCCGAGCATTTCCAGGCTGTTTCATTTGGCCTAAACGCTTTCCAAGCTTTTTTTTTTTTTTTTTTTTTTTTTTTCCCTCCCTTCAGCTATTTTTATATTTTTATTTTTACGTGGATTTTAATAGACCGGGCTGAGATCTTTGTCCCTCCCTCCAACTGCCCCTTCAAGCAGCTTTATGATGTAGTTTTAGACTTTTCTCACTGAAAATCCTTGGGTAGGAAATAGCCTGGCTTGCCAGAGCATCAGACCACTTGCATGGCACTTTTTTTTTTTTTTTTTTCTTTTTTAGCCTTTAAATCGGGCTAAAAAAGCTCAGCCTAAGACAGAGACCCTGCTGCCAGCAGAGGAGTTGATGCTTCATTTTTGTGGGTTCCCCCCAGCCTTTCTCCCAGCTGAGACCCTCGAGTCAACCAATTATTGCCATTAAAGGAAGAGCGAAGAAAGCTCAGCCGGTGAATGTGGGAGATGCTTTTTGACTTCTGCATCGACACTTTTTCTTCTTCTTCTTCTTTTTTTTTTTTTTTTTTTTTTTTTTCTCAAGATTACCCTCAAGAACAAGAGAGCCCATTTAATTTCCAATGTAATGACTTCCCCCTTCACCCCCCATCCCTAATTCCACCCTTTCCGAGTGCATTAAGCTGCCTGATCTGCAGATTGCTGGGAAGATGTCGTCAGGTAGCGGGGCTGGATGTCAGACATAAAAGCTTAATAAGTGACACGCTTTACATTTTTTGGGTGCAATCGAATATATAAAAGCTTCCACTCAGTTCAAATTACCAGAGGTAATTTCAACACAGCTGTCAAACCTTTTTTTTTTTTTTTTTTTTGCCTGGAAAAAGGAAACTTTTTTCCTAATGTGCTTTTTACCGAGATGGAGGGGAGTCATTTCAGATGTGATGTCTTTGTGTGCAGGTGTTATCTGCCAGCAACACTGTGCTGAGGAGGTGTTTCTTGAGGTCCTCTGCTGCTGCAGATGGGCCTCCCAGTTCAGACTGGCGTGGATTTGATGCTGATGTGAGGTCTGAAACCACTGGAAAAATCCCCTGCTCGGGTTTGCCACGGGGAGTTTTGGAGGGAGGGCTGAACCCCCTTGGAATCCGGAGAAGAAAATCAACATTTCAGTGCTCTCAGCTCTTCCTTATTATGGGTTGTTATGGGTCGTTATTATGAGAAAGTTCTTGGTGCTGGGTTTAGGAGAACAGGAAAACATCATTTGTGTGTGAACAGCCCTGAGAAAACAGGTGCTGAACTCCAAGCACTGTGCTAAAGTACTTTGCTGGACCGGTGCCTTATCAGCATTGACCTTAAAAAGGTTTATGAGGCAATTTTTGGGAGCCCTTCAGTGCCTTTGTGCCCTTCCCAGAGGCCTTTCTGTGGCATTTTGGGAGGCTGATGTTGTTTGAAAGTCCCGGGTCCTGCTGACCCCCAAATTCCATTTCAAACACCAACTAAGATGCCTCATCATCACCTCCAAACATTTGTCTCATGCTCTGAAGGGAGGATCGGGGGTAAATTTATTTTTTGGAGTAGTTTTGGCTCTGGGGAACCTGTGCTTGGAATGCCTTAAATGTCCTAAAGGCTTGGAAGGGACAAGGATCTGGAGACATCAGGGGGGTTGGAGGACAGTGAGTCAGGAGGTGGCAGGGACAGCTCTGGAACCCCAAAACCCCGTGGGAAGTTTGGGAAAAGGCTCCCTCCTTTCCTGGAATGCACAAGGAATGCAGCCTCAGGGATGAGAGGGCAGGACACAGAGTCCTTGCAGAGCTCCCAGAGCTGCTGATCCCTCTGCCTGGCTCCTGGTGGGGCTTTCACTGCCCATGTGTCCCAGGAACTCCTTTTCCAGCTCCTCTGTGCTCTGAGCGAGGCATTCAAGGTTTGATCCTTCGCTCCTCCACCCATCTTTAACTCCTTCCAAAGCACCGATGCTCACGTTTAACTCCCTTTCTTTTATTTTTAATTTTTTTTTTCCCCAGGCCCTGTGGTTTTCCCACTTTTTCAGGGAACTCAGCAATCACATCTTGCATTGGATCAGATCTCCTTTTCCCAGCCCTGTTCCTCCCCCCTTACAGCAGGACTTGGCAGGACTGGGAATTGTCCTTTCTTCCCCGGGGGCTGCTCCTCTGCTCAGGCCCAGCTTTCATCCCAAATCTTTGACCTGCAGCAGGGTCTGGAAGAAGGATTCCCATCTCCCCCTCCTCCAAAAGCTCCTGCAGATGCAGAATCCTTTATTTTAAATGGGGGTTTTCTCTTCCAGCCCTGCCTCAGACACGTCGAGGTCTTGCAGCTCAGGGACCTTTTTACTGCCTGGCTGAGCCCAAATCCAACAGCCAGGATGAAATCACTCTGCCTTTCCTTCCAGAATTACAAACCTGTTCTTAGGGCAAAGGGAGTATTTTTCCTCTAAATAGCTGTAAACATGAGCAGAGTGCACTTTAAAAAGCGTGAGAGAAAAGAGGAAAAAAAGAAAAAAGCACAATTACTTGAAGGAAATGTCCTACCCCAAAGCTGCACCTTGGGCCCTTTATGAGGCCTCTGAAGAAGGAGGTTAAAGCAGAAAACCCTACCAAATGCAGGGTTTATGGGCAGCTGGTGGCAAGGAACTAAAAACCTGGGCATGAACTGACCTGTGGTTTGGAGATGGAGGAAAAGGGGGAAAAAAGGAATCGCAGCAAAGAGGGTTTTCCTGCATGGATTGGTCCAAGGAGCTCAGGACTGTCCCAGGGTGTCCTTAACTTCTGCCACCTGAGGGCTCTGATGTGAAGGCACCCACACACATCGCTTCACAAATTCCTTTTCCTCGCTTTTCTTCCCAAAAGGGAATTCCCAAGCCAAGCAGGGGCGTGTTTGGTAAGGTTTTGTGAAATCCAGCATTTGCAGGAGACAGAAGAATTGTGAAGGGGTCCCTCAGCAGGTCCCATCAGGAGTCCAGATTCTCCCCATTCTGCCCATTCTGTTTATCCCTTCTGGAGTTATCCTACAAAAAAAAACCCCAAAGGCCTCAAACAGTGCTCACTGAATTCATGGCAGAAACATCTCAGGGGATTTTAAAAGGATTTTTTTTTTTCCCATTTGAAATCCACTGGCTTCCAACACCAGTCCTGGGGACACCTCAGCCAGAACTAGCCCAGAATTTCCCATCCTGTTTTTTTTTAAAGACCTTTTTGCTTTATTTTGTTCCACTGGCTCGCACTTGGAAGCAACCTCTGACCTTCAGCTGGTTGCTCCAAGACCCCTCTGTGATTGTTCCAGCTCCTAAAGGATGCTGGCAGAGATGTCACCACATTATTTGGGTCTGAAGGGACCCAAACCTCGAGGCTGAACGGCTTTGACAGCATCATCCTGAAATCTGAGCTCCTAATTAAGGCTTTCTTCCACTTCCTGGGCAATGAGAAGGAATTTGTCTGGCAAAAAAGTGGTGTCTGTCACTGTGGAATGGCTGGAATTCGATGCAAGAAGTGCCACAGGTGAGATTTTCTTTATTTATTTTTTTCCCCCCCAAAAAAAATCATTATGGCAGAAGAAAGAACAGAAATAACACAGATTTAAAATTTTGAGGAAAATTAATATTCAGCTGAGAAAAAAAAAAGGGAAGGGAAAGCATGGGAAGGAAAATCTCTCCAAGAGGGTTGTTATTCCCCACATTTAATAGATTCTCATCAGTGAGGGGGTGGAAAAGCTGCTTGGAAAGGTGTGACCTGGAGGGGGAAAAGGCACTGGAGGGATTTCAGCTTTGATGTCCCCAAAACCCCAATCAGAACTGAAGGCAAGAACAAGGAACCAGCTCCCCGTGTCTCTGTGACAGGAGGATATTGCTCCTTGTTAATATTTTATAACTCATCTCGAGGTAACTAAACTTGTTTCTCTCCCAGCAGGAAAGCCCAAATATCTTTAATTTCGACTCCTGCAGGGGAGGCCCTGGAGAAACAATTTAAGATCTGAATTATGAGTGTTTTGTTGGTTTTTTTTTTTCCTTTTTTTTTTTTTTTTTCCCTTTTTTTTTTTTCCAGACACACCAAGTGAGGAGCAGGAGTTCAGGGAGCAGCAGCAGAGCATCATCCCCTGCACACACCTGCCTGCTGATGGCAAAGCAAGCTGCTTATTAAGCTCATTTCTGAGCTTCTAAATATAGAATCCGAGGCATCCACGCTGTCAGCTGGATAATGCCTGGGATTTTTATGATTTGACACAAAAATGACAGAGCTGGGGATTCAAAACTTCCAGTTTTGTTCTACCCCCTGCTTTAAATGTTTCTTTTTTTTTTTTTTTTTTTTTCCCCCACCCCTCCTCTCCTCTTCCTCCTGCAGTGGAGAAAATCCCAGCAGGCAATGGGTTGGATCAACACTTTTGAAACCAAAAGAGCCTGCACAGGGTAATTCTGCTCCTGGGGTGGTTTGTTTGGTTTTTTTTTTTGGAGAACAGTTGGTTTCGTGAAGGAGAAATTCCCAAACACCCTCAGCATAAAACAGGAGAGGTTAAAAAAAAAAAAATAGAAAATTACAATATATTTAAGATCAAAACAAGATGAAAACGTGATGGGAGTGAAACACAATGGAGAGAAAAAAGTTTTGAGAGGATGAAAAATGTCTTTGTTGGGACGCAGACTAAATAATGAGTTATTTAAAGGATGAATTAGGGGAATTATGAGAAAGGCAGCTCTTGGAAACTTAGCAGAGATTTAGGACATGGAGGAAGTGGACTTGGGAAAAAAAAAATTGCATTTTTAATATCACTTTGTTGGACCTTCAAGGAGGGATTCAGGAACCGGAAGCATTTTGAGATGCAGTTCTGCTTAAAAAAAAAAAAAAATAAGTGTTGGGAATTCCAAAAGGAAAGGACATCAATGTGCTTGGAGGAGCCTCGGGAGGAAGGAACGGGAAAAGTGCAAGTGGGAGAACAGCTGGAGCCGAGGATCGTTCTGAGGGGATTAAGGGCGATCAGACAAGGGAGCAGAAATCTCATTTATGGGGCCCTGACCCCCGAGCTGGGGGAGGTTAAATCAGCAAATAATTGGCTCGGAGGACTCGGCGGGGGCATCGCTGGGTGAGCAGCCAGGGGGGTTCCTCCACCCCTGGAGGCTTTGGATGAGCTGCAGATCCTTCCCAGCAGCTCGTCCCGGGGGGGGAAAAGCACCGGGAGCCGTGGGATGTTTTCTGGGATCATTTTCCATGGTGAGCAGATGCAGAACCTCCTGATTTCCTTAGACTTTTTACTAATTTTTTTCCCTTTTTTTTTTTTCTTCCTTTCCCCTCCCCTTTTTTTCTACCCCCCCTCTTTTCCCCCTTTCTTCTCCTTTCTTCCCCTTTCTTCCCCTTATTTCACCTTATTTCCTTTTTTTTTATTTCTTTTTTCCTTTTTTTCTTTTCCCCTTTCCCCTCTTCCTCCCTTCCCCCCTTTTTTTCCCTATTTCTCCCCTTTTTTCCTTTTTCCATTTTTCTCCTTTTTTCTTTCCCCTCCATTGTTCCCTTCCTCCTCTTCCCCCTTTTTTCTTTTTCTCCTTTCCTTTTTCCCCTCTTTCCCTTTTTCTCCTTTCTTTTTTCCCCTTTTTTTCCCCCTTTTTCTTTTTTCCCTTTCCCCCCCTTTTTTCTTTTTCCCCTTTTTTTCCCTTTTTCTTTTTTCCCTTTCCCCCCCTTTTTTCTTTTTCCCCTTTTTTTCCCTTTTTCTTTTTTCCCTTTCCCCCCCTTTTTTCTTTTTCCCCTTTTTTCCCCTTTCCCCTCTTTTTCCTTCTTCCTTTTTTTCCCCTTTCCCCCCTTTTTCCCTTCTTCCCTTTTTTTCCCTCTTCCCCTTTCCCCCCTTTTTTCTATTTTTCTCTTTTTTTCTTTTTCCTTATTTTCCCTTTTTTCTACTTTTCCCCTTTCCCCTCTCTCCTTCCCCCCCCCTTTTCTTTATTTTTCTTTTAAATCTCTGCCTTTTATTACCCCAGAAAACACAACCACATTTCATGGGATGATCCACTGAGTTACACTGACTCACATTAAATTAATCACCACTAAAATACCCCAAAGGCTTTGATGAACCAATGAAATTTTCAGCAGGTACTTCCCATTTCCTGCCCCAGGCTGGGAGGACTGGGAGGAAATCACAGGCTGGAAGTTGGAACAGGGAATAAACAGCACAGATCCAGCAGATCCACCATCCCAGCCAACCTCGTGTGGTCAGTGACTGACTGAGGGTGCAGAACATGTCATGGGTAACCAGAAACACTCAGATTCCTCGTGGGAAAATCTGATTTTACTGGGATTTCAAATATCAGAGCTCCTGGGCAGGTTCAGCAGTTTTATCCCTGTGAAATTTGGGATAAACACCCGTGTGAGGTGGAGATGGGGGATGAGCTCCTGCATCTCAGAGAGCTGGACAACACCAATTCCTGGCAAATCACATCCCCCAGGAGACTGAAGGGATCTTTTCACCCACCTTGCAAACCTTCTAAACGTGCCTTGAGATCTCAGGACTTCAAAAAGGGTGATTTTTGAGCAAAAAAAAAAACCCCTTGGTGCTGGTGTTGAGTGTCCCTCGCTCCACAACCAACAGCAACAGTCACTGGGCCTGATTTCTGGGAAAAAGCCAGGAATGGGAGCTATAAAATGGCCAGAATTGGGTCTGAAAAGCTGAGAGCAGGTGGGAAAGGTAGGATTTGAGCTGGGATGTGGTGTGTGCACTGCTGATGCTCCCCAGGCAGGGAGCAGGTGGAGGTGTCGGGAGGTCGGAGTGGGATCAGAGAGCAGGGAGGGGGCTCAGGGCTCAGCAGGAGCTTCAAAGGGAATCCGGCCTGATGGGTTGTAAATCCTGTGTTTAATAATTAAGGAGAACACTCTGTAAGCTGTAAAGTGATGCCAGGATCAACCTAATTGCCTGTTGGAGAGCAGGAGCTCAGAGGAGGGGGGAGCTCGGTGAGCAGGACACGTGGATGACGGGGGCCACCAGCAGCAGGGAAAGCAAAGCAGCAAATTCTGGGCAAGATCTTCCAGCACTCAGAGGCCTTTTGGTTGGTTTAACGTGCAAAATACAACGGGGAATGGCCTCAAGCTGAAGGAGGGGAGATTTAGGTGGGATACTGGGAAGGAATTGCTGGTTGGGAGGGTGGGCAGGCCCTGGCACAGGTTGGGCAGAGAAGCTGTGGCTGCCCCTGGATCCCTGGGAGCGTCCAAGGCCAGGCTGGACGGGGCTTGGAGCAACCTGGGCTGGTGGAAGGTGTCCCTGCCTGTGGAAGTCCCACTTTTCCACCCAAAACTCCCAGCTGATTTTTATTCCCTAAGATAAACTGGGGTTTCCCTGCTCTCCACAGCACTGCCTGCTCTCCCATTCCAAGCTTTCTCCAACTCCTGACCTGGTTCTCTGTCCAGCAGGACTTGCAGGCAGCTGGGATGATGTCCCTGAGGCAAAATTTGGGCACAAAACCTGCCATTTGTGCCAAACTGGGATGGCTTTGGAAAGGCAAATCACCCAAACCCCACAGACAGGGTGGGGCACGGGGGGTTTGGGGAGTCCAACACAAGGCTTGAGCTTTCCCTTCCCAGTTCCCTCTGGGATGAAACCCCTTGAGTGGGAATTAGGTCCTAATTAGGTCCCTGGGACTCTAACCTGGGGCTTGACCAAGCTCTTCCCAGTTCCTTATGGGATAATATCTCTGGAATGAAGAGCAGATCCCAATTAGCTCCCTGGGAGTCTAAACCAGGACTTGGCCACGTTCCTTATGGGATGAAACCCCTTGACTGGGGATTAGGTCCTAATTTCCCACCCTCAGGAAGCAGCAGTGATGTCATCTGTGCAGCCCTGGCACTTTGGATGCCCTTGCTCCTGCTGAGCCTTAAATTACTGATGGGATAAACTTTATGGGAAGGGAGGTGCCAGCTCTGGAAAAGCTTTTGGGGCCACGAGCCAGGGCAAATCCGAAGGTTTTGGCTGCTGGGAGCTTGACTTGCAGTGAGGGGGCTGCTCCTGGGAGCATGAGACAATGGGCAGAGCAGGTCCCCTCTGGTGACCAGTGACATGATGTGACAGGAAGAAAGATTAGACAAGCACAAAAAAAAACCCAAACCATCCTCTGTGCTCCAGGAATATGAACTCTGTGGGTATTTTGGGGTTCTGTTTGCGTGGGCACTGGTTTTGTTTGGGGTGAAAGATTGGGGGATGTGGGGCAGGGTTTTATTTTCAGGGAAGCTCCTCCTGGGCCAGCGGATTTGGGGGGGTTTGAGCATTTCTTTTTTAATTTATGGGCAGGATACTTGGAGCTCCAGGGGCAGGGATTACCTGGAGAGCACAGAGGAAGGGAAAAAAGCCCTGAAGTTGTAACTCTCCCCGATGGGATTGAAGGCTGGAATGTTTGTTTTGCCAGCAGAGCTGCAGCCATTTGTCATCCACAGGTGGAAGATTTGGGAAGGAAGGAATTCCCAGTTCTCCTGTGGTTCTCAGTGCGATTGGCACGTGACTAAAAGCTGCCTTTTCTATGAAGTTAAGCTAAAAATTTGAAGTTGCTCATCCTTTGCAAACCCCCCCGGGATCTCCATGTCCTTCCCAGCTGTTCTCCCTGCCAGCCAAAGTGGCACAGGACTCCACACTGATCCTTCTCTTCATTCTCCCGATAAAATCCCCCAGATTAATTAATGTGGGAATCATTTCAAGAGGAGGAACTCAGCGCTGTGCCAGGGGAGGGGGATGGAGCTGGGCACAAACCTCCCTGCACGAAAAACCCGCTGGGGGAGCTCGGAGTGAAAGCACAGCTGAGTTTTTCCCAAATCCCTCTGCTGAGAGGGTCCCAGCTCCCTGGAAAAAGCTGCAGTGTTAATTGGGATGCAGGTGTCTTCCTCCTCCCTGTTCCCAGGCCTCCCTCCCGAGGCTCCTTGGCTGTTCCCGTGTTTTCCCCCTCCGGCTCCTGGGATGTTCCATCCGGAGCGGTTCAGCTGGGCAGGATCAGCTGGGGGGGCTGCAGGAGCTGTGCCTGGGAATGAGGGAAAGCTCCAGAATTAGGGAAGAGGAAGCTCCAAAGTCCTGTTTGGCTCTTGATTCCCCCTCCCTGCAGAGGGGTTGGAGATGCTCTTGGTGTCCACGGGGAGAAGTGTCGTGGTTGATCCTCTCAATTAATTAATTATAGTTTCACTAGTCAGAGACAGAGAGACTAATTACACACTAATAATTGTGTGATTCTTCTCTTTCTGACCACAGAGGACTAATCCCAGGGATATATTTTAGGAGGTGGGATAATGCAAGAGGAGTGGCAGGGAATGTGCTGCCCACTGTAACCTCAGTGCTGGGCACGTTTGCTCCCAGCAGGTGAAAATATTGTTTTATACCCTTATCATCAAAGCAGAGGATCCTTCCCAATCCCCCTGCAAGGGTCCCGTGCCCTCAATAAAATATAGAAGGAGTTTTTAGGACTAATTTGTCCAGAGGAATTTTTTTTTAGGACTACTCTGCCCTGGCAGTGTGGTGTGGGAGCAGGTGCTATTTTTCATAATGCTGAATTAAAAGGAAATAATAAAATATGTGGATTACAGGTGGGTATTTCTGCCAGAAAAGGGGTGGCACCCACACTCAATATCAGTGTATCCACCCCCAAGTGGTTTGCAGAGCTCTATATGTGGATTAACTCACAATGCACCTGGGGGGAAGCATTTCCCCTCATATCCACAGCTAAGAAACACTTCACATCTCCCTTTTTCCTCAAAGGGAGGAAAAATGCTTTCCTTAGCTTAAAACAAATACCCCTAAAGCTTTTAAAACTCCTTTTGTTCCTTGCTTGTTTTGACAATGTTTTTTTGGTTTTTTGTTTTGTTTTTTTTTTTTTTTTCAATTCCCTCCCCTGAAATTCTAAGTATCTGCAAAACGCTTTGTGCAGGACTTGCTTCAGTTTTGGGAAAGCTGCAGAAACTCAGCTCCAGGCTGATATTTGAGCCCGTTCGAGTCCCACACGGAGCCAGAGGGGACCGGGGGAGAGATGGATTCCAGATGTTTGCAGCTGTCACGTGGTAGCAGCCGATGCTGTAAGCAACAGAGTTCCCTGATTTTGGCAGCAATCCCCACTTTTGTCTGCAGAGAAAGGGTGCAGGAAGTTCGAAAGTCCAGGACAAAGGAGTATTTTTAGCAAACTCAGCTGTGGAACTGCAGGGAGAGGCGGGATGGGAGGAGAGGGGTCGGGCCACGCCGAGGGCACTCGCTCAGGTTCCTGCTGCTCAGGGCACAAAATAATCATTCCCTTCCTTCCCAGCCTGTGCCAGCAGCGTTTCACCAGGAGCTGTTCCCAGAGCAGCACCTGGATAAGTTGCTGTCCTTGAATTTGCCTCAGCCTTTCCTGGCTCTGCCTGTGGGTGCATCAGGAGCAGCAGGGCTGGTTGTTCCCAGACCCAACAGCTCCCTCACAACACATCTGGTGCTTGTCCTGGCACTGAAGTGACATCTTCTGACAACTGGGCTTGTTCAGTGCAGCTCCTAAAATCCCAAACAGGATGGTTTGGGTGGGAAAGGACCTTAAAGATCATCCAGATCCAACCCTGACACCTTCCACTAGCCCAGGTTGCTCCAAGCCCTGTCCAACCTGGCCTTGGACACTTCCAGGGATCCAGGAACAAACTGGGGGGAAGTTGTGCTTTGCTTTTCTTCAGGAACAGCAGAGATCTTTCTGGGGAGCAGCAGCAATCAGGTGGAAACAAGAAGAGAGCTGGGGGGGGTTCACCTGGAGAAGAGAAGGCCCTACAGAGACCTTTGTACCCCTTCCAGTGCCTAAAGGGGCTCCAGGGGAGCTGGAGAGGGATTTGGGACAAGGGGTGAAGGGGCAGGACACAGGGAATACCAGAGGGAAGGGATAGATGGGATACTGGGGAGGAATTCTTACCTGTCAGAATTACCCTCTGGTGGCTGCTGGGTGTGAGGAGCAGCAGCTTTTTTGGGTCTGTGCACAGAGGGGTGATTTTATATAATTTCTTCAAAGAAGGAGTCCTCAGCCACACCCTTCCCTGCTGAAAAATCCCCCAAACCTCTGGGAAAGGGCACATTCCGGTGCAGCCCTGAACACCAATCCATCCATCCATCCATCCATCCATCCATCCATCCATCCATCCATCCATCCATCCATCCATCCATCCATCCATCCATCCATCCCACCTGCTGCACCGTGTGAGAGAGGCAAACCACAGCCAGGGGGTTGGGAACTGCAGCTGATTTATGTTCTCCAACACGTGTTTTTCCACTGGCCACGTGGGAACGGTGCTGTGGTGGTGGGAAAGAGCCAGGGCTGCAGGTGGATGAGAGGAGCTGTCAGAGCAGAGCCAGCACTGCCTGTCCCACGTGGTGTTGCCGTGCAGGAAGGGATGGAAGTGTCCTGCTGGCTGAGGGGATGATGCAGCAGCTCCTGATGGACCTGCAGTGGTGGGGACCTGTCCCTCTGAGCTCCTCAGGTGATAGCACCTTCGGTGGTGGTGGCACCTCCCGCTGAGGTGGCACCTTTCATCCTGGTACCACCTTGAGGGGTGTTGGGTCAAAGGTTGTGAGGTGGTGGCACCCAAAATCGTAGTCACACCCTGGGCAGTGGTGGCACCTCCCCTGCCAAGGCAGGCTGGGAATGTTTGGGGCTGTCCAGCCTGGGGAGGAGAAGGTTGTGGAGGTGGAGACCTCACATCACAACCCTCCAGGGTCTGAAGGGGCCTCCTGGGAAGCTGGAGAGGCAGACTCTGCCTCAGGAACTGTGGGGACAGGACAAGGGGAATGGATAGAAGTGGAAAGAGGGGACATTTAGGTTGGACAGATTTTTCAGTGTGAGGGGGGTGAGACACCAGAACAGGTTGCCCAGGGAAGTTGAGGATGCCCCAACCCTGGTTGTGTTCAAAGCTAAGTTAAAGACCTTGAGCAACCCAGTCTAGTGGGACTAGGGCAGGAACTAGATGGTCTTTAAGGTCCATCCCAACCCCTTAACATCCTCTGCTCCTGTGATTCCATCATCACAGGAGCACCTTCCATCAGAAGGTGAGACAAGGCCACACAGCCAACCCTCAGCAGCAGGGGGAAGGTAAGGCTGGGGGAGCCCCAAAAGTCCCTCTGAGTTCAGCCCCTCACACAGGTTTTACTTTAAAAGCCACTTATCCAACCTGAAAATTAATTGTCCCCACGCCCTGTCTGCACCAGAATGAGCAGAGCCAGGAGATGAACAAAATAAAGTGTGCTTGTAAAAAATGCCTGGAACAAGGCACAACACAGAGGATGTCAGCTGGATTTTCAGAGCTGGCTGGGATGTCTCTGGCCTGAGATGTCTGAGGAAGGGGCAGGCAGAGCGAGAAACATGCTTTGGAGGGGTTTTGCTGTCACCCTGGTAAAGGAATTGATTTATGATATCCATTTGAAGGAGATGGAGCTATTTCATTTCCCAGGTGTGATAAAGCGAGGGATTGTAGATATCAGGAAGGGATAAAACCCAAGAGGGAAATCTCCACTTTTTTTTTTTTTTTCTTCTCTTTTTGTGTTCTAAAATGAGAGAGAGTGAGCTGCAAAATAATTAAAATGGGCAGAAAAAGGCGTTTCCTTCAGAGTAAAATGTAAGCTGAGGACTGATGTGCCACCTGATGTTATGAAGGTGTGTTCAGCTGGCATTCACCTGAATAACTGGAGTGTTGATGAGCAGCTGGAAGTGGATGACACTCTCCATACTTAGGAATTGATATCCCTGTATCCCTGTGTGATGGATCTGTCCATCACTGGATGTCCAAGCATCTCCCACAGATGTGCTGCTGCTTGATCACTCATCCCATGGGCTAACCATGAGCTGCTAAAGGGTGTGAGTGCCTGGCCTTGCTGGGGGTGATGGTCCCACAGAGCAGCTGCTCCAGTGGTGTTTTCTGGGTGATGCTCAGCGGGATTGGCTCAGTGGGATTGTGTCAGGGATTTCAGTCGTCTGCTGATTCAGTAGAACGGAACGTGCCGGGGCAGATCAGAGCAAGTGTCATCTCTGCAGCACTGCAGGCTCAGGGGAACATGTTCTGAACTGCTGAACTAAGCACAAGGGGGCACATTTGAGAGGTTTGTGCTTCTCCTGGCTACGGGAGGAGGCTCATAACAGAGTCACAGAAAGGCTTGGGCTGGGAGGGACCTTAAAGAACATCCAGTGCCACCCCCTGCCATGGGAAGGGACACCTTCCACCAGCCCAGGGTGCTCCAACCTGGCCTTGGACACTTCCAGGGATCCAGGGGCAGCCACAGCTTCTCTGCCCAACCTGTGCCAGGGCCTGCCCACCCTCCCAGGGAAGTTTCCTCCTCATCTCTAATCTAAACCTCCCCTCTTTTAGCTTAAAACCATTCCCCCTTGTCCTATCCCCGTCTGTCCATGGTAAAAATTCCTCTTTTTTACAAGCCCCCCCTTGTGAACTGATGATACAAACCCCAGATATGGTGGAGGCTGTGAAGTGAAATTCTGGCACTGAAGTGGAACAGGTGAGGAGCTGATGCCAGCCCCGAATCCCAGGGAGCAGCAGCATCTGTAACAATCAGTGCAGAGCACTGCAAAGAGCCAGCTGCCCTGAGGATCTGCTGCTCTGGATGTGGGAAGCTCAGGCTGGATGCTGGAAAGGCTCTGGGTGTGATTTCCTCCAGCTGTTCCTGGTAAGCATCCTGGTTCCTGCTCGTGGCTCCAGCTGAGCCCATCCCCAAGCTGCACCCACCCTGTGCTGTCCCACCGACCCAACGTGCTGGAATAGAATTTCCTTGCGATATCCAGGTGGGAAAACAGCTCAGGGATTTGCTGGCAACAGCAGCCAGGTGGTTCCCAGCACGGATGGGCACAGTGCTCAGCTCCTTGTCACCAACCACCTCCTTGGTGACACCACACCGGAGAAATTCTGTGTATTTACTGACCAAATTACTGGTTGATGAGTAGAGTAGAAAAAAAGGGCAGAAGGGCAATGGTGTATTAATACTTTATAAGGTTGGGAAAAAAAAGCCATAATGATTATCTGGCCTGAACTCCTGTGTAAAACATGCCTGGGGACTTTTTTATTTGAACTAAAGCTTCAGGTTTAGAAGTGTGGGGGGAAAAAAAAAAAGAAAAAAAGCTCTTCAAATGAGGAGATTTCTCACCGGTTGTTTCAGTGCTTAATAACCTGCACCGCTAAAAAGGTGCTTTTAATTCAAACCTGAATTTTAATCTTGCAGGCACCGGGTTGTGTGTGCTTTCATCTGCCTGGCCAGGGAGCCCTCTATTATCACATTTAAATTCCAGAAGTAATTAGAGGCTGCCAGCAGATCCTCTCCCAACCTTCTGTTCGTTAAGGAAAACAAATTGAGTTCCCAGCGTCTTTCATTATCGGGCGAGATCCTCCACCAGCCCCGTGGTTCTCCTCTGAAACTGCTCCAATTTAACGATTTCCATCAGTGCCAGTGGATGTTGCCTTCCACCCGGGGTATCCAGGGGGTCCTGGATGTGGAAAAAACCAGTTCAGAGTCATTCCCGTTGGAGACAAAGAAGCATCATGGAATCCTGGAATGGTTTGGGTTGGAAGGGACCTTAAGGATCACCTATTCTCAGCCCCAGCCATGGAAGGTCACACTGGATGTCCATAAAGGAAAAATTAATGTGGATTAAATTGATGAATGCAGCTTATATGGATTACATTGGTGATGTAGCTTTGCCAGAAGCCTGGAATGCTGCTGGTCTTGGAGCAACACCGCTCTGGTGTCCCTCAGCACCACATCTTCAAACCATAGAGTGTTCTGTGGGCGATGGAAGCAACCCAGGGGGGCTTGGCAGGCTGGGGGAATGAGTTCTGGGAAGAAAGGCTTGGAGCTCTGCTGAGGGCACCGAGTTTGGGTTAAAAATATGGCCAAGAAGAAAAAAAACACCCGTCATGAGGGCAGGACCATCAGAGGGTTGGTTGTGTCCACCTGGAGGGCACACCTGGGGACAGCTGGGCCACCTCCTCCTGCCAAAACCACCACTGCCACCTGCACAGCCACTGAGACAGCTCGTGTGCCGTGCCCAACCCTGTGCAGCTCCCCAGGAATGAGGGAATTGTTGCTGGGAAAAGAGGAGGTTTTGCTCCGAGTCGCCCCTGCCCTCGTGGGGGTCCCACGTTCCAGGTCACTCGTGTTTGCACGGGGCAGAGATTGACTGATGAGTTAGTTCAGGGGAAATGTCCCTGTCTGATGTCACCCTGAGGGAACACAGGGCCAGCCAGCCCTGGGCTGGGGCCTCGTTGTCACAGAGAGCCTGGAACCGCAGCTCTCCCAGGAGTCACAGGGATCGTGGAATCACAGAGTAAAGAGAACTCAAAGATCCTCCTGTCCCACCCCTGCCACGGGCAGGGACACTTTCCACTAGCCCAGCTTGCTCCAACCTGGCCTTGGACATTCCAGGATGGGGCATCCACATCTCCTCTGGGATACAGGTCTATAATCCTCAACTGAGAGCACATCCAGCAACTCCACACAGGGAAAAAAAGCTGAAAGCAGGGAATTCACTCCTCCTTTAAAATGCAGATGGTGTCATTAAACCCAAAAAATGACTGCAAGTACGGGAAGAGAGGCATTAAAATGGAAACGAAGTCTCTGCACCGAGCTTTGATGTGATGATAAAGACGATAAAGATGATAAAGATGAATTTTGATTGCGGCTCTCCCGGCGGGAATCGCCACCGACACAGGAACAGCGGGGACTTTGGAGCCTTTGGTGCTGCTCAGTGACACGCTGGGACCCCGTGGATTTAGGCCAAGCAGAGGTTGGGCCTTTGTGTTTATGCAGGAAATTAATGAGGCTGTTTTGGGAGGGTGAATTTTCCACCCCGTGGAGCTGCTTGGGGAGGTTTCCCTGTGGGTCTTCCCATGGAATTGGGGGTGACAGGGATGTCTGAGTGGGTGTTGGGGCATTTTTCTGGGACTGTTATTGTCTGTGGTTATTGTGAGAGCTGGGGGGGTTCAGCTGGAGAAGAGAAGGATCCAGGGACACCTGAGAGCCCCTGGCAGGGCATAAAGGGGCTCCAGGAGAGCTGGAGAGGGACTGGGGACAAGGCATGGAGGGACAGGACACAGGGAATGGCTTCCCACTGCCAGAGGGCAGGGAGAGATGGGAGATTGGGAAGGAATTGCTGGCTGGGAGGGTGGGGAGGGACTAGGATGGAATTCCCGGAGAAGCTGTGGCTGCCCCTGGATCCCTGGAAGTGTCCAAGGCCAGGTTGGAGCCACCTGGGCTGGCTGGAAGTGTCCCTGCCCATGGCAGGGGTGGCACTGGATCATCTTTAAATTCCCTTCCAACCCGAACCATTCTATGGATCTAAGAGAGAGAGGAACCCCCAGACCTTGTGTAGCCCCAGGGCAGCTTTGCTATTTATTTATTTATTTATTTATTTATTTATTTATTTATTTGTTTGTTTGTTTGTTTATTTATTTGTCCTCCTGCATTTTGGTGCTGGAGATTCTTCTGCTCCTCCCCAGGAGATCCCCCCCAGGTTCAGCAGGACCCCAAAACCAGAGCCACAGTGGAACCCCTGTCCCACAAGGCTGGATTAGGACAAACCACAGCAAAGCCCTGGGTGCTGGATGTAAAAATACAGAGGAAAAACTAAACCACAATATACACCAAGAAACAAGATGGAAAAAATGCGCCCTTGACAAAGAGAAAGCAGAAAAAAAATGTAATAAAAAATAAAATAAAATAAAAAGTTTTCTATTTGCAGTAATGCAAAACCAAAAATACATTTATTCACGTTGCTGTGTAAATGATACCCATATTTATCAGGAGATTTCTGGAAGTGTCTGTCTCTCAGCAAACAAAGCCCTTGCAGTGAGGAGGTTGCAGGGAATGCCACACTTCCAAACCTGTGACCAGTGACGTCTCAGGGAGCTGCTTAAAAGTCCTCATGAACTGAAACACAGCCCATTATTTATATAGTACATATTGGTACAGCGTGTTAGAGCAAGAGTTTATAATAATTTATTAGGGAGGAAAAAGCTATCCCTATTAATAATTGATTCCTTATAAATAATGGAGGAAGAAATGCTGCTTTGATTTAAAGCCCGTGCTGGTAATGTATGCTAAACTCTGGTGGTGTTTGATGGTAAATAAATCCAGGCAAATCTTGCATATTTGCATACAGTTCTGCTGGGGAACTGCAGAAAAGGGATGGTTTTTATGGACTTGCCAAGGGAAAGGTGGGTTATGAAGTGGAAAAGTGCAGTTCCTGCAAAAACAAAACAAAAAAAAAAAGGCATTAAGGGATGATGCATTTGGATGCATGGTAATTTTGGTGATAGAACAGGAGGTTTTGAGCTAAAGGAGGGGAGATTTAGATTAGATGGGAAGGAATTGCTGGCTGGGAGGGTGGGCAGGCCCTGGCACAGGTTGGGCAGAGAAGCTGTGGCTGCCCCTGGATCCCTGGAAGTGTCCAAGGCCAGGCTGGAGCAACCTGGGCTGGTGGAAGATGCTGGGGCTGGAACTGAAATGACCTTTAAGGTCCTTTCCAGCCCAAGCTATTCCAGGATTCTGGGAAGTTTTCTCTGTTCATTGCTGGGCTTGGACTAAATGGCCTTTAATGATCCTTCCAACTCAAACCATTCCAGGATTCCAGGAGTCTGCAGTGGGAGAAGATCACTGGAATCACCCCCTTATAGTGTTTACAGACAGAGCTTTTTCATCCCTGACCCTCAAGCACCTCCTCCTTCTCCCTTTTCCTCCACACACATTTTATGTTCTGGGGACGAGGCAGGAATGGGGGAGAGGATGTGAGAAAAGTGCATTACACTTTTCCAGACGCTTCCTGAGAGCAGCTTTCTCGTAAAAAACCCGACACTTGCAGCCTCACAGATCTCTGGGTATGTCAGTAAATATTGACAGCAATCTGTCAGCAGAGATTCTGAGTCAGCTCTGGCCTGGGATCCACAAAGCAACTCCTCATTCATTTATTAAAAGCAATAATCCCCCGTAAAGCAGGGGCTCTGCACGAGCTGCAAGAGCAGATGGAGTCATTTCGTGCCTTGAAACTGTTGGATTGGTGACAGGTAGGAAGTGGAGTGGGAGCTGCAACCCCCCATCTGTGCTCACACACCTTCCCAGGAGGCGATGCTGAGGCAGGGGTGAGAGAAATCCGGGATTGCAGAACATTCCCGGGGCTGAGAGCGTGGAAAGAGCAGAGGCTGAGGGTCGTGGGCCACGGGCAGCAGGAGAAAACTGCATCACACAGCAAGGCTGGGTCACTGTTAATAATAAAAGGGCTGATTTGTGGCTCATTTCTGTGTCCTGGTGTTGCAGAATGAGCAAAGTTGGGCGTTGAGAGGAAGGAGAAAGCTCTTTCCTGTTTTTTTCCTCATTTTTTGCTGAAATACTGGTTGGGATCTAATCCATCCCTGCTGTTGGCTGCAGTGCATTAGCCAAAGAGAGCTGAATTTTTATGAGCCATTTGCCCAGTGCTCCTAAGAGCTTGTCAGTACCTAAAACTGTGTTTTTAAACCACTTGACTAAGCCCCTTTCTCTCCCCAGCCTTCAGTCTCCTGTGGTATTATAATATAAGTTTCCTTCCCAGTCTCCCAGGGCTGACAAGACTTTAATTTCTAATTTAAAAACTGAGATAACATTTATTCTTAGCAAATGTGCTTGGCTGAAAGTCTGCAAGGCTCCTTTGTACCAAATGAGAAAGGGAAGGGGGGAAAAATGATTGTTTTCATTTCGAAGACATTCTCCTGTAAAACATGGGAACATTTCTTCCTACACTGGCTCAGCTGATGAATTCATCATCACTGCACTCCCAGAACTTGGGAACCAGAGAATCCTGGAATGGTTTGGGTTGGAAGGGAATTTAAAGTTCAATTTAAAGGTTGCTCCAACCTGGCCTTGGACACTCCCAGGGATCCAGGGGCAGCCACAGCTTCTCTGCCCAACCTGTGCCAGGGCCTGCCCACCCTCCCAGCCAGCAATTCCTTCCCAATATCCCATCTAAATCTCACCTCTGGCAGTGGGAAGCCATTCCCTGTGTCCTGTCCCTCCATCCCTTATCCCAAATCCCCCTCCAGCTCTCCTGGAGCTCCTTTAGGTGCAGCACAGGGATGATTATCATTGAACTTCCATTTCCTTAATTAATTTCTAATGGGTAATTTGGGATGTACAAGCACTTACTGTCAAACCCCAGAAACAGGCACTTCCCTCCTAGGCACTAAATCTCAGCTCCCAGCGTAATTAAGGAGCATTTATCAAGCTTTTCCCTAATTTTCCAGCCCCTCCCTGAGGTCTCTCCTCCTGCCTGGCTCCGTGTCTGGGGCTGATGGCAGGAATTTGGCCTTGTGTTTTCCCACACAGGGCTGGGGGGGTGGCTGAGATGTTGGTGCCCCTTCATCATCCCTGCTTGGCCTCATTTAACCCCCTGTGAGCCTTGGAGTGATTCCCTGTGCCAGCATCTCCAGGGATGGATGCAGTGGCCGAGGGGGCAGCTGGCATTCCAAGCCAGCATCCAGGAGGAATTCTGCAGGAATTCCCAGCCTTCTCTCCAGAGGGGAAGGTCTCCCCTCTCACTCCTCAGCATGGGAAAGGTCCAACCAGACTCTACCACTCTCATCCATCCCGAAATTTCAGAGCCAGCCCTTCCAAACCACAACCGGCTCCACTTGAGGTCTTCCCGGTGGATTAAAATAGCGCCGAGAATCCCAAAGCCCGGGACCAGGCAGTGTCATTTCCATTGGAAATCAGCTCTTGGGGGTGGCCTCCTCCCCGGGGACATCCCTGGGGACACCGCGGGCTGTTTGTTCCTGTGATGTTCTGGCTATTGATTTAAGGAGAAACAAGACTTGGTTAATTATCCGTGCCTGTGCTTGGCTTTGTTTTGTCTCTGCTGATGGCTGGGGCTGCTGTGACCCTCCACTTTAATGGCTTTCAGATGCCAGAGGTCTTCTTGTAAAGCCCTGCCCAGACCACCAGCAGAAAACAAACTTTGAGGTCGCAAACAGCAGAGAAAACGATGTTGTGTCTCCCGCACCAAACCCCCAACGTGAATATTTTTGTGAGGGACCGCAGAGCAGTTTTCACATCAAAAGAGCATTTTCCTGACGTGGTTACAGAGCAGTGACAGACTGATCTCCTCCCCGTGCAGGTACCTCTATAAATAATCAGACATATAATATTTCCACAGCTGTTTCGCTGCCAGATGGCTCGGCCTTTTTTTTTTTTTTAAAAAAAAAAAAAAGCTTAAAGTAACTTCCTTTGCAGAGGGAAAGGCCAACTCTGTCAGGTCCTATAAACTCATCCTTTGAGGAGCAGACACGTCCCGGAGACCTGGCTTTGAACCTGGAGGAGGAGTAACTTCTCAGGGATGGAGGAGCCCCGGAGTGAGCCCTGAGAAGGGCTGGGTGAGTGTGTGGGAAGGTCCCTGGTCCAACCCTAATGAACCCAGATGTTTGGAGGTGATGGGGGTGATGGACAGCAGGAACCAGAGCTACCCTGGACATCAGCACAGAGGTGGAGCAGAAACACAAGATTATTGATCGAGGAATGGAGCTGGGAAGGGGCTGAGGGAGCTGGGGGGGCTCAGCCTGGAGAAAAGGAGGCTCAGGGGGGACCTTCTGGCTCTGCAATCCCTGACAGGAGGGGGGATTTGGAGGGGGGTTGGGCTTTTCCTTCCTCCTTCAGGGAGTTCCTGTTTCATACAATCCCAGACTGGTTTGGCTTGGAAGGGAATTTTAAGTTCATCTCGTTCCACCCCCTGCCACGGGCAGGGACACCTTCTACTAACCCAGGCTGCTCCAACCTGGCCTTGGACACTTCCAGGGATCCAGGGGCAGCTTCTCTGCCCATCCTGTGCCAGGGCATCCCCATCCTCACAGGAAAGAATTCCTTCCTAATCTCCAATCTAAATGTCCCTTTTTTTTTCTTTTTTTTTTTTTTTTTTTTTTTTTTTTCCAGTTTAAAACCATCCCCTCTCTCCTGTCATTATTTACCTATGTAAAAAGTCCCTCTCCAGCTCTGCCTTCCACCTCCTCCTGCTGCAAAAGCCTGGCAAGTAAATCACACAATCAGAATCACAGAATACCCTGAGCTGGAAAGGACCCTCAAGGATCCTCGGGTGATGAGCTGCCTTCTGGTTGTCTCAGCCAGAAAAGGGGGTGCACAGCACCCAGGTCCAGTGTCTTGGTGTCATCTCGTGCTCTTAGGGGAGAAATTTTCCTCCAGCATGCAGGGGAAACCCAGGAAAAACACCCAACACACAGCTGCAGGCCCAGGTGCCTTGATATATTGATTTTTGGGTTGATTTTTGGTGCTGCTCAGTGAGGCCTCTTTGCTGAACGTGTGGAACATTTGCCAGGGATAGAAGGGGAAATGGTTTTGAGATGCACCAGAGGAGGTTCAAGCTGGATATTTAGGACAATTTCTCTGCTGAAAGAGTGGTGAAGCACTGGAACAGGGCAGTGGTGGAGCCAAAAAACAAATAGATGTGGCCTGGGGGCCGTGGTTTGATGGTTGTGGTGGGATTGGTCGAAAGTTGGACAACAACAACTCTACCATTCCTCATTCCTCCTGAGTCCAGCCTCGATTTATCCTTCATCCTAAACTGAAAATCAGCTCAGGGAGGGGGAAGAGCTGAGGGTCCTTGCTGTGCAACAGCAAACGTGTCCATGCCCTGTGGTGGTGCCGTTGTTGTTGGGGGCTCAGCAGATGGGAACCTTTATCTGCTGCCCTGAGCCCGACCCCGCTGGCACCACCACCTGCAACGTGCAGATATCTGATAAATAATTTGTTCTTCTCTTCCATAAAACCTCCCAGGGACGCACCTTTGAAAGGCTTGTTGTGCTTGCACGAGGCCACAGTGGAATAACATAAAAAAAATAGCTGTTTAAAAATAAACCCAGCCAGTTGTTATCTCTTTTATCCCCAGTTGTTTGTGTCCCACTCGTTCTGCATTGAATTCAGGCTGGGGAAACAATGAAAAATAAATGTTAATGTTCTGAGATCTGTGCCTTTTGTGCCAGCTCCCTGAGCCTTTAGGTTGGGAGGGCTTTGAAGGGGGCTCCAAAAATCCCTGCCAAGGGTGCTGGGCATGGAGAGCTTCCAAATGCTTGGAAAATCTCCTTTCCATGGAATACCTGATTCAAGGTCCTGGCATTTGTCTCTCCAAAGAGCTCTTCAGACTCCTTAAATTTTGCTGTGAGGTCCTTGTTGCCTGCATCAAGGATGTTTGATCCTTGACAGGCAGTGGTGGTGATTTTGGGAGAGACATCCCCAACCACCCTGTCATTCCACAGATCATGGAATATGCTGAGCTGGAAGGGACCCATCAGGATCATCGAGTCCAAATGGCACCAGTGAGGTGCCTGGGGACAGGGGTCAGTGATGGACCTGGGCTGATGGCTGGACTCCGTGATCTTAGAGGTCTTTTCCACCTTTAATGAGTAACAATCTCACAGCTCTACCCATTAAGTGATTTTAGTCCCTCCAATGTTATTTGAGGTTTTCCAGTGGAGCCAAATCCATGTGGATTTTAGGATTTCACACACCTGCCTGGCACCTCCAGGAGCACAGCTATTCCTGTGAGCTGGTCACACACTGGGAAGGAGAAGATGCCACATGGGTTCAAACAAGCATCTTCTGGCTCCCACTGACTGATGTTCCAGCCTGAGGATGCTGCTTCTGTTCTCCCAGTCCAGGCACTGAGGAGCAGGGAGAGCTGGAAATGAGCTCTTCTTTATTCCAGGGAATGCAGGGGTCAGCAGGGGAAGGGGCTGGTCCCCTGGCAATCACTCCACATCCCCTCCCCCGTTAGATTTTCTCTGCGTGGATCGTTCAGCAGGAGGGGAGGAAAGGGCAAAGCCCGGCTCAGCTGGAGCCCCTGCTTGTGATGCTGATGACAGACATGGCTTTGGGGACAAGTCCAACCTGTGCCACGTTGGATTCTACCCCCAAACATCAGCTCTCACCTAGAACACCAGAGGCACCAGCAGCACCAGCGCTACAGAGGTGTTTTCTGACGTTAATTAATCGAGATTAATAATCCCGTGGATTATTTGACCATTACCACCCTTCCTGCAAACCACAGGCAGGGGGGCTGCCCATAAATCAACCCTGGGCACCGCTGGGGCCCCCTGAAACCAATCCCAAAGCCTGCCATTTGTTTTGACACATCATCTCCTCCTCGTGGCTTCCACGCACCTGGGCCTGGAACGGCCGCTGAGGTCACCAGGCAAGTATGTGGAGTGTTCCCAAATTAATAGCACATGGGCTCAGTCTCCAGGCTCTTGGGCATAAGTTCAAAAAAATAGAGATATAAAATGTGAGTGATTTACTGGAGCTTTCCTAGACTGAAATGATTAATGGGCTGATTTACCGGCCTCGTTTTTTTTTTTTAATTTTTTTTTAATGCTGAAACCGATATATAAAAATTAAAGGGAGTGTAGAGGAAATGGTCATCACAAGTGCCTTTATCATAGTGCTAAGCAGAAAAAAAAAATGGCTCTGTGATGGCTGTATTTTAAATATTAATCCTCTGCTTTGTTTCTGAGTGGTGGTGCAGGAGTGTGAGCCGTGCCCGTCTGCTGCTGATGAGCTCGGTGTTAAATGTTTGAGGGATGAGATTCACCCGTGTGAGCCAGTCAGCTCGTGTTAAAATCCCCTCTCTAACCAGCCAGAAATGGTTTTAGGCCATGGAGAGACAACAGCTCTCAGCCCAGGGTGGAGTGACAGCATCTGGCACGGCGTCGGTGACGGGGAAGTTATCCCTGGCATTCCAGTGATGGGCAAAAGGAGGGCAAAGGATGAGCCTTTGGGGGATTTCTTTGGGTGGCAAAACAGCAGAAACGTGTCAGGATGTGGCTGTTGGGCCTTGGAGACATCCTGGTGGGAGACCATCCTGGTGGGAGACCATCCTGGTGGGAGACCATCCTGCTGGGAGACCATCCTGGTGGGAGACCATCCTGCTGCTCTGCTGGTGCTGCCCGGGGCTCCCCAGGTGGGAATTCACACCCAGCTGTGGGGTCAGCACTGCCCTGTGCTCCCTGCCTGACACACCCACTGTCACCGGGGGATCATCAAACCCTCTCTGCATCACCAGCTTTTCATCCTCACCTTTCTTAAAGCACCAACAAATGATTTTTTGTCTCCATTCAGCACCTGGAGCCACCGTGATGAGACCTCATGGTATTTGTTTTTACAACACCCAGGGAGGAATCCCCTCCTTGCAGCGATTCCTTCACAGAAGCTCATTCTGTTCCTTGATGTGGAATCACAGAACCATTTGGAACCCATTGGAAAAGCCCTCTAAGACAGAGTCAAACTGTCCCCCAGCACTGACCCCTGTCCCCAAGTGCCACATCCACAGGGCTTTGAAATCCCTCCAGGAATGGGAACTCCCAGCGTGGGAAGCAACAGCCAGATCTGCCCCAACCCCCCTCGGAGCTGAGCTGAGCTGAGCTGGTTCCACCTTCAGAGCACACTGATTACTGTCAGGTTTAATATAAGTATTGCAAGAGGCAGGATATTAAAATAAATGCCTGCACAGCCAGGTTGAAATTCTACTTAATCCAGCAGAAAAAAAAACCAAACCAACCCAATATTGATTTCCCAGGCACAGGGGGGACACCCTAAGTTACCAAAAATGGATGGAGGTGACTGAGGGGGTTTTGCCCTTTCTCTTTTTGCAGTATCAGTGGGTGATCCTGGCTCTGCAGCCAGGCAAGGATTTTGCTCCACTGGAAACGCAGGGAAGAGTTAATTTTCTCAATTTGGAACATCTATCTGTCATGTGCCACTGCTCTGTAATTACGACTTTTTCTGCTTCTTAGAAAAAGGTTATTACAAGAGCCTTTTAATCTAAAAGGCCAATTATATTAAAACAGTGGCTTCCATACTTAGATCCCCCCTTTATACACACAGGCTATTGTGTTGGGTGTAAATTTAGCAAACTGCATGGAAGCTTTGCTTCGGGGAAGCTTAAAAATATGATTATTGCTCGTATCAATGTGAGTACCAACAGTTTATGGTAGGTTTAGGAGTTTAGGAGCCCCAGCCACGCTCAGATTTAGGGATATAAAATCTCCTTTGCACCTCTGCGTGTCGGGAGCGCCGCTGGCTCCAGGTCTGGAAGCGGGAGGAGGTGGATTTGTAGCTGATGGGTTCAGGCGAGGTCTGCGAGCCCCCCCCAAAAAATGCTCGTGGATGCCTCGCGGATCATCCCAACGAGGCGCGAAACCCCGAGCGATTCCCAACCCTTTGTGGGGGCTGAAATCCCACAGGGGCAGAGAGGGAGGAAAACTGCCCTGTGTTTTCCATCCCCTTGCGTTCCCGATGGGATAACGCGCTATTCCCCGCCCCGGGATGATCTGCTGTGGGAAATAATCAGCTGGAAGGGCGTGGAAAGGGTGGAGTTCTCAGGGGTTCTCCTGTGTGGACAGTGGTGATAATTGAGGGGCTCGTTAGGAAGCGAGGGGTGCACACACCGTTCCTGGAGGATTGGCCACGGGAATGGCAGTTTTGCAGGAAATTTAGGATAACGCCCTCCTGTGGTCATGTGAGCTCTCTCAGCTCGTAATTACTCTGTTTCTCAAACCTTAAGATTTTACAGAAACACAGAATCCTACAACGCTTTGGGTTGGAAGAGACTTTGAAGATTATCCAATCCCACCCCCTGCCATGGGCAGGGACACCTTCCACCAGCCCAGGTTGTTCCAAGCCCCATCCAACCTGACCTTGGACACTTCCAAGGATCCAGGGGCAGCCACAGCTCCTCTGGGCAACAACCTGAGGCTGTTTTGTCTTGTCCTGTCACTTGTTACCTGTGAGAAGAGACCAACCCTGGCCTGGCTCCAAGCAGGAGCCTGGAGCAGCGTATCCCATGGGAATCCACCACCCTGCTGCCCTCAGGAGCCACCTGGACAGAGCCAAAGGCTCCGTGGGGACACAGAGAGCTGAACCCCTTGAGTCTGGTGAGAAGCTTGGGCTGTGCTATTAACATTATGCTCATTATTATGGTCAGAATTGAAAGGGCAGTGTGGGAATTCAAAAGCTTTGGGGCAGCTGGCAGCTGATTTTCATCTGGAATAGCTGGTTTGGGGTCTGGAGCCCTGATACTGTCTGCCTTTGCCTCTCCTGAATCAACAATGCCACGTGGTTTAAGAAAGGTTCTCTGCCTACATCTCTTAGTTATGCATTTATTTAATCTCAGCCCGGCAAGGAAGGTGTTTTAAGCTGAAAATATCCCTGGTTCTCCAGAGCTGTGATAAATATTGATGCAGCATTTCAAATGGGACGTGCTGTGCACAGGCAGGGCTGGAAAGCAGCCAGGACTGGCTCGCAAAGGCTTCAATAAAACACGAGTGCCACAAAGGGTGAGGGTGAACAGTGATCCCAAGGAGCTTTCCAGGGCTCTGCTGGTGCAGTGAGGATCCAGGGAGCATCCAGGGAGGATCCTTCCCCGAGATCAACCGGGAAAGGCTCCCTGCAAATTCCCTTTGACTTCACACCCACCCTGTCAATTGGTTTTACAAGACCACGTGGTAATACTGGAAAAGGGGAGATGTCATAATCTCAAATTCTGGCCCAAGGCTTTTGTTTCTGACAAATGGACAACCCCCCTCGAAGCCTGGTAATTAATCTGATGGATCTTTTCAATTTTATCAGCCCCTTCTGTGGCATTATTCTTTGATCTGTCACTGAAAACAAACCCGGTGACAACGAGGTAAAGCTGCTCAAAAAGCAGCCTCGAATCTCTGCAGTTCCCTGGAACTGCTTTTCCACCTCTCTGGTGGTGTCTCAGCTCCTGGACACCTTAATCAGGGGCTTTACAACTTCCCACAAACATTGTATGAGGAGAGCAGGGCTTGTTGATGGTCAGGATTTGGCAGAAGTGCCTGTCTTTCTTCCAGCTCTTGTTGTTAAATTAAATTATGGCCTCGAGGAGGGGAGGGTGGGACATGTTTTACTGCTTTCTAGGAAGCACATTTGGTGTCCAAGGCCAGGTTGGATGGGGCTTGGAGCAACCTGGGCTAGTGGAAGGTGTCCCTGCCCATGGCAGGGGGTGGGAGTGGATGGGCTTTAATGTCCCTTCCATCCCAAACCTTTCTGGGATCTTGGAATGCTGAACAGGCCACCATGAACTCTGGAACCAGCTGAGCTGAAATTCAGGGCTCTCTTCTCCAAACCAGCCAGGCTGGAGGTGATGCCTCCTGAGTTCACAGGAGAGGAAAGACTGGAATCCATGGCTTGATCCATGGCCAATAAATCCTTCTTCAGCAGGATTTACTGGCATTTTTTATGAGGGAAGCTGTCAGGTTTTTTAAGAAGCAGTGGTTAAGTTATTCAGCAGCCTGGTCAAAAAAAGGGTTTTGTGGTTCCTGCTCTCATCAAATGGACCCTTCACAAAAAAACCTTCAAGCCTGAGAAGCCCTTATTGCTCAAACACTCTCTGGCATTCCTGGCCCCTTTTTGGGATGGGGTGGCAATGGGGATAGAGGGAGGAGCAGGGTGGCTGTCCCTGAGCATCCTTCCCGTGCTGACAGCTCACCTTGGTGCTTGGGGCTGTCCCTGCCAGGGGCACGGGGAGCTGATTGAAGTAAATTAAGCTCCTGAGTAAATTAAATTAAGGCCCCCCTAATTCTGAAAAAGGCTGTCTACACCGGCATTTAACGAAGTTTAACTAATCCACTTTAGAAATTAATTCAGATTAAGTTCTCTGAGCATCCCCAGGTAGCCAATTTGGAAGGAAGGAAGGACAAGGACGTTCAGTAATGCCTTTAGTTCAGCTGAGAGGCTTTGGTGGCCACGCAGATGTGAAGCCGGGGCTGCCTGCAGGCACTAGAGGGGGAAGGGGGGCTCAAAAAAGCCCAAACCCACTCAGAGCACAATGGCAGGTTTTCCTGAGAATTTTTCTCCCTGCCCAACTGCTTTTATGAGGAAAAAGGAGAGAAACCTTGCCCGGAGCTGGGCCCTGGGTCACTGAGGAGGCGACGCTCATGCTGGGGACAGCCCCGAGCTCTGGGGATGAGGCACCTTCCTCCTCCTTTCTGCTTTCTCCTTTATTTTTTTTTTTTTTTTTTTTTTGTTCTAAATGCCAGACAGGAAATGTCTTGATGTAATATTTAACACGGGGGCCTGGGGGACTCGGTGTGATTGAAGACAGGATCTTCATTTTGACAGCTTAATGCATTTTACATGACGGGCGGAGGGACCCGGCGCTGCAGCTCCTTCCCCGAGTCCTTGCATGACATCCAAACCCCAACCCTTTGCCCTCCTGACCCCTTTTCTTTTAAGAGCTTTTGGGCATCTCGAGCCTCCCAGGGTTTCAGTAAAGTGTAATCTGGTGATAAAGGGGAGGAGAGAACAAGCAAAACCGAATTTCCCCCCCTAGATATCGCCCGTGTGGGACGGATGGTGATGGGATTACTGGGAAAAGAGCCTTTGGATTGAGGGGATTAAACCTTATCCATGTTTTGAGGCATTCACAGGGGGTGGGTTTGGTGTTCTGGTCAAATTATTTTGAGATAATAATCATCATAATAATAATAATTGGCAAGTTTGCCCACAAATGGGAATTTTGGACTGCAGTCACCACAGTGCTTGCAAAGGATTTGCTCAGGAGTTAGGGAAGAAAAGAAAAATGAAGTTCCAGGTTTATGGTGGGAATTCATTGAATTTAGATTAATTGGACTCATTATTAGGGTCATTTTGCTGGGCTGGCAGATAGAGGAGAGAGGTCAGCTGGGTTTCAGGAGAGACACCAATGTCACCTGCCCTGCCCCATTAGTGCCATATACATATACATTATATATTTACACGGCCATGCCTGTACAGCTGTGTCTCAGCCCTTCAAACAAGCTCCAAACAGCCCAGATTCAGGTTATATTAAACATCTTAAAATGATATTTTAAGCCACCTTTAGTCTAAATCATACTCTGAGCCACTTAAACCCGTTTCTTTGTGTGCTGCAGGAATATTTTGGCTCAGGAACTGAGTAAAAGGGGCTCTGCAAGTGGTGGTCAGGGTGGGAAATCCTGCTTTCAGCTGAGTGTTTACTGCCAAAAATCACTGTTTTGCCATTTGTGGTGGGTTTCTTTCGATGCATTTGAAGACAACCTGGCTGGGGGATTTGGGAGCTGCGTTGCTGGAGGCAGAAAAGCCCCACACATCTGTATTCCTGTGATGTGCCTGAAGCCAGCCCTGCTGGGAGCAGGATCTGAGCCCCTGGACCCTCATCCCCTGCACAAACACCCCGAGTGCTGAAGAGCTGAGGGTGGGGAAGGACCCGGTGAGGCACAAACTGTCCCTGCTGGGAGATACACACTCCTCAATGCATAAATCCAATATATTCCATATAAATCTCCTCTTAGAGCCTGTTTTATTGAACCAACCAGCGTGTTTCTGCACTTGAGAGGCTGTGAGAGCTTTATTTATTAGCCCTGCACCACGAGAGCCTCCCCCGTGCCTTTGTCTGCTTTATCTCGCCTGTCACACGGCCCTGGGCCTGTATTTTTGGGGGGAGCTTCGTCCCTGAGGCAGAACCCTTTGTTCCTGGCTGGAAAAAGGAAGGCATCAGCTGGGAACGTGTTTTCCAGAGTGGTCAGCCATCAGAACAGGCTGCCCAGGGAAGTGGTGGCATCGCCATCCCTGGGAGGGTTCCAAAAACGCGGTGCCTGAGGACACGGTTTGGGGGTGTCCTTGGTGGGAATGGTTGGACTCCACGACCTCAGAGAGCTTTTCCAAACTTCCCAGTTCTCTGATTCTCTCTGGAGCAGCTCCTCCACAGGGAATGGAGCTCTTTGCTCTCCCTGGGTGTTAGGAGGGAGTTTTCCCTCCCGACCTTCCCGTGTGTCCCGGGAGCCAGCCAGGCTGGCACACACGCTCTGCCTCCTGGCAAGGTGAGTCTTCTCCAGGAGATTTCGGGTGCAGACAGCATCCACCAGTTATCCCTCTGGCTAGCAGACAGCTTGTCAGCCTGCAGAGGATCCTCTCCCTCCAGGGTGCAGATGCCACCCCCACCAGCACACAGGAGGTGACCGTGACAGGTCAAACACACCGCCCTGAGCTGGGAGAGCACTGAATCCTTGGATTGCAAAGGGAAATGGGAAGGAGAGATGGAACCAAAATCCAGTTTTTTCCCCAGCTTGGATGAGCACCGATGACCCAAACCTGGCTGGGATACACCAGGAGTCAGCTCTGTCATGCTGTAGGCATCAGCATTCCCGTCATCCAGTGGTTTTATCTTTTATCTTCCTCATCTGCTTGTCCTTCAGGAGGCACAACAAGGGACGTGGAGGGCTGAGAACAACAGAGCAGCCCTTGAGTGTGCTGCTGGACATGATTAACACAGTGAAAGCAGCACTGACAGTTCAGGGCTTTAAGCTGCTGATGTAAATGTGCATCTCCTGCTGTAGCAACGGGCCCATAACAAGGCAAAAATTAACATTATGGAGTTGTGGCTCCGAAGCATTTTTCCAGAGAAGTCATGTTGGATGTTGTGTCTGAGAGCACAGCCTGGGAATATGACTGGAGGTAGACACTTGGTTCAGATTTATATTAAGTTTCCAGCAAACTCAGGGAATATCAGCCTGTCTGACCTAATATTATGTTGATTCCAAAGTAATTACATTTGTTATTTGCAGGATCTGCAGTAAATCGAGTTGTGGCAGTTATGGGGATGCTTCACAGAAGCAATTTCAGAGATCATTAAATATATCTTCCATTGGTTACACATCACATTAACCCCTCCAGCGCCTCAAGAAGGACGACATCCTTTCACCAAAGAGGCAATTTTATGGGAATAATGCCAAAGGCAATCCAAGGGAGATAAATTCCGGAAATGTGTGCAATTACTGCACACACAGGTCTGCTGTTGGCTACAAAGACACGAGGATTAAAAAAGTTGGTGCAAGGCTGGTGGAAACTCCAGACAACCTGCACCACCAGGGTGATGCTCACCTTGAAACAAAGGATGAGGAGCCTGGGATGGCTCTTTCCCTCTTATCCCATCCATGTCATGCTCCAAAAAGAGTGGCAAAATAACATTACAGGAAGGCACAGGGGAATCTAACCCTGCTCTCCAGTTCAGCACATTTCTGCTGCCTCTCTGTGTTTGAAGATGATTTAAAAATACCCAGAACACGTTCAGAGGGTGGAGAGGGAACATGAACTGGTGTTTCCTGCCACAGGGGGAAGTTTGCTGACCGCCAAACCACGGGTGTGCAGGAGCCTCCCCAGCCCCACAAGCACTGCTGCTTTTCCCCTGCCAGTCTTGGAGGTCTTTTCCAACCCAAAACCCATTCCATAATTCCACGATATCCTTGCAACCGGTACCCAAAGTCTCACTTGGTGCACAAGTGTGAAGGATTGGGGTCTAAACCAGAAGCAGGCAAGAAATGAGCTGTGCTGGAAGACCTGGAGGAGAAACTCTCCTGAGATCCATTTTGTTGGGGCTGATCTAATTCAGCTCTCGCCTGATGCAACGTTTAATGTTCTAACGTGATTTTGGCCCATCTTCAAGCTGGCCCCAGCCTTTTGCTGGCCTGTGGTTGCCTCAGGAGCTGTTTTTATTGTTGGGTGGCAGTTTTGCCTCCCCACTCATCAATCCTTGCAGCAGAAATGGGATGAGCAGCTTTTTTTTTTTCCTGGGACCTCATGAACGTGCCCGGGGATTGTCCTCCGGCTGCTTGTGGGCTCCTGACAGCAGGAATGACATCTCAGGGACCTCCAGGGCATGGAGATGGCTCTGCTGAGCTTATTACAAGCCTTGGACCTCTTGTGGTGCCAGGGAACATCTCTCCAGTGGCTCCAGCCACAGCTGGGAGCATCCCCTGAGCAGAAATCACTCACTCATCTGTCCATCCCTCCCACTGCCCCCTCCCCAGTGGCTACACCAAGGAGGGTTTTACACCCCAAAATTAACCCAGAGCACATCTGCTGCCTGTCAGAAGGAAAACATCTTTAGTGGGGACATCCCTCCTTCCCGTGCTGGGAATTTTCACAGCTTTAATGAGGGTTGTTTTTTTTTTGGTGCCCTTGTTGAGCCACGAGGCTGTGCCAGGGGCGAGGGGTGCCCTGTGTCACGTACCAGCAGCACCACCCATCCCAGCAGCACAAACAGAAGCTAAAAATACCCAGAAATATCTTCCTTCCCCATTGCAGAGCCACAGCCTGTACTGGGAAGGGGAACCCCTGCCTTGGAGACACGAAATGTTTTGGAAAATGCAAAGAAAAGGGAACAGGGAATAGGCAGTACAATTTCTATGCCTTTTTTTGGGGTGGAGAGGAACCTCAGGTATCTCACACCTCCAGCCCTAAAGGATTTAGCAGCCTTTGGGCTGGAAAGGTATTTCCCAAACCTGCCAAATTGTGGCTGCCCACAGCTCTGGGTGTCAGGGGTGGGAGCTGAACAAGCAGAAAGTATCTCAAGGTTCCCCCTCACCCTCTTGGAGCCACATCTGGGCCTGTTTTCCACAGCTGAGACACATCCTCTGCTGGCCTGGTCCCACTGCAGGATTTACAGGGAAAAACCCCTCATGGACATGATTATCCTGTACCTGGGAACAGTAGTTTTTTTGAGCAGCAAGGAGTTGGAAGGTTGGGGCACGAGCCAGATTTTAGAGGTGATAAAGACCAGACTTGCTGGGAGGTGAGGACCTAAAGGGAGAGGTGACATTTGAGGGGAAAGCAAGTACAAAGAACAGCTGTTCAATCCTTCTTCCTGAGGCTCCTCTCCTGAGCCAAAGGAGAGCTGGAGGCTGCAGCACCACGGTCTGTGGGATGAGCTCTGCAGATTTGCTCAGGGCCAAGAGATACTTTGGAGGTTCTAAACTCTGGTGCTGGACCCAGATTTTGTGACCCCAAAATAGGAAGGACGTGGAGCTGCTGGAGAGAGTCCAGAGGAGGCCATGGAGATGCTGCCAGGGCTGGATCCCTCTGCTCTGGGACAGGCTGGGAGAGCTGGGGGGGTTCCCCTGGAGAAGAGAAGGATCCAGGGACACCTGAGAGCCACTGGCAGGGCCTAAAGGGGCTCCAGGAGAGCTGGAGAGGGACTGGGGACAAGGCATGGAGGGACAGGACACAGGGAATGGCTTCCCACTGCCAGAGGGCAGGGAGAGATGGGAGACTGGGAAGGAATTGCTGGCTGGGAGGGTGGGGAGTCCAGGCAGGATGGGCAGAGCTGAGTCCAGCCTTGGCTGGGGGTGTTGAGGGTCTCCCTCCTCATGGCTTTAGTTTTCTTCTTTTTTTTTTTTTTTAATTCCCTCACCTTATGAGGAACATATTTCCAATAATGCCCTCGGAAGGAGCTGGTGGTGATGGAGTGGTCTGGCTGTAATTTGCCTGCTGCTGAGTGTAGCGTTTCAATCCTGGCTGAATTTGTGCCTATAATTTATGAGTTAATGCTTCCCATTGTAAATTATATTTAAGGGGAAAAAAAAAAAAAAAGAGGCTTATTTTTTCTCATTTTTAGCCAACCCTAATGTTTATGCTTTATGTGCCATCAGGAGAAATAAAGCAGTGCTGGGTTCTCAGACTGTGTTTTCAGCAGGTAAAAAACACAATTATTCAGCCCAGGGAGCTCTATTTGATACATGAATAGGGCACAATGAAAAGGCATTCAAAGCCTGATCCAAAGCCTCTTGAAATCTTCATCAGTCTATTTTTTTTTATTTATTTTTTTTTTCCTGGAGATTATAGAGCCAAAGCCACCACACACACACAAAGGGGAAGGGGATCCATCCACGTTGTTTCTCTCTCTCCCCATGGGGTTCTGCCATCACTCAGGGCATCATCCAAACCCTCCTGCAGCTCTGGCAGCCTTGGGGCTGTGCCCACTGCCCTGGGGAGCCTGGGCAGTGCCAACCACCCTCTGGGGGAAGGACCTTTCCCCAATATCTACAGAACCATAGCAGAAATTATCAGTTCATGCCCCAAATTCCTCTCATTTCTCCATGTGATGACTGATCATCCTCGAGGTGTTCAAGCTCCTCTGACCATGGGTGCACCCAGATTTACTCTGGGGGTCCTTGGGGTGTCTCCAGATCCTCCCTCTGAGCAGCACCCTGGGCTGCTGAACCCAAATATCCTGCAGAAAATGGATTTGTAATGGGCTGGTAAATCAGGAGCAGGGGACACAGAGGTTCTGGGGGACCACCTGGAAAACAGAGCCCAGCACAGCCACGATGGGACTGACCTGTGGATTAACATCACTGCAAGCAACTGCCTGTCTCACCTCTCACATTTCAGAGTCCATATTTTATATTCAATATTTCCTATTTCCCATTAATTTATTTGGGGCAGAACAAAAGGAAGAGGCTCGTTGTTTGTGAACTATCACAAAAGATAAGAAGAATAACAATAAACCACCCCCACCACCACCATTAGTGTTGCTCTGGAGTGGTTTGTTTCAGCTTGTTAGTTTTAATTTAAAGCCTTTTCTGAACATATGCTGAAATGGAAGTGAAGCACAAGCAAACCTCCAGCCTTTAAACAATCCTGGAATGAAACATTTTTTTTTTTCCTTTTACAAGGAAATTGTTTCCTTCCTGAAACTATTCACTGAATCCAAGAGGAATAGTTAATGGCCTCCACGCACTTAAAGAGTTGACATATTTTCAAGGGAATTCACTGTAAATTCCACAGAAATTGTGGGTATTTTTACATTTCATTTTGCCTTCCCTGCAGCTATTTGTTTCTGTAGTTGGTTTTTGTTTTCCCCAGCCTCAGGCTGGTTTTCTGAGAGCAGCAGCAGCCAGCCAACACCAAACACAGATCCCACAAGAAACAGAATAAAACCCCCCTTTTTGCAGGTTTTCTTATCCCCAGCCAAGCTCCTTACAGGAATTTTCAGCGAGCAGATAAAAAAAACTCCAAGTGATCCTATCTTCACGTTGAATAAAAGCACTGGCAGAGCCTTAACTTTAAATATTTCCTATTTGTTTCTGTCACATAATTTTAAGCTCACTGTAGCCCGGAGAAGCCCATGACCTCATTCAGTCAGAGCAGAGTGGAGCCAACAGGAACCAGCCCTGCTGTGGCCTCAGCACAAAATCCCACAAGCAAGAAAAGCAGAGAGTTTGGGGGGAAAAAAATCCTTCTTTTCAAGCATCTTTGTGGTGTGGGTTTATACAGATGGAGCAACAGGGAGAAGGAAGGAGGGAAATCCAGAGCTAAGGGGGTGCTGGAGCATCCTTTGGAAGTGTCTGTCACATCCCAAGTGTCCAAGGCCAGGTTGGATGGGGCTTGGAGTGACCTGGGCTGGTGGAAGGTGTCCCTGCCTGTGGCAGGGGGTGGAATGGGATGAGCTTTAGGGTCCCTTCCCACTCAAACCATTCCATGATTTAACCATTGCACTTTTTCCCAGCGTGGGCTATCACTAAACCTCACCTTTGACTCCTACCAACTCACCTACCCCTCACCCCACAGCTTTCCCAGGATCCTCAGTTACATTTTAAGGGCATTTACCCCTGTGCCTTTGAGGCCTCTGTGGGAAGGGTTGAAATCTGGCCTTTATCTCCTCCCAGTTCTTGCCCTTTCCCTCTTCATCCAGGGATTCAAAGCTGCCTTCGCCCCTCCACACAGAACCCGCCAGAGCAGACCAGACACTTGTGCTAATTAATATTTTATGGGCTGATAGACTCTTTTTTTTCTTTTTTTTTTTTTTTTTGCCTCAGCAGCTGGTCTTAAATAAAGACCAATTTGCAGAAGTGTTAATTAACTCTAATTATGAGGCGCTTTGGTTGTGGCTTCTCCGAGGATTTCCGTCTGCGGAATCACACGGAACAGCTCAGCCCCTCGTCCCCACTGCACTGCACACTCACCAAGGCAGCTTTTTCCAAGGATTCCACCTGCTTCCAGTTCCAAACAAACAGGGGAAATACTGAAAAATAGGGAAATATTGAAAGGCAGGGAGAGATGGGATATTGGGAAGGAATTCTTGGCTGGGAGGCCCTGGCACAGGTTGGGCAGAGAAGCTGTGGCTGCCCCTGGATCCCTGGAAGTGTCCAAGGCCAGGTTGGAGCAGTCTGGGTCAGTGGAAGGTGTCCCTGCCCATGGCAGGGGGTGGCACTGGATGGGCTTTAAGTTCCCTTCCCACCCAAACCATCCTGGGATTCTCTGAATTCTACGGGAATGCTGGAATCCCTCCCTGACTGAGTGGACCGAAATGCCCACTTTTCCAAGTGGACATTTAAACCTGGGGAGCATTTAGAAGATTAAAGCCTGATATAAATGACAATTAGGTCCATTATTGTCCTTTCAGCAGCAGTGAGGGAAACATTTTCCAGTTCTGGAGGCACTGGAGGAGCAGGTCCTGGAAGATGTCCCTGCCCAGGGCAGAAGGGATGGAGGGACAGGATCTTGAATATCCCTTCCGATCCAACCCCAGGGAACCCTCTGAGTTCAATCCACACACGTCATGCTTTGCCATTACATTTACCCGAGCTCTAATTAGCTTTCCCTGACTCATTTCGTTGGCTCCACGAGCCCAGCCTTCCCCAGCGTTCCACGCCGGCTGCCCGAATCCAGCCCCGGAGCTGGATGAGGCGCTAATGAGGGGGAAATCAATTAGGAGCTGTGACACGCCGCGATGGCTCCGGCAATTAGCCCTGTCTGCAGCGATGAGGCTGCGGTGACAAGGCGACAACGACAGCACCGTGTCACTTCACAGCCCTGCCGGTGGCTTCCAGCGCTGCCACTCTCCGGGAGGACAATTCCCGCTCTGCTCCCGCTGGAAAGCGGCGGGATGAGGGATCTGCTCCCTTTAATTGGCAGCAATCGGGGCTGGGGGGTTCATTTTAAAGGGGTGATTCCTCGGTGCTTGAAGCTCCCGGTGAGGGTGGAAAAAAGGCAGTCGGATGCTGTGGCAGGATGGTTTAACATCAGCTGCCCCCAACCAACCTTTATTGCTCCTTTAAAATCGTGTTGTAAATGATATCCGAAAATAACGATGATGATGATGATGATGATGATGATGATGATGATGATGATGATGATGATGATGATGATGATGATGGGTCCCTGAGAAACCTGATCCAGTGGGGATCTATCCTGGTGGTGGTGGAGCTGGAATTAGATGCTTTTTAAAGGTCCCTTCCAACCCAAGCCTTTCTATTACTCTACTACTACTGTTATTACTATTACTTATTACTATTATCATTGTTATTATACTTTCATTCTTATCCTTATTAATTCATCTTCCTCTCCTTCTCCTTCTTCTTTTGTTATTATTTTATTATTATTATTATTATTATTTATTATTATTATTCTTATTAATTGTTCTGCCACTTGCAGCAGCTTTTATACTGATGAGCTTGGAGAAAAATCACATTGCAGCTCAACTCGAGGCAAAGTACTCACTACAAATTCAGATTTTTCAGCTACTTCTCAGCCCAAATTCTCCTCTCAGCTCCACAGGGCAGCGATGCCCCGGACAAAAATAAAACAGTGTGGACAACCAGTTGGGAAGCACAAATTAAATGAAATTATTAAGAGGACAGAGGAGGTTTCAGCGTGCCTAAACAGCCTTTTCCTTCACTTTATTTCCCGGCAAATCTCCTCATTTCTGCAGCGGAGCTAAACAGTCGGTTTAACTGTTTACCAAACCTCCTTAGAACCAGGGGAAAAAAAATAAATAAAAAAATAAAAAGGCCTTTTGCAGCAGTAACTCCTTCAAACAAAACCACCACGGGCCCATGAACAAGCAGCAGGCTCGGAGGGTCCCTGTTGAGCAGCGTCCCGCCCTGGGAGCCGCATTATCCCAAATCCCAAATCCGGGAGCGCCCATCCCGAGGCAGGTGGGGATTCCTCCCACTCGGGATGGGAAGGGGGGGAGGGTGGCCCAGCTCTCGGTCAGATGCTCTGCCAAAATCAGCCTCCTTTTGTCCACGAGCACGCGCCGCCTCCCGGCTTCCAAAGGGCGATTGGCGAGCTGGGAAAGGCCCGGCGAGTTAACGGGAACGAGCTGATTTACGCGCCATCTGCTAATCGCTCTCCTCTGCAGAGCTTGGAGAGGTTTTTCCCACTCTCCTTCTGTCCACCAACAGGAAATAATGACATCCAGCTCAACTCTTTTGGAAGAGATTGGCTCGGTGGTTTTGTTTTTGGGGTTTTTTTTACCTCTCGCTTCAGTTCCTCGAAGGGAAAATTCTCCCCCGGGGAGAGGAGGTTGATCCCTGCTCTCTGTCCTCCCTGAGGCCACGGGTTTGTTTTTTTGTTTTTTTTTTTTTTTTTTTATTGGGGTTGATTTTTGTCCCTGTAAGGCTCAGGATCAGCAGGCCAGGTTGGTGTGTGCTGGGTTGGGGATGGAAAGCAGAGTGCTGTGTTTATAGGGTGTATCGTCCTCGGCCAGAAATGCCAGCTGCTGATCCTGAGAGGAGCTGACTCGGCTTCCCAGCCCCTGGAAAGGTCAGGGTTATTGGGATCCCTTCCACTGGCCCAGATTTGCTCCAAGCCCCGTCCATCCTGCCCTTGGACACTCCCAGGGATCCAGGGGCAGCCACAGCTTCTCTGTCCAACCTGTGCCAGGGCCTCATCACCCTTCCAGCCAGAAATCCCTTCCTAACATCTAATCTAATTTTCCCCCTTGTCCCATCCCCATCCATCCATGTCAAAACTCACTCTTGGTATTTTTTATAAGCTCCCTTTATTTATTGCACGTGAAATTAAATTACCCCTGAACACCCCAGTGAATTTTGTTGTGCTCAGGGGCATCATCACCACTCCCTGAGGCTCCAAAAGAGCCTCCCTTCCCACATGGTACCATCCCACCAGCTCCAAGTCGAGAAGTTTTCCCTCCTTGGGCTTGAAAAAAAAGCGGTTTTAGGGCTTGAGCCCGACAAAATTCGAACATCTCTTCATATTGTTCCCTGAATTCCCAGGGATTTTCTTTCCCCTCGTTCCTTTTCCCTCACAGCTGCTCCTTAATGGAAAGCAGGGAGAGGGTTTTCCCCTCCTCCTCCTCCTCCTCCTCCTCCCTGACTTATTGCCTGTGTGCATTTGGAGGCTCGGGATTTTACGCTGGGGATCCCTGGATTGGTTTATTCTCTTTACATGGAATTTGGGAGAGCAGGAAACACATTGAGCTCCAATCACCTCGGGAATAGGTCACATAACCCGGAGAGTCGTGAACCTTTCATAACAAATATATATGGCCAGGTGTGGGAGCAAATGAATCCCACATGTTCAGCGGGAATGGGGCACGGAGAAGTTTCCTAGAGGCAGTAAATAGGAAGGATGTCGGCTTTCTCCTGATCCTGGGAAATTCTGGGTAAGCAAAGACGGATTCTTTCCTCCAAATTACACCCCTGATTTGATAGGATGATGTTTTGATGATCTCCCCCCGAACGGCTCCGGGGGCCGGCAGGACAGACCTGGGGATTGAAGGATTCCCGGTGGGATTGAAGGATTCCCGGTGGGATTGAAGGATTCCCAGCGGTATTGAAGGATTCCCAGTGGGATTGAAGGATTCCCAGTGGGACTGAAGGATTCCCAGCAGGATTGAAGGATTCCCAGCAGGACTGAAGGATTCCCAGAGGGATTGAAGAATTCCCAGCAGGATTGAAGGATTCCCAATGGGATTGAATGATTCCCAGCAGGACTGAAGGATTCCCAGAGGGATTGAATGATTCCCAGAGGGATTGAAGGATTCCCAATAGGATTGAAGGATTCCCAGCAGGAATGAAGGATTCCCAGTGGGATTGAAGGATTCCCAGTGGGATTGAAGGATTCCCAGCAGGAGCTGTGGGGCCTTTTCCGATTGCAGGGTTTGGGCCGTGCTCTTTGTTATCCGCTGCCTGTCATTGTGTAAATGGCCACGAGTGGGGATGGGGAAGTGTTTGAGGCCATTGCAGGTTCTTTTAGCATTCAGGGGGATCTCTGGGGAGCAGCAGGACACAGCTCTCGTGTGCAGCTCAGCCATGGGTGCTGCATCCATGGAAAAAGGGGGAACATCCAACACCTTTTATGCTTGGAATCCCAAGTTTTCCCACCAAATAATATCCATGGCTCCAGACTGAGCCCAGAGCACGTCCTGCACCGAGCTTGGGGTGAGCCTGGCAGGGTTGGGGTGTGGGATGGACCAGTGGGAAACACCAAATCTCCTCGTCCGGCTCCGAGCAAAGCCCAGACCTGGAATACATCACAAAGGTGATTTCCTGCATGGGAAGGAAGGAATAAATTGCTCCATTCTTCACCACCAAGCCCCCTTTCAGTGCCTGTTTGCACTGAAGGATGCTGAGCCTGTCCTTGGTGATCCATTATCTGGGTGTTAAGGGGTGCTGCGAGTGCAGCAGTGCCGGTGGCTGTGGGTGGTTGGATCATCTCCCACGGCTTCCAGGAGAGAATTCCTGGGCATGGCATATCCTGTAAGGGAAGAGGCCACTGATGTCAAAATTTCCATGTTTAGAACAGAGCCAGTGCTGGGGTAAGTTGGTGATGGCTGATGGCCACGTGTGGGACACCGAGATGTTCCAGGGGGGACTCAGCCAGGCACCCCAGGGGACAAAGGTGAAAACCAGTGGTTGTATCAGCTCTGAATGTCTGAAAAATAAACAGTGGGGGGCCAAAGGCATCTCCCACTGGGTGCTGCTGGCCTGGAGAGGCGAGCAAACAGTAAGGATGAACTTGCAGATATAGAAATACCTGCTGTGAAAAGATAACTGTGAGCAAACTGTGGCCCTGCTGGATTTATTTAATCTGTTAATGAATAAACATCAGGGGGTTTCTGCCACAGAGAACCTGAGAACTCCCAGATGAAGAGAACAGGTTTGTAAATAATCATCTTAACTGTTGGACTGGATGATCTGAAAGGTTCTTCCCAACCTAAATGATTCCCCTGATTCTAAAATCCTCTCTCCAGCCAGCAGCAGGTCTGGACCAGGCTGTGCTGGGTCTCCAGCACGATGCTTGTATTTGTCCAAGCTGCTCTGCAAAGCCCAGGGATCAGGGATCACACAATCCCAGACTGGTTTGGGTTGGATGGGTTCTTAAATCCCACCTTGTTTCAACTTCATGCCATGGACACCTTCCACCAGCCCAGGTTGCTCCAAGCCCCGTCCAGCCTGGCCTTGGACACTTCCAGGGATCCAGGGGCAGCCACAGCTTCTCTGGCAATTCCATCTTAGTCCCTTTCCACCCTCCCAGCCAGCAATTCCTTCCCAATCTCCCATCTCTCCCTGCCCTCTGGCAGTGGGAAGCCATTCCCTGTGTGCTGTCCCTCCACACCCTGATAAAACCTCCTAACATTGATTTTACACGGTTTTTTCCCCCCTATTTCAGCCCTTCCAAGTGGCTTTCCAGTGCTGTAATTTCACTCTGCCTCCCGTGGGGTCTGGATGCAGATGCAGACACCAAAATCTGCCCCCAGCTGTGCTTTGCTCCTTCCCCCTGCTCTGGGTTAGGGCCGGACCCCCCAGGAGCCCTCACATCGTCCCCGCTGATCTCCCCACGTGTGCCCGAGCAATAAGGGCTGGGACACTTCCTGTGGGAGCACAGGAACAATGCCAGAGGGGAAAAAAAAAAATCAGTCTGAAGTATAAAGTGGTTTCAGGAAGAGATTATTGACTCACAATTGCCCTGAGGGTTCATGGCAAGGGAGGAGGAAGTTTGGGGGGGGGGGGCTCGTCCAGCCGGTCCAGCCACACCTGGAGCCTGATCCAGGGGGGAAAGAGGGAATGTGGGAGGCTCATGATCCACCCCAGTTTCAGCATCTTCTGGGTGCACACAGCAAGCCTCTCACTATTTATTTTTTGTATTAACAACATTAATTATTGCAGGTTTTCCCTGCTCGGAGCACAATCCACCCTCCAAGTGGAATCCAAGAGCTGGCTGGGAAAGGCTGGCAGCATCCAGCAATCCCAGCAATGCTGCACTTGGCCAGGGAGCTGCCCAGGGAAGCAGTTTGGAACCAGGGAATTGTTTAGGTTGGAGAAGAGCTCCAAGACCATCAGTGTTCCCCCAGCACTGCCAAGGCCACCACTGACCCACGTCCCCAAGTGCCACATCCACGTGGATTTTAAACATCTCTGCACTGAGGCAACTCCAGCTGCACTGTGGGGGCTGAACTGCTCCCTGCTGGGCTCAGAGGAATGCCCACAAAAAGGCAGAAATAAGCTCAGGAAGTTTATCTTCCCTAAAAAATCAGCAGCGGGCTCAGAGCCTGAAGCAGTCACGGGCAGGGACTGAGATGCTGAACCACCATCCCAGAATGGTTTGGGTTGGGAGGGATATGAAAGATCATTTTGTTCCACCCCCTGACATGGGCAGGGACACCTTCCACTAGCACAGGCTGCTCCAACTTGATCTTGGGCATTTCCTGGGATGGGGCAGCCACAGCTTCTCTGCCCAACCTGTGCCAGGGCCTGCCCACCCTCCCAGCCAGCAATTCCTTCCCAATATCCCACTAAACCCACCCTCCTCCAGACCTCCTTATTTTACTTATTATTTCATTTAAAAGGGAAAACAGTCTCTCTGCCTGTCAATTGACCCACATGACATGAAAATACCCACAACATTCCCCCCAAAAACCCGTGCTGTTCACCTGGGGCTGCGTCTCCAGCCCAGGCTCACCTTTGTCAGGGAGGGTTTTCTTTCCAGCTTCCAAAGAATCTGCCAAGTTTTCACAGCTGAAACCTGCAGAGTAGGGATGCCCTGGGCGATTTATCTGCAGGATTTATTTGCAGGATGTCTGAGCAGATAAGAAAATAACTCTGAGGGGAAAACACGAGGCTTGAGCCCGCTCGGCCGGGATCTTTTCCGGCGCTCTTTGCTGATCCCTCCTCGTCCCAGCCAGCTGCAAAAAAAAAGGGAAATAAACAGATGGGAGAGAAGTTTTTCCACAGAAATGCAAATAGGTTGTAAAAATGTCTGCAAAAAATCTAAATAGTCGGTGAGAACGTGCCAGTTTGGATGAGTATTTTGACGAGGGAAGGGGAGGGGAAGAAAGGAGAAGTTAAAAGTTGTCAGGAGGGATTGTTTGGGCTCCCCAGATAAAAAACTGCTGCAAGAGCTGGAGTTTATTTAATTTAGGCTTTGAACCCTCTTAACAAGAAAAGAGCCCAGGCAGAAGTAAATTCAGAAGTCAAATTAAACCGGGCCTCAATGCAAAATGAACTTATTTCATTGTCACAAACTGATTTTTCCCTGAGGAGTTTTTTGGGAGGAGAGGATTGATTTTCCCAGGAAAATCTCCCCATGAAGCCCTGGAGTGTGGTGTCCCAAAGCAGGGGGACCCTGTGCTGGCTTGGCACCAGCAACCTCTGGATATTCAGGTCACAGCTCTGTGTGGTCAGAAATTCCCTCTGGGTTTAGTCTAGGGAGGAAAACCAACCCATTTAACTTTCTGCCTTGCTTTTGCTTTAACTTTTTCCAAGTAATTCTAATTTTTACAGATTTAAAAAAATTTTTTTCTTTCTGCAAACCTAAATCTTAGAGGTCTTTTCCAGCCTAAACAATTCTATAGTGGACTATAGTGAATATAGTGCACAAAATACAAATAAAAAAGGTACAAACATAAATATACAAATGCAAATGGTGTTTTCCTGCTCGATATGTTTGGGAATGAAACATCCTTGTGTTCCCCACCCTCCCAGCCAGCAATTCCTTCCCAATCTCCCATCTCTCCCTGCCCTCTGGCAGTGGGAAGCCATTCCCTGTGTCCTGTCCCTCCATGCCTTGTCCCCAGTCCCTCTCCAGCTCTCCTGGAGCCCCTTTAGGCCCTGCAAGGGGCTCTCAGGTGTCCCTGGATCCTTCTCTTCTCCAGGGGAACCCCCCAGCTGTCCCAGCCTGGCTCCAGAGCAGAGGGATCCAGCCCTGGAGCATTTCCATGGCATCCTCTGGACTGGTTCCATCATCTCCACATCTTTCAAGCCCAGCTCTTCCTTCCATCCCACACCGGCAGAGAGGTGTCTGTGCCTGGCACTGCTCATCTCTGAGAAGCTCCCACCCCACCTACACGGGGCTGAAGCTGCCAAAACCGTGCCATTCCCCGGGAGAAGGAGCTGAGGGGAGGGAAGGCGGGAGCAGCTTGGCTGGTGGGAGCCCAACAGAGACAAACTGCATTTTCACAGGGACCCCGGGCAAAAATAGCTCCTGGAACGTTCCTGATCCAGCATGTTTGAGAAGTGAGGGCTGTAATGAGTGTTTTCCATGGTTAAGTCACATCCCAGCCTCCTAACAGAGGGGAAAACACAAATCCATTCACCCTGGGAGAGGGCACTTCCGACCACCTTTAATTAAATCGTGAGCGATGGTGAGCGCTGATGGATGGAAAAGGGGGGTCAAGAGGTGTATCACTGACAACACAGAGAGTTTCTGTGCTGATGGTTGTTTCAAGTTGATGATTATAATTATTATGATCATCTGCTGAGAGTAAAATGGAATTTGGAAAGCTCTGGGAAGACGGAAAATCCACCAGGGGTGGTGTGAGCAATTCGTCAGGAACACCTCCAGGGTTCCTGTGGGGAGAGGAAGGAAAGGATTGGTGTTAATTAAGGAGTCAAGGATTCAGTGGTGATAACACCCTGTAGGTCCCCTGTCCTGGGAAAGCACCAGAAATCCAAGAGTTTGCTCTGTGGAGCATCCCTGTGCCTTGGGGTGGAAACAGCTCTGAGACCATGGAATCATGGAATGGTTTAGGTTGGAAAAGCCCTCCAAGACCATCGAGTCCAACCATTCCCCCAGCACTGCTCAGGCCACCACAACTCCCATCCCCAAGTGCCACATCCACAGGGCTTTGAAATCCCTCCAGAGATGGGAACTCCAAACCTCCCTGACCACCCTTCCCATGAAGGAATTTTCCCAATATCCCACCTGCCCCTCCCCTGGCACAGCCTGAGGCTGTTCCCTGTCCTCCTGTCCCTGTTCCCTGGGAGCAGAACCCCATTCCCACCTGGATCCATCAGGGATTGCAGAGCCAGAAGGTCCCCCCTGAGCCTCCTTTTCTCCAGGCTGAGCCCCCCCAGCTCCCTCAGCCCCTCCTGCTGCTCCAACCCCTTCCCAGCTCCGTTGTCCCTCTCTGGATGTGGATCCATCCATGGATACCTGTGACACGAGCCCTTTGCTCAGCAGTGATGGCATCAAGAGGAAGGTGATGGTGTCTGGGGCAGCAGGTTTGGGATAGAAGGAGCTGCAATCTGTGAGAAAACTTCCCTGGAGCACCACGGGGCATCCAGGGCCATCCCGAGGGGCTGCAGGAATGTCAGCTCCCAACTCCCACCCTCCAGCTGGCACTGCTATTTTTCCTATCCCCAAAAAAAAAAAAATCAACAATTCCCTAATAAAATCACTTTGGGTGCTGGGAAAAAAAAAAAAAAAAAAAAAAAAAACAAACAAAAAAAACCAACAACCAAAAAAAAAAAAAAAAAAAAAAAACAACAAAAACAAAAAAAACCACAACCAACCACATTCTGCTGGGAAAACAAAAAAGAAACCCCCCAAACCAAACCCACTCGTTCCGGGGGGTGGGGGAAGAGTCAAAACGATTATTAGCACAAATTTCCACCTCGTTATCGCCCGAGGTGACACGGCTGTCACAACGTGCCATCCCCACTGCGTGCAGATGACGGGAGGTGGCATCTCCTGTGCCCGGGCTGGGAAGAGGGTCCTGCCCTTCCCTGGGCACGACCTGGGCACTTCGGAGAGTGGGGGGCTGGAGATGGGGACCTGTCCCAGCATCCTCTGGATGCATCAGTTTGGCTGCTCCACGCGTGACCTGGAGCCACCCGGCAGAGGCAGCTGCAGCCGAGCTCCCAATTGAAAAAAAAAAAAAAAAAAAAAAACAGAGGAGAGGGACAAATAAATAAATAAATAAATAAATAAATAAATAAATGGGAAAAAAAAAAAAAAAAGGATTGGGAAGCGCAGCCAATCGCTTTTTCACGCCCAATTTGTGCCGGGGGCTGGGTGGGTGCAGGCAGCTGGTGTGCCGTGACCTACATTCCCAAAATCCCGCCCCGCGGGAATTCTGGACGAGGGAGACACGAAAGTTTAAGAGAGGAGGGGAAGCTTTTCAGAGACAAAAGCCCGGCGGCAAAACATCGGGAAAACTCCGATCCCTGCTCCGCCAAGAGGTCGGAATTTGCCCGCAGCCCCCCCCACGGCATCGGCGTTTTTATTCAGAGCATGAACAATGAATTTGCATCCCGGGAAACAAACGCACTCCCACATGCCCCCGAAACAAACAAATGGAGATATTCCTTTATTCCTGGGCCAGGAATCTTAATCTGGCCGATAAACAAAGCGGAGAAAGAAATGGCTCTGAATGTCGCGTCTCGCTGTGGTTCTGCTGAGGTTTATTTAGTCGAGGGCTGAGGAGAAAATAAAGTCAGCTTTGTGCAGGGAGAAATTTGATCCATCACGGTGACAAAGGCAGGGCCGCCACTTTGTGGGGCTGAGACGATTTTGTTCCTCCCAGCTTTTTGGTTTTCCTCGTGCTCCCTCTGCTTGCAGAAGCAGCTGGTGGGGAGAGGGAGGTGGGATGTTCCCATTCCCCCAGGATGGTGCTCACAGCACCACCCAAACTTACCTGCCAGCACCACCTGGCCTCTGCCACCAACACCAAGGAAAGCACCAAAACCAGCACATAAAAAAACTCTGAACACCAAGTTTGTTGTCGTTTTCTAACGAGGGGGGATGTTAGGGATCTCACTCCTTTCCTTAATTTTCCACTCTCATTTTCTTAAGAAGTAGGGAAAATTTATTCACTGAAAGGGGTTGGAAAGGGCTGCCCAGGGCAGGGGTGGAGTCTCCATCCCTGGGAGGATTTAAAAGGATGGATGTGGCACTTTGGGACATGGGTGGCCTTGGGGAATGGTTGGACTCAATGATCTTGGAGGGCTTTTCCAAACAAAACCATTCCATAATTCTAAAACCTCTGAAAACCACCTGCTCCTGTGCCATCTGCAAAGCCACATTCGATCCCTTTCTGATGGATATAAAATGATTCAGGTTTGCCAATTTTGTGGCTGAAGGTTCAGGATTAAACAGGAGGTGTTTGTGTTTGACAAGAGCCACATCCCAGGAATGCTCAGGCAGCGTCCCCAGGGCACGGCCCCAAAGAGATCTCCTTTCTTTTGAACTCCTCAAGCTATTTCAGACTAAATTTGACAGCCACCAGCGCTCCTAATTCTGATTTCCTTTAGGCAGGACACCACCCACCTGGCCGTGGGACTCACAGGGGGGCACATTTCTACTTCTTTGTAATTCCAGGGTCACAAGTTCATCTTCCTCCAACTGCTCCTCCCTTTGGAATTTTTCTCATTTCTTGACCTGACACAGGGAAGGTGCCCACCTAAATATGATCCTATTTCGCTTTCCAGAGCTCCTTTGTCCCTCATTATGAGGAACAATTTTCAAATCCTTTCGTAACTTCTCCCTTCAAGAGAGAAGGTTCAAACCGAGCGAGTTCTGAGCCAGCTCAGGGGGAACCCGAGAGTTTTTCTTTCCCACCACCATAAAAAGGGAAGACTAAACCCCTCTCTAATGGAATAAACTTGAATCCCCTCCAAAGCAAGCCTCCATTAAGGGGAACAGATTGCTTACAAGCCTGGCTGCCTCGCTGCAGAGACAGAAATTCCTGGATTGTGGCTCGAGCTTTAATCAGGCAAAAAATCCCACTGAACTCGCCGGGAATTTGAGGTCTCAAAATTTGCCCCCTGAAGCAGCCAAAGCAGCACTTTGTGCTGGATTCACATCCCTCCTCCCCTTTCCCTGGCTGCTGGAAGCACTCCCTGCTCTCTCCCACTGCAGGATGAATCCCTGCGAGTGCCGCAGTGTAAAATCCGTCGCATTAAGATGCTCCACGCCAAATTATTCCCTTATTAATTAGAACACGAGCTGTTCTGCTGGTGCTCCCCGTTCAGCTGAAGCAGAGGTTGGATCCTCTCCCCTGGCTCAGCCTCCTGGTCCAAGGAACCGGATTTTTCTGCTGTGTCTCACTTTGGGATTAAGAGGGATGCTTGGTGTGTCCCCTCACCCCGGAGGGGACAGACCCACCAGGCTGGGCCAAGGTCATCTGTGTGGGCACAGCCAGCCCTCTCCATCAGGCTGTAATTCCAATGAAACAGGAATCCTCTCTGTTTGGACAGGTGCAATAAATTAATCTCACATCTGGCAAAGCTCAGGCAGGGGTTCTCTCGGGCGAGACCATCCATCAGCGCTCGAGCTGCAGCGTCCTGGGCTCAGGGCAGGCAGGGGCTGCTGAGCCCAGGGCTGCTGCCTGTCCCCCCTGCTGGAACAGCTCCTTCCCAGCACCACAGAGCCAGGAATTTCACCCCTGAGTAAGATTTTGGAGTGTGGTGGAAAGGGAAACCTCGGCTGACCTTGGGATGGGGAACCGAGGGGGATACGAGGGATGTTGGACAGGACAGGGGGGATCCTGCCCATCAGCAGGGGATCCCAGGATGGCCAGGTTGTCCTACCCCAGGCTGTCCCAGGTTGTCCTACCCCAGGATGGCCAGGTTGTCCTACCCCAGGCTGTCCCAGACTGTCCTACCCCGGGCTAATTGTTGGCTGATTATTTATCCCAAACCATCTTTTCCAGCTGGAGGCTTCAGCCTCCACATTTCCAACCCGGGCCAAGGGAATGTCAGAGCTGCCTTTCAGACACATCTGATGAACACATCGAATCCCCCAGAGTGCTGGCTGGGAGGGGGGAAGGAGCCAACACCTCCAGGGGAGAGGCAGCTCGGGGGATTTTTTGTTAACCACCCAAAAGCACAATTCCTGAGGAAGAGCTCAGTGAGGTCCCACCACCCCCTTCCACCCTCCCTCCTGGATGAATCTGAGCCCAGAGGCTTTTGGATCCACAAAACCAGGAGAAAATAGAGGGTTAACAACTCTTTCCTTGGATTGCCGTGGCCTTGCTTTCTCCTGGCCACGTTTGGGACCGTGGGCTGCTTTGAAGCAGTGGATTTTAACATGTGCTTATCATCAGCCTTGACCCCCTGGAAGCCCAGAATAAAAAACCACCAGCACAAGTGCCCTGACCTTTAACTCCCAAGCAAAGCCTGCAGTGCTGAGTAATCCCTCTCCTAGCCCAGTGCCTTCACCTTCAAGGTCTTCAGGGAGCTAAAATCCAGATTCCTTCCTCTCTGCAATACTGGCAAGGAAAAGGGAACAAACAAACAAACAGGAAAGCTGCTCCCAGCTGGAGCAGAAGCCCAGGAGGGGAATCCAGGAGGTTATTTAAAGCTGGGAGAAGTTCCTCCTTGCAGCCAGGCTGCTGCTCCAGGGGAAGCAAGGCCGGTTATTCTTAGCTGGAGTGGAGGGAGCTGGGATATTGCAGGATATCAGCAAGATATTCCCAGGGGAGCAGCTGCTCCTTCACTTCAGGGAGTGTGAGTGGGCTCTGAGCTGGAGGTGATGGGTGGCTGTGGCATCTGATGTGCCCCGAGGTCAAATCAAGCCCTTCAGCTGTTGCTGAGGCACGAGGAGCATCAGAGGAAGAAAAACCATCTCTCTGGGGGTCTGGGAGCTCAGCAGTTTGGGTTGGAAAGGACCTTAAAGCTCCTCTTCCTCTGTGGGCAGGGACACTTCCCACCAGCCCAGGTGGCTCCAAGCCTTGTCCAACCTGGCCTTGGACACTTCCAGGGATCCAGGGGCAGCCACAGCTTCTCTGCCCAACCTGTTCTTCCCTTCTTCCCCACCCTCATGGGGCAGAATTTCTGAAAAACCCCAGCTCAGGGTTTTTTTTTTTTAACCACCTCAGGAACCTCCATCCCCAGTAAGAGCTTTCTGTGCACGATTATTTCCATGGCATTGTTAATTTGGGCACTTCTGAGTGGAGTCTTTGTTAATTCTGCTGATCATTCATCATTAACTGATGGGATGGATCCCAACAGCTCCAAAAAAACAGAGAAGTGAAAGAACTGTTTCAAAGATCTCATTTTCTTACCCCTCCCTGCCTTCACCCCACGGGTTAGGAAGATGTGGCATCTCTCAAATCCCGATGTTGGACCAGAGAAACACCTGGAATTATTGATGATGCCTGGAGAAAGGAAGGTTTTGGAGATTATGGAAAGGCTGGAGAGGGACTTTTCCCAGGGGCATGGAGTGACAGGACTGAATGGAATGGCCTGAAGCTGAAGGAGGATGGGATAGGTTGGATATTGGGGCACTTTCTGCTCCCAGAGTGGGAGGGACAGCACTGGCCACTGCCAAACAGAGCCAACTGGTGCTTCTGGTGCTGGGAACTACCAGTTGGAGTGTCCTGCTGTCCCTCAGGGACAGGGGTGGGCACCATTTGGGGGACCATTTGGCTTTGGAGAGGTGAGAACTCACGTTCAAAACCGGCAGGAGGGATCTGCCACCTCCAGCACTCCCCAGAGGAGGGTGTCAAAGCAGTGGCCAGAGGGCTGGGACGTGTGGAGGCAGCAGAAGGTGCTGCCTGGCTCCCCTGTGGCAGGAGAGTCAATGAGTGGCTCAGGGAACAACTTCCTCTGGAGGACACAGATAATTTACAGGGATTTTTATTTTTTTTTCCCTTTAAAAAAAAAATAAAAAATCACCAATGAATATTTCACAGGCCTGGAGGAAAAAAATCAGGATGCCTGAATAGCTCCTACCCAGGGAACACGGCGTGAAATCTCCACACCGAGAGTGCTATTTTTACATCTCCTTTTCTTTTTCTTTTTTTTTTTCCTTTCTTTTTTTTTTATTTTTCTTTTTCTCCCCCATATCACATAAATGGTGGCTGATTTTATGCTCCATGATTAATTTAGACACGGAATGATGGAAAGCCAGGAGCGCTCAGCCGGTTCGAAGAGCCATAAGAGATAAATAATGTGTGTTTACATAAGTGTCATCTCAATCTTGGCAACAAGGGATTGGCAGGAGCTTGCCAGAGGATGGGGAGAGGGGACAAGTGGGAAAGTTCTCCTTGGAGGTTTCAGCAAAGCCCCCCAAGAGGGGCTTCAAGCAACAGGTTGCAGTTTGGAGATCCAACCACCTTGGGCTGCCTCTTATCCTTGGATGTGAATCACGGAATCCCAGAATGGTTTGGGTTGGAAGGGACCTCAGAGCCCTTCTTGTTCCAACCCACAACACCTCCCATTAGCCCAGGATGCTCCAAGCTCCATCCAACTCAGCCTTGGACACTTCCAAGGATGGAGCAGCCACAGCTTCTCTGCCCAACCTGTGCCAGGGCCTCCCCACTCTCCCAGCCAGCAATTCCTTCCCAATATCCAAATTAAATCCACTATCTTTCAGTTCAAAGCCTCATTTTTCAAGGGGAAGTTCTTACAAGATCTTTTATGGGAACTGGGTTTCTGGGTATTTCTTCAACACCGCAGAATTCCCATTTCAGTTTTCCCATTTGGAGATGTTCCAGGAGAACATCTGTAGGTGTTCTCTGAGAACATCCTGCACTTCCCTGGCTGCAGCAGAAGGACCAGGGCTGCCACCAGAAGTCATAATGGCAGGTGAATTGTCCTACAATGTCTGGGCACTGGAATCTGCTCCCCATTCACCATCTGCTCCAAAGTCTTCCTCGCTGTGCACAGATAATACATGGTTTTCCTTTTTTACCTCTCATCCAGAGAGATCCTCTCATTCCAATCCCCCTGCCATGGGCACAGGCTGCCCAGGGAAGCTGTGGCTGCCCCTGGATCCCTGGAATTGTCCAAGGCCGGGTTGGATGGGGTTTGGAGTACCCTGGGAGAGCGGAAGGTGCCGGGCTTGGAACTGGATGAGCTTTAAAAGTCCCTCTCAATCCAAACCATTCTGGCATTCCACAATTGCTTTTAAATGACCTACTGAATTTTAACCAGACAGGGAAACCACCTTGGCTTCCCTGTTGCCTCCACAGGTTGAATTCTGCGACTCTTTTTCCAGGAAGCAAAAATTCTGCTCAAACCCTGTGGCGTTTGCACATTCGAATCCAGCTGAGCCAGGCGGTTCTGGCCACTTGCTGATGTGAAATGTCAGGGTAGGTGGTTATATAAATGTTATTTTTAGATGTGATTAAAAAAAAAAAAAAAAACACACATTCCTTTAATGCTAACACATTTTTTTTTCCCCCCCACTGGCTTTCTTGAATTAAGAGGCTGTGAGATATTTCGAGGCGGGATTGCATTTTGCTCGTGGCATAACAATTCAGCCTAATTGTGCATATGTTAATGGTTTGTTTTTTATAAAAAAGCCTTAGCAGGCTCCCAGGCTGCTCAGCAATAATTTGGCTTTGCACTGGCACAGACCTCCACCTATAAAACTCTTTTATTACCTGCGCTGAGATTGCAGGGTAATGGTTCTCGTCCTGCTCTCGGCCTCTCCAGGGGGAACCAGACCCAAGTCGTGCCTCCAGTCCTCCTGTTGGTGAAGAAAACATTTCATTTGGCACGTTTCCCTCAGCTGAAAACCCCTTTCTGCGTGATAAAAGGGGATAATAAATAGAAATGTTGGTGGGTTGGTGTGGGCTGTTCGTCATCGCTCGTGTGGGGGTGCAGGGGCAGCTGCCGACATCCAGGGGGGACCTGGGCAGGCTGGAGGGGTGGGAAGGTCAGGATCAACAAGGCCAAGTGCACCTGGCTTGGGACAAACACTGGCAGGGTGGAGAATGATGGAGAACAGCCCTGAGGAGAAGGATCTGGGGGTGCTGGTGGGGGAGAGGCTGGAGATGACCCAGCCCAGAAACCCCACTGCCCTGGGTGATCCCACAGTGAGGGCAGCAGGGCAGGGGGGAATCTGCCCCTCTGCCCCCTCAGGTGAGATCCCCCTGCAGAGCTGCCCCTTCCAGGGCCTAAAGGGGCTCCAGGAGAGCTGGAGAGGGACTGGGGACAAGGGATGGAGGGACAGGACACAGGGAATGGCTTCCCACTGCCAGAGGGCAGGGACAGATGGAACAGTGGGAAGAATTTCTTCCCTGGGAGGGTGGGCAGGCCCTGGCACAGGTTGGGCAGAGAAGCTGTGGCTGCCCCTGGATCCCTGGAAGTGTCCAAGGCCAGGCTGGAGGAGGCTTGGAGCAACCTGGGCTGGTGGAAGGTGTTCCTGCCCAAAGCAAGGGGTGGAATGGGATGATCTTCAAGGTTCCTTCCAGCTCAAACCAGTCTGTGAGACACAAGATGTGAAGAAGGCAAACTGGGCCACAGTGCTCTTTCTGTGCCCATCACAGGTGGGTTGGCAGTGGGATAATTGCACATTTACACCCTGTGGAATTCACAAACGGACTTGGACTGAAATGATGCTCCGTGTTGCAGCTCACCACATTATTCCGTATTTCGCATTCCCACGGTGTGTCCTGTCCTGCTGGGAGGCTGAGAAAAGCCTATTTTTATTTTTCTCTTTCTCTGCTTAATTTTAAGAATTTCTCTGGTGGCTGGACTGGCAAATAAATCGGGATTGTTGTTAAATAACTTAACGAGGCTTCAGGAGCCACAAAATATCCTGGTGGCAGTCAGGCCTCTTAGTGATGGAACATTGATCCTCCCCACACTAGACATATTCCTCCTATTTTAGCAGTTAGTTAAATAAAAAATGGTGATTGGGTTTTGAGTCCATAATCCATTCCCAGCAGCTTAAGTTAATATTTAACAATCTTTATGAGATTAGGGTATTAATTTCTCCACCTCGGCACAGGCGTCGCTGGTTGTGGTTCCACCCTGAGTGCTGGTGCTTGATCCACCACCCACTGGGGTCGTTTTAAGTGGAATAAAAAAGAGCAGATAAAGGGATTTGTTACACGTGGAGTGCTCATTAACAACCAGGACAGGGCTAATTGGGATTTGAATTAGTGTGGGGATTTTCCCACGGGCCGGGTTCGCTCCCCACGCCGAGTGAAACCCAGACCCAGGGATGCTCCTCCCAGGCAATGAGCTCTTCCACGGTGTGAAATCATTCCTCTGATCCAAAGCAGCTCCCACAGGGAGCAGGGAGCACGAATATCAGCAGAGGACTTTGCGAGGCAGCCGGGATCGGTGCCTGGCTCTCGTACCGAGGCAGCTGCCTGAGCCGGGACCGCTCTGTGTACACAGGGATAAACTGAGAGGGAATTTGGCCTGCAGAGCCTCTCAGATGCTTGGTCTTTACACAGGAGGACACTGGTAAATATTTACCAGAGACCTTGGAATAGTTTCTGGGCTCGTACCTAGGCAGGCATTTAAAAATTAAATGGAATTCCTATTACAGGCTCGGTAAAATAGAACAAGTCTGCAGGGACCGGTCTGGGCTTTCAGGTGAATGAGGCTTTAAAGCAGTTCCTTAAGGCCCCACGGAGTAAACGTGCAGTGTTTCTGCTTTTATGTGGTGGGATATTAACCCAGTGAAATACAAGTGGTGGCTTTGCTTTCCTAAAGTGCTTCCAGCTCCTGGGGCTGCTCCGGCACAAAGTTTATCCCGGGGCTGCTGGTCCCGTCCCTCTGAGGGCTGAGGATGGAGGGTAATGGACCATTTAGCTGGTAATGCAAATAAGAGCTATTAAGATAAATTAAAGAAAGAAGTGTAAGGACAACTGTGCTCTGAGCTGCTGTAGCAAACACCATCATCAGCTTGTAATTAAGCTGTGAAGACTCTGCGAGATCCCCAATCCAACTGTGCAACCGCCAGGCAGAAATGTGTCAGCTCTCGTGCTCTGCTGTAATTATTTGGGAAGTTATCCTGCTCATCCCGCCTCAGAAACGTTCCTGGCCGAGCAGGTTGGTTGGGGGAAGGCACTGCCACCAACTTGCCCCAGCTGATACAGCCCCTTCCCTATCAGCAAACGACGGGGAAGTGTCAGTAAATGCCAGCTGGGGAGATGAGTCTATTTGGAGTTGACACACAATATGCTCTGTGTTTGCCTTGGCTTAGCCAGGCACGACAGGAGGAAGGAGCTCTCCAAGGCAGGGCTTTACTTTGGGGCTTTGCCTGCCTCTAATTCCGAGCCCGTGCTCGTCCAGGAGCAAAATCGGCCTCCGGATAATTAGGGAGAAGACAAGGTACCAACCACGCTTGGGAAAAGTAATCTGCTGCAGAGATAAGGGGAGGGATTAGGCCATTATTGTGGAAAAATAATTTCAGCCATTAGCTTAATGCCCAGCAAGGAAGGCAGGGATAATGATGGGCTTTTCCAGCGGAGCGGGGACGGGAACGGGATCGCTGTGGGAGGGGAGGGGCTGCACACACCGAGTTGTCTGCAAAGGTGCAGATTAAAAAAAGGTGAGGGATGGGATTGCAGAGCTCAGCAAGGGTTTGGTACACGGGGTGGAAAACACGTGGGGCAAATTGGTTGGGAGGAGCACTGGAGCAAAAGAGCTGCCTGAAAAAGGAGGGGAAAATAAAGGCTATGGAAACCCCCCAAAAGATGAGCTAAGGAAGAAAACAAACGAGCTGCTCCAGAGGGATTCCTCAATTCCTTATTTTCCCCATGTTCTTCCTAACCACAGTCACAAATGATGCCCACGTGGGGTGTCATTGGGGTTCAATGGGTGATGCCACCAGTTGCCTGGCAGGGAAAACGCTCCAGCACTTTGGAAATGCCCTGGAAAGGCAGACAAGAAACACAAAAGCAGAGTTTTCCCTCCCCTGATGCCACTTGTGATGTTTCCCTCCTCCCTGGGGTGGAAGACAAGGGTCAGGCAGTGATTTTCTGCCAGCTACGAAACACCTTTGCCTGCCTGCACAACACGAGCCAGCTCTTCCCACCTTTCCCATTATCCCCCTTTTCTCCACCGGCTCTTTCTCATCTTCTGCGAAATGAGGCGGCCGTGAACTCCTTCAGACTGAGGATTATTGGAGTCCCTGCAAAATAGAAACCCTCTGGCTCTGTGCTGGGCTGTTAGCAAAGCCAGTGGGAGGCTGGGAACCTCCCCGCTCCGGAGAGCTGGTAAAATGTTTGAAAAGGAGAATTATAAGGAAAAAAAAAAAAAAAAAAAAGCCCTGTGTGCACCGAAATAGCCACCCACAGCACAATAACTGGATGCACTAAGTCATTGCTGAGACAGTTGGGCAAGCACTTGATGTGATCACTTGAAGATAAGGGGAAATGATTCAATCGCCGATTTTTTTCTCATCAAACAAAGACTACGGAATAACATTTTTTGGCCAAACGATATAAAAAAGGATCAAGGGAAATGCCCAGCGTGGCCTCAGATCCATCATTTCCTCCTGTGTGAATCACAGCAAAAGCTGGAATACCTGGGAGAGGTTCTGCCAGCCCAAGAGGCAAATCCCACTTACCAATTCCTCCCATTTGGACACCTCCGAGTGTTTTCCAACACGTGACCGCTCAGAATCTTCAGAATTCCCCTGCTAAATCCCTGCTTCTCCTGCCTCCCATTTGGCTGGATGGTTATTAAAGCACCTTTTGATAGGGTGGCCTGTTAATGCCACCCAAGATGGGTCTTCTGGGGTTCCTTGAGAGGATCAAATAAGGCTGAGCAAATAAAATAATAATTCAGATTTAGTTCCCGGGAGGAATGAAGCACCTTGTTAAACACAGTGCTTCCCAGACAAGGTTTATCCATGTGGAAACACCCATACAGTGCTCCTCAAATATTGAGATCAAACCCCATTTAATGTCTTTATCAAGGACCTGGATGAGGGGATCGAGGTCACCCTCAGCTGGTTTGCAGAGGACATGGAGTTGGGTGGGGTGTGGATCTGCTGGAGGGCAGGAAGGACCTGCAGAGGGATCTGGACAGGCTGGAACCCATGGGATGAGGCCAACAGTGTGAAGTTCAACACCCCATGGAGCGTTCCAGGCTGGAGGCAGAGGGGCTGGAAGGCTTGGGAAGGACCTGCAGGTGCTGGTGGCTGAACATGAGCCCAGGTGGTGGCCAAGAAAGCCAAGGGCAGGTGGGCTGGACCAGAACTAGGGTGTCACAGCCCCAGGGTCACTGCTGGGACACCTCCAGGGCTGGGGCACTTCTGGGACCCCAAACAGGACACGGAGGGGCTGGAGCGTGGGCAGGGAAGGCAACGGAGCTGGGAAGGGGCTGGAGCAGCAGGAGGGGCTGAGGGAGCTGGGGGGGCTCAGCCTGGAGAAAAGGAGGCTCAGGGGGGACCTTCTGGCTCTGCAATCCCTGATGGATCCAGGTGGGAATTGGGCTCTGCTCCCAGGGAACAGGGACAGGAGGAGAGGGAACGGCTCCAGCTGTGCCAGGGGAGGGGCAGGTGGGACATCAGCAGGAATTTCTCATGGAAAAGGTGGTCAGGCACTGGAAGGAGCTGCCCAGGGAGATGGTGGATCCCTCTGCCTGGAGGGATTTAAAATCCATGTGGATGTGGCACTTGGGGACTGGGCAGTGCTGGGGGATGGCTGGACTGGATGATCTCAGAGGAGTTTTCCAACCTAAAGGATTCTGTGTCCATAAACACACACATGGAGGTGTGTCTGGGTGTGTCCTTGGCCCTTGTGCCCCTTTGGCTGAGATTTTTAACAGGAATCTGTGTCACAGTCGGTGCCTCTCCCTCCACCCACCACCCAGGCCATGGGGATGGGGTGGCTCTGCCTGGGGTTTGCTGCTGTTTCCCCAAGGAGATGCCTCACTTGGATTCCAGGATGGGTCTCAGGAGGATGTTCAAATCCCCCCTCCAGAGCCCACAATTCCAGGCTCTCCTTGTTTGCCCAAGCAGGAATGTAGGTCTGTGCAGCAGCTGCTCTGAAACCACCAAATTCTTACATTTCACTCCAACCCTTTGCAAATATAGAGCTCTTTGCTCTCTTTTCATATTGGATGAAAGGATCTCTGCAGAGCCAACGTGGGAATGACGTGAGAGCCAGGTCCAGGAGGAGCCCTGCTGAATTAAATGGAGCTTCTCCCAGGGGCCAGAGCTCTGAATCCCAGCCTGTCCTTGGAAAATAAAAAAAACCCAAACACTCCTGTCCCATATACAGATCTTCTCTTTTCCTATTCAGGTCAGCTCTGGTGCCTCAACTCAGTGTTTCAAATGACAGCTATTGCCTCTAAGTCAGGCTTGTGTCAGGTTTCTGCCCAAACACGTGTGAAAACACTGATTTTCGCTGTGGTGTTGTATCTAAACGTCAGATGGGATTTTTTTTTTTTGGCCCAGCTCCCCTGGAGCTGCCTCTTTGTGCCTGGATAAGTGATGATCCCAGTGCTTCCCCACGTTTCAAGACAGTGGGATAGTTACTTTTGGATGTGGAAAGTCCTCAGGGCAGAAGAAAATTGTTCTCAGTCTTGCTGTTCAAGTGCTCCTTGAATTCATGGAATCTCAGAATATCCCGAGCTGGAAAGGCCCCACAAGGATCATCCAGTCCAACCCTCGGCCCTGCACAGACACCCCAACAATCCCCCCCTGTTTAATTGGGATTTTCCTCCCCAAATCCTGTCTTTTCACACATGGGAGCCAACACCTCTTCTCCCAACGTCCCTCCCCAGGAAAAGCTGAGTCTTTAACCTCTTTAGCTTCATTTTATGCCCTTCTCTCCAGCCAGGCTGGGACATGTGGAGATGAAACCCAGCTATTTATACAATCACCCAGAAAATGTTGCCCCAGGAGGTGTCTGGGTGGGTTTTTTTGGGGGGATTGCTCCATAGGTTCATCACAACAGGGAGCAAATGCTGGCAGTGCTGTAGGATGACAGCAGATAACTGGTGGCTTTTCATTCACCAGGTCGATGAAACAGCAATAAATTCTTGCACAAGTTGTCTCAAACATCTCTGTGAACACAGCACAAGATCCTCAAAGAGCCAGAATTCGAGCAAAGCAAGTCTCTTCTTTCACATCCAAAACAAAATAATCATCATTTTGGTGGGGAAAATAATTTCTTCTATCTCCAGACACTTGCACTTGGGATCACTGATCTTTCCTTCAAAAGGTGTCAGCTGATATTTATATTGAAACCGGTTTGAAATAAATATGAAATGCACGTGGAAGGTGTGTAAAGGTCTTTTAAAAGTCATTTACACAAAAGCCCAGGTTGCTCCATCCCTGAGCTAACCTTAGAGACACATTTACAAACCAGAAAAATCAGAAAAAAATATAAAAAAAAAAAAAAAAATAAAGGAAGGTTATAAAATAAATAGGAAAATTAGAGAAATTAGAAAAATTGACACCTCTAGTGAGGTGTGGGCAGAAAATGAGGTGGCAAATACGTCACTCACACGGTGTCCTGGATTATGGGCATGCCAGAAGCCATCAGGATCCATCTAGCACTGATGGGTGAGGGAACAACTGGGTTAAACCCACACTTCCCTGTGTTTTCTTCCCTTTCCTAAGGCAAATTCCCAGTTCTGATGGGCTGTTTGGGACTCAGACAGTTGCAAACAGCAGCTATAAATAAACCCCAGGCAAAACAAATCACTGTTACACAAATCACTGTTACACAAATCACCATTACACGTGGCCGTGGAAAAAAAAACCTCCCAGGCCGAGTCTGGAGGAGCAGAGGAAGAGCTGTGCTATATTTACACCGGGCTTAATTGGCCTGAAATGCCTCAAAAACAACAACAGAGGGGTTGGAACGTGCTGGAAAAGGTGAATTATGTGGGATGTTTAATCCTCTGCAGCCAAGGGATGGTTTCCTACCCATGCTCATCCAAAGCAGTGATGGCTTTTCCCAGTTTGCAAGCTGAGTCAGGGCAGGGTTAGGATGGATTTTAGGAAAGGTTCTTCCCCCAGAGGGTGGTTGGCACTGCCCAGGCTCCCCAGGGCAGTGGGCACAGCCCCAAGGCTGCCAGAGCTCCAGGAGGGTTGGGATGATGCTCTGAGGGACAGGGTGGGATTGTTGGGGTGTCTGTGCAGGGACAGGGATTGGGTACAAGCAGCAACTCCCCTAAAGCAACCTAAGGACGTTCTTCCTGCTGAGAGCTCAGGATTTAAAAATAAACGAGCCAAGAACACAAGCCCAGTCAGATGCACTCAGGATCACCGTCACATTCGGGGTTTTTTTTTTTCCCTCTTAACTTTAAACCCCGGGTTCTGCAAACAGCCCTGACAAAATGGATGGCTTCTCTAAGCTGCACTCTTTTTTTTTTTTAGGGTAAAAACAGTGGTTTCACGTCCTTTTGAACCAGAGGAACATCTGGCTCATCTCTGTGGCGCCTTGCAGCCAGCGATTTTTTTTTTTTTTTTTTTTTTTTTGGAAGGGGCAAGTGCAGGACCGTGGTGTTTAATTCCTCCCTTACATGGGACACCCTCACGTGCGGTGTTGCAGCTCCAGCTCATCGCCATCCCTGTCCCCCTTTGGAGTCAGAGCTTTCCCGGGGCAGCCTGCGTGGAGCTGAGCTCGATCCACGTGATTTATCCTCCCCGGTGCTTGCTTTTGACAGAGCTAATCTCTCAGAAATGCCTGAGCAATCAGAGTGTCTGCGGCTCGTGTTGCCTCTCGGTTCTCCAAACCTTCTCGCTTTTCCAGCTGCTGCCAGGGAACTCAAAGGGAAACAACGACAACAAAAATCCCTTCTCTCTGGCCGGCTCCTTTACTGTTAAAATATTTTTTAAAATGTTTTTCTTTTCTCCAGGCTCACTCCCCGGGGCTCCTGCACCTTCCCTGCTCGGCTCCCAAGCTCTGCCCAGCACCAGGAGTGGGGGCCGGGCAGGGGGGCAGTTCCTGCTCCTTCCCCTCTGATCATCCAGGTTCAGGAGATGGATATTCCATGTGCACTGGACCCCCAGGAACCCCCCCGTGTGCTGGGTGATCCCTGGGGGCAGCAGGGGAGGGGGATTCTGAGGGGAGATCCCACCTGCAGAGCTGCCTCCAGCTCTGGGGAGCAACATCTGAAGGATGTGGAGATGATGGAGAGGGTCCAGAGGAGGCCCCGGAGATGCTCCCAGGGCTGGATCCCTCTGCTCTGGAGCCAGGCTGGGACAGCTGGGGGGGTCACCTGGAGAAGAGAAGGATCCAGGGACACCTGAGAGCCCCTTGCAGGGCCTAAAGGGGCTCCAGGAGAGCTGGAGAGGGACTGGGGACAAGGCATGGAGGGACAGGACACAGGAATGGCTTCCCACTGCCAGAGGGCAGGGAGAGATGGGAGATTGGGAAGGAATTGCTGGCTGGGAGGGTGGGCAGGCCCTGGCACAGGTTGCCCAGAGGAGCTGTGGCCACCCCATATCTCCAAAAACAATTAACACCCAGGAGTCTTGGCAGTGTCCTGGCCAGCTTTGTGCCTTCCTCACTTCCACACCTTCGAGCTGCCTGGCTCTGGGGGGATTGTTTCCCAAAACCAGCTCGTAAAACAAACCCCTCCCTCGAGTGCACAGCCCACAATAACCCCGCTGGAAGGAGGATTGCTCGGGACACTCATCAGCATCGTCTCCCAACACCACAAACCCTGCCCTCTGCTCCCTCCTCCTCACCCCCCCCCCCCAGAGATGCAGCAGCCTCTGCCCCGCAGATCAGATCCGATGGTTCCTGCACACCCAGCCCTTTTCTTCTTAATTCCCCTTTTTCTTTTATGTATTTTTTAAACCGAGGTGTTGTTTTTTTTTTTTTTCTCCCCTTTTCTGTTTGTTATTGTTTTCCATTCAGAGCCTTTCATGTTCCCTCACACCCTCATTTCATCCCAGCGATTTAACACCTTCCCCCAGCTTTGGTAAGGTGTGAAGGCCTCATTATCCCCGATCCCACTGATCCCAGCCCAGCAGGCAGGAACGGGCAGCCTGTTCCCACCCCCCCTAAATCTCCCTGAGTCCCTGGCCGAGGTCTCCGGGTAATAATAGCACAGGAAATTGTTGATTGGAGTGTTCTCTTGAAAAAATGTAAACTTCGGGTCCCCTCTTGGCCGTTTTGGCAACGGGGGAAGTGGATGGGAGGTCTTGGGAGGGAGTTTGGACAGAAGGGAAAGGCACATCCAGTGCTGCAGCCCTGGAAAAAAGTTTCCTGGGATGCCCCAGAGCCCACCTGTCACACCTGGATCCACCAAAAGCTTCAAGGCAGGATATTGTCTTGTGTCCCCATCCAAGAGGCACAGGATGGTCCCAGTGTCCCCCAGACCGTGGGATCACCAAAGCACCCCACTGATGACCAAGCATGGGAGACAGCCAAGATATCCAGGGTCATTCCCACCAGTCCTGAGCTCCTGGGGGCTGAACAGGTCCAGGCAAGTCCCCTCCACCACCTCCCATTAGCCAGTAGAGCTGCAGGCTCTCCATCCCCTCCTGAGCTTCTCTGGAGGCCAGTTCAAATGATCTGCCAGAAATGGTCAATGAATTCCCACATTTTACAAAGGGCATCAGCTAAAACAGGGACCAGGAGCCACCATAAAAATTAAGGGGAGTCATCAAAAGGAGTAAGAGAGGTGAAGGCATCCAGGGGAATTTGTGCATGGAGGTGTTTGGATCCTTTCTCAACAACCAGCTTATCTCCAGAAGGCAAAGTAAGTAGCACTTGTAAATAATAATAATAAAAATAATATACCACCAAGACCAAATACATAATTTCCTTCTAAAAACTAAATGTCATACGGGTGACAACAATGTCTAATCACTGAATTAGGGACAAGGCCCTGGGGATAACAGCACCCCTGCTCTCCAGAGCAGAAATGTGGAGTGGCAAAAGCCACAGAGCTCTGCTCAGCCAAGCTTGGCTCCAAGGCTGAACCTCCAGCCTGATTTAAGGAGTAAGTGCTTTCAATTTACCTCAATCTCATTTGACCCCATAGTCAATATTTTACACCATGCTTTTCTCCCTAATACCTGTCATGTTTTTAACCATAACAATCACAATAAATTCAATAATTTTCAGCCTGTTTTCTCCAGTCCTTTATGGCCAACAGCATCTGCTGACATCGAGTCCTGAGGTGCCACCACTGCTGGGGAGGTGTCCAAGCCTGGAAGTCTCGTTTCCTTAGGACTTCCCACGTGCCCATGAAGAATTTCAGGATCATTTGGGCTGGAAATGACCACTGAGTCCCCCCTGTGCCCCATCCCCACCTTGTCCCCAGCCCAGAGCTCTGAGTGCCACTCCAGGCCTGCCTTGGGCACCTCCAGGGCTGGGCACTCCAAACCTCCCTGGGCAGCTGTGCCAGTGCCTGCCCACCCTTTCCAGGAGAAATTCCTCCTGAGAAGAGAGGGAACAGCAAAGCAGTTGCCCTCTTCGAGGGTCTGGGCCTTCTGCTTCATCTTTGCCTGCTTTATGTCACTTGTCTCCCTCCACGGAATAAAACCCGAACGGTTCAACTTCATCTGGAGTGGAAAATAAACCCCTCTCCCTGCAGATTCACCAAAGCAGCTCCACAACCCACCCCGGGGACTCCTGGCCCCGCTCAGAAACCCAAGAGCTCGCACAGGCAACATCTGCAATTCATAATCCTGTCAGGCAGCTCCAGCTGGGGGAAGTTTCGCTGCCCCCGCCGCTCGGACGCTTGTAACGACTTCCTATTAAAAAAAAAAAGGGAAAAAAAATAAAATTAAAGAGTGAGTTAAGGTCAAAACCCAGAGAACTCCTTTTATTTGCTGACAAAGGAGGCAGGGAGCTCAGCCCTGGGGGGCTGGCTGGGTGCCCACTTCCCCCAGGCCTGGGTGGGGACGCGATTGCGACACCGGGAGGAAGATGCTGTTGTGTAACATTTTCCTCACATCCCCCTCTCCGTGGACTTCTGAATGACATCCCATCGTAGTGGTCATGATCTGCTTGGTTTTTATTTCATGGCTTTTTTTCTAAAAATATTTCAATATTAAATTTCATGATTTTTTTAAAAAATGCTTTAACTTCTTAAAAAAAATTGATATAAACAGACTGAATTTCTTTTCTCTCAGCTATTTTAACCAGCCCTGCCAAAACAACCAGCTCGTGGAGACAAGATTTTGGAGATGCATATTCTGCTTTTTTTCTTTGGTATTCTTTTTTTTTTTTTTTTTTTTTTTTTTTTTTTAAAGCTTCTTCCTGGGCAAGTCTCCACACTGGGATGCACCAGCATTTTATGTATTGCATTCTATAGAATAGTTTTGGGCTGGGACATAAGTTTTGCTTCATTTCTGCTCAAAACACTTCTGTAAATAGGAGGCAGCGTCAAATCGAAAAAATACCGAGAAAAAAAATGTGGTAACACATGGAGGAAGCAGAGAAAAGAGAGACTCTTAGGGATGAAATTTCAAATGAGATGGGAGGGTGAGCGAGGAGGAGGCAGAGAAAACACTGCTTTAAATATCAGGAGTTGCAGGAGGAGATTTGGATACGGATAACGTGGAGAAATGTGGATATTGGGAGTGAGGAGGGACAAGAAGAGGGGATTGAGGGGCCAGGTCGGTGCCAGCTGCACCTGGGCAGCTCTGGATCTCCCACTGACCTGCCTAAGGAATGTGCAGAGTTCCAGAAGGGTTTGGAGCACATGGTGGGATTTTGGGGATGTCCTGTGCAGGGCCAGGAGTTGGACTTGCTGATGTTTGTGAGTCCCTTCCACCTCAAGGTATTCCATAGTTCTATGATGTCATTATTGTCCCAATCCTGAGAGGGCCATGCACAAGCCAAAAGTTCAATTTAAAAGTTTTCACAACAACAACAACACAAAAAAAACCACCCAAACATCCTCAAAATGTCTCTTGCCTCCTCTCCTGCTTCGCTTCTGAGCTGACCTTAAAAATCCGACGGTGGGAGAGTCACGAAGGTCCCACGGGAGGGAGGGTCCAGCTGCACCCCATAAATACCCCACCACCACCACCACCACGGCTCCCCTGCTAGAAATTCAACCCACACAGCTCAGAAACGTTTGTGCAGCCAAGATAAACTCTGGGAAGAGCAGCTTGGATTCATCCCCGGGGGCGTGCGAGCTGGGATCCACAAAATACTTATGGAAATGAATATCACAGCGGATTAGAAACTGCACAAGGTTCGTCCTGAGCAGCCAACATCTGCTCTGCCTGCTGCACTCCCAGCACCAGCAATACATTTATTAATTGGAAAACTGTCCTGCTTTCTTGTGGTTGTGTCTGTAACCCGTGTTTGGAGCAGCACATCCCATCTTATCCAAGCGTGTTGCCTCTCACCACCTAACACTGCAGAACTAACGGTGGGATCAGCCAGGTCATTTACAAATCCAGGGAGATAGAAATCATCCCTGACTTGTTCCCACACGGAGTTCAGGCTGGCATCTTACCCACTCCATGCCCTGCATCTGCTTCTTGCATAGAATGAGTGAAACATCCTTATGGATCCATGTGAAAACACACATTGATGTGGCAGGACGCTAATTAGCATGCAGGAGTCAGTAATTAGCAATAGGTGTGATTAGAGGCAGAGCTAAAAGCAAACACACCCAGCGATGGTCCTAGAAGTGGGAAAAATTCCTAGAAGTGGGAAAAATGAAGGAAGGATGTGGAATATGGAGCAGAGGGGACACGGAATGTGGTACAGAGAAATTCGGCTCCTTGCCGGGAAATGTCCCAATGGCCTCTGCTGGGGCCGTGCAAATGGGGGTTGGGTTGGGCTTGTGGGAGAATCTGAGGGCAAATTCATCCCCTCAGGGCTCGGGATTCAGGCAGGGCTTGTGGGATGCTCTGGAGCTGTGGGAATCCCACTGGATTTGGCTTTGGAAAGTCCGTTTGGAATCCACACAGAGTCACCTGGAGGGCTGGAGAAGCAGCTGGGTGCTGTGACGTGCTTGGACCCAAAATCCGTTTGTCTGAGCTTTTGGGGTCTGATGCCACATCAGCCTTGGCATCCCCCCTACCCCCCCACTTTGATCCCAGGTTGCTCCATGCTTTGCTTTTCCCAGAGGATTCGGCTCCATCCACCCCGATGGTCTGGGATGAAACAGGAAGGGCACACGAAACCAGATCTCTCTGTTCTCCCTGAATGTAGCACCTCTTTTGGTTATCTGCTGCAAAATCAGCTGCAAGGGGACATTCAAAACACCTCCCCTGGGAAACCAGGGAGAATTCCAGTAAATGGGAACAGCAGGCACTGCTGGGAACACCTGGGTGGGCTTAGTGGAGGTTGTTTGTGGCCAGCACTCAGTTGTCACCGGGGTTCACACCAGCACCAACCATTCCTGCCTCCAGATGTTTCCCCTGACCCCAAAGTGCCACCCCAGCACCGCCCTCCACCACCACCAAGCGCCACAAGGACACCAAACCTCATCTGCCACCTCCCAAAAGCTCCTTCCTGTCAGTTTACAGGGTTTGGATGCCCTGGATCCATCAAAACAGTGACCCCCAGGGGTGTCCCAGGTTTGGATCTCAGCAGCTTCAGCAGCAGCCAAAAGCAGCCCACCCAGACCCTGGGGACTCAGAGTGTTTCCCAACCAGTTTAATGGCATTTTCCATGCAAGACAAAGCCTAAATAATTCAGGGTTTGACAGAACCCTGTTGATGAACATCCCCCAGTTTGGAAGGGGGTATTAACCCACGAGTTGCCAGCACTAACACCAAAAGGAGAACCTCAGCAGTCCCAACCTGACATTGAGCAGGAGTATTTAGCACAAAACCCCTCAAAAAACCCACAGAACCCCCCCCTCTCAAAAATCATAGGAACTAAAATAATTAAGTCAGTTGTTGTGTTCAGCATTAAAACTAGAGGGGAACAGGAGCTGAGATAGGAACACATGATTTAGGTTTTGTAGTGGATAATTAAAGAGGAACTGAAATTAATGCAGCCTTTCCCCCTTGCTCTCATCAGCACCACTAAGCTATACATTATCAAGTGCATTAGGCTGTCTTTGGGGTTTATTTTATAAGACATTTCAGTTTTATCAGTGCAAGGCAAATGCTCATTCCCTTAGCTTGACTTCTTACCATACTAATGAAGCAGCTCTCTCAGAAACAGCTGAAATTGTTTTTTTTCCGCAGAATTTTTTACATAATCAAGATTTAAGAGTTCACTGTAAGAGAGGTCAAACTTTGGGATGTGATTGCAGAGCTTGTCTGTCTCTCCCTGGATGGGACCCAAGGGAAGGAAGGGCCAGTTTGGAGCCAAGTGCTGCCAACTCTTCACTTTGTGCTCGGAGCATCAACTGGTGGCAGATCAGAGCAGGGAAAAAAAAACAAACCCTGTGAGGAACGGGACAACCCTCCCCCAGCTTCCAGCCCCCTCCAAACTGCCCCCAAAAAAGCTCTGCAAACTCCAGGAGATCCAAAGGAGCCGCACAGACATGAACAGCCTGACCAGGGCCAGAAGGACTTGATTCTTAAACACCAGTTTCCTTCTTTCTTAAAAAGAAACAGCTGCAAATGCTTGTCAGCACCTCCCACGGCACTTTGCTGCCCTGGCTTACCTTGTCTCCGTGGATTTGTTCATCAGGGATGCTCCCTGTGCTGTGAATCACCCCAGGAAAGGGAGATTTCTCCCCTCAGATTTACCTGAAAGACAAATCCATCACGAAACGTTGAAAATTCAGCTTCGGGTTTTAGAACAACCCCCCTAGCCTGGCTGTTTGCAACCTGAGAGCTCCAACAGGTTGGATCCTGAGCCTGGGAGCCAGCCCAGCAGAGAAATACAACTGATTTCCAGTTTTCCTGCTCAGGATCAGGCTGGATTTTATCCCCTTTAACCCCATGGATTGGTGCCACAATCCTGTCCTCATTGGAGCAGGGTGAGGGCAGCCCAGGGAGCAAATCCAGGCAAGGGCTCTTCAAATCATCCCGTGGGGACCTGGAGCCTGTTATCCCTAAAAGCTTCACCAGAAGGACCTGATTCCAATGAAAAACGTTGATGGAGCAGGAGAGACACTCATGGAACGTTCCCTGGGGTTAAAGTGCTGGGAAGTCACACAATGGAATTGCTGTAAAAAGGAAGGAGCTTTCCCAGAGGTTCAATCTTATCACTCAGTGGATCCCAAATTTGGCTTTTCCTTCACTTCCTTCCTGATTTTATATCCTTTTTTTCCCCCTGCCTTTTCCCTCCTCTTGCCCACCCCTTGCTCTTTTCAGCCCAGGACATTCCCTCTCTCCATCCCGTATTCCTCGTCCTCATCCATGTTCTTCCCTCTCTTCATATTTCTCTGACTTTTTCCATTGCTTCAAGCACTGAAAGATAAACACATTTGAAGACTGGGATTTGATAAACTGCCTGTTATTTTATATTATCATGTGAGATTAGACTTGCAGATAAAGCTGTAAACCCCAGTGTTGAACTGAACACCTTCTCAGGAAACTGAGGAAAAACATGAAGATTCTCCCCCTTTTTGCAGGGGAAATTCCCCACCAACTAAAAAAAAAGTCGATCTGGGCAAAATATATTCAGATTTATGACCTTTTTTTCCCTCCTTTCTGACCCAAATTCCACGAGCAGGGCAGAGATGCTCATGAGCCACTGGGGCCACCCCACAGCACCCTGTGGGACTTGGGCATCACAACCCCACAGCCAAACCTTTAATTGACCATATCCCACTTTTCCCCAGCACCTGGAGCCGTGTGAGAAAAGGCCGTGAATTGACAACAAATAAAATCAACCCTGTCTGGAGACTTTTGCCACAAAAATCCGGCTTTTCCACTGTTCTTATTCCCATTTCTCATGGGTAAATATTTAACACTGTGGCCAGGGGCAGTGTTAATATTAATTATATTATACATTAATATATATATTTTATAGATATATTTATATAAAAATATATTTTATATTTTATATATTATATCTATATTTATATATGTTTTATATGTGTGTATTTATATATAAATGTATACGTATATAAAGGTATTTTTATATGTATTAGTGTATTTGCAGTGAATCTTTTATATAAAAATTTATGTCTAAAAGTTCACTGCAAATGCATAGATGTATAAATATAAATATATATATATATATAAATGTCACAGCTGAACGAGTTGCTGTGCTGATATTAGAGATAACACGATCAGACGTAGGACCTGATTACATCACCCTCATTTTTTTATTTTTTTTTTTGCTGGTTTTCCTCTGTTTTCCCTTCTCTGAGAACTCATTAAAATACCAAGCAAACCCAGCTTAAAGCCATCTCTCCCAGCGAGGAGATGAGCAGTGACAGCTCAGAAAACTCGCTTTGCAGGGATTTAGAGCTGAGGCTCCTCAGGGCTGGCCTGGGAATGGGGGGATTGTGCTCTTATCCCAGCCATAAACCTGGGGAAAGCAGAGCCCCCCCTTGGGCCGGGGGCTAATTGGGATCGGGGTAATTAATTGCTCGTTCTGCTCAGCTCTTGGACTCGGCCCCAGCGAAATGGAGATTCATTTGATTGGCTGCCCAATTTTGTCGATGTTATCAGGAAAAAATACACCGAGTTTCGAGTGAGCAAAGCGCAGGAGAAGGTCATGGCTTGAGTTGCTGCCAGTTTTTGGGGTCCCGGGGCACCCCAAGCCCCTCGTTTGGCCAGGTCCTCCTCTTGCAGCAATCCCACTTTTCCAGAAGGACACCGGGAAAGAGTCCCTCGTCCCCAACCCTTTACCATCAGCTTTGCAGGTCCCAACAGCCCGGGGAGGGGGGGGGTTTAGCACCTGAGGATGAATTAAAGGTTGTAACTCCATCGGACCGCGGGAATTCCCCCGCTCTCTGCTGGATTTCCAGCTGCATTTGCGTCTCTTTTCTCATCCTTCGGTTTTATCTGGATAAAAGAGATTTCTGATGAGGAAAACGGTGATTTTGTAATCTTCCGCTTTTGTCTGGGTAGCAGAGAGTCCGTCTCGCTCACAGACCGAGTGGATCACAGGTCTCTGTAATTAGCAGATGATTATTTCCTCCTCATTGGCACCTTCCTCAATCCCAGTCTGAGCAGATCCCCTCTAAATCCTGATGAACACCCTGCCCGTTTTGGAAAAAAAAGGAAAAAGGCAAAAGTTTTCATCCTCTGTTTCCCCAGATTTATTTTTTGGGGGGGCTAACCTTGAAGTTTATCCCCATTTTCGATTTTTTCAGAGCCAGCCGAGCACAGGACACTTTGTGTTTTGCCCCTTTCCTCGCTGCTGGGTACCGGGGGGTAATTAATCTGTATTAATCTGTAACCCAGTCCATGTTGTTTTATCTGCAGGGAAGATCTCCAGAGGGGGTTTTTCCTTAACTCTCTCGAGTTTCCTCTGGCTTTGCAATGGAAGGGCTCTCAGGGTGTGCTTTGCTCTCCGAGTAATTGCAGGGGAAACAATCTTGAGTTATCTAAAGAAACCGGGAAGGTTTTAGGGGAAACAGCCAGACATTCAAATGTTATTGTTTGCTTGGTGGGCTCTGGCCAGGGAAGTATTTGAGGCATTAATAAAAACACGAATATTCTCTGTAACACAAAGAGTCTCTGTGGCTGCAACGGGCAGAAAAAACAGTGCTGGGCTTTGCTCTTCCCAACTCCCCTCCCAAGGAAGGGTTTGGTTTTTTGGAGGTTCTTCTCCACCAGGGGTAATCCACAGTGGGAAAGGGGGTGAGGGAAAGGCAGCCTGATGGGAAGAGGTGCATGAGGAGTTCAGCAAAACTCGGGAAAAGAGCCATCAGTTGTCCCCCAAACAGCCACTGGAATCTGAAAAGCCCTAAAACCCAAGCCTTGCTCCCTGTTTCCACCCCGTGGGACCCTTCCCCATCTGCGTGGGAGATGGGGGGATTGGGGCACCTCTGTCCCCGCTGCCTCAGCTCCTCGGGGGAACCTTCCCATCAGCCACATTAATGTGCATGAGCAGACACAGCGTTTAACACATCCATCTCACCAGTCTGTCAGTGGGACTGGGTCACATAATGCAAAACTCCTAATATTTTGACTCAGCTCCTCATCACGCTCTCCAAAATCTGCTCGACAGCAGGAAGGGAGGGGTTTCTCCTGAACCTCCTGAAGCTTCAGTTCTAATGTTGTAATTGTTGTAAAATCGCTGTTCTGATGCAGGGCTGGAACAATCAGTGGGCTGTGGTTGTGGCGGCATCCCGGGGATATTCCTTCTTGGTATTCTGGCAAGATCCTGGGAGGAGGATTTTCCCCACCTGATCTCCCCTGGTGTGGGGGGAAATGCTGGCAGAGCTTCCCCTGGATGTCTTGCCCCATCCCTCTGGAGAGTGGCATGTGCAGGCTCTGGAGCTGCTTAAATCTGCTCTGAGGTGCCTGTGGGCTGGGTTGGCTTTGCCCAAACATCCTCCAAGGATGGAGAACATCCCTGAGGGATGTAGGGCCGCTTGTCTGGACATGCAGGCAGTGGTGGCCCTGCTGAGCCCATCACTGGGGGGATGCTCAGGCTTTTTATGGCTCGTTTTAGAGCTGCCATGCATCAGCTGAAGGGGCTGTCACTGTGGAGGCAGCAGCAATGAATTACCAAGGCTGTTCTTCCCAGCCTGGCTCCAGCAGGGACCGGGGGGAGCTGCATCCCAGGAACTGCCAGTGCAGCCAAACGAGGGGATGGGAGCGAGGAAACAGCACACAAAGGGTTTGTAATTCCAAAGGAACGGATCCTGCATCACTAAAGCAGATCAGTGTGTGGGTTTTTGTGGTGTTTGATGGAGAAAGCACCTGCACAGCGGGCTGACAGCAGTGGGCAGCTCCAGTGCCTTGGAAGGTATCCCTGCTCCTGCTGAATATTCCCTGCTGTTGTTGGCTGCAGTGATTACCCTGCCTATTTGCTGATCAGAAATTAGTGTGTTAATGGAAATGCAGTCACAGCACAGAGTTATTTGAATCCAGCTGCTTCCCAGGGTGGATGATGAGAGCTCTGCCCAGGCCACCGCTGTCCCCTGTCCCCAAGTGCCACATCCACAGGGCTTTTAAATCCCTCCAGGGATGGGGACTCCAGCTGTACCAGGGCTGGAGAACCCTTTCCATGTGGAATTTCCCCAAATATCCAACCTGAGCCTCCCCTGGCACAGCTGGAGGCCGTTCCCTCTCCTCCTGTCCCTGTTCCCTGGGAGCAGAGCCCCTTGGCGGACATGGAGCAGTGGTGGCCTTGGCTGTGCTGCTTGGACTTTATGATCTCAGAGGTCTTTTCCAGCCTAAACCATTCTGTGACCCCGTGGAAACATTTTCTCCTGGTTTATAACTCAAACTGAGCAATTTTTGGTGCAGAGGGCAGAGTTTCATCTGGTGCCAAACTGCTCCTCTTACACCCGTGCTGGTGGAGGCACCTGCAGTGCCCGACCTCTGCCACGCTGATCCAAGGGAATTCCACTCATCCCTCCATCTGGGATAACTTCTGGCAGCTCTGGAGGGGTGTTGACTACCTCATGGAAAGACAGACACACTTCTGAAATAGTCCATTTTTTTTTTGGTGGGTGAGCAAAAAGTGTTGTTAAGGAAGGTCCTTCGGTTTGGGATTCCTTCTTGGAGACTTCATACAGCAACCAGGAGAGAGGAAAAGGCACAAAATCACATTTATCAACCCCTTTTTTCATCAGGGTTTCTCACCAGGTTTTTATAGTGATGACATTTCCTTAGATTTGTAGTGCAATTTGATGTTTTGGGGTCTTTTTCACAAAGGAAAATAAGCAGCTGGGGAGGATGAGATAGAAAGAAAAGTGACTTAAAATACCAAAATATTACATTTTTCATTTGGGCTGGAGAGTTGAAATCCCCCTCAGTTTTGATAGGAAGCCTCTGGAGGTGGAATTCCCCTTTTCCCAGCCATCTCAGAGCTACTGAGCCCACTTTTTTCTGCCCTCTAACTGGAAAAATCTGCTGCAATCTGATCTCCCACACCCAACTAGGAGGTTTGGGTTGTGTCCCAGCCCTTCTGCAGGCACAAATCCAGCTTGAGAGGAGCTGATTGGAAGGAGATCAGCAGAAATAAGAGATCCTGCCAATATATCCCAGCCAGGGGCTGAACATCCTCCATCCTGGGATTTCTTCTCCCTGTCTGAGGGCACTTGGGTTGAGCAGGGGATGGTACCTTGGCTGGGCACTGCTGTGGTTGTCTGGATTTTAAATATAAAAGCATTTCCCTCACAGAAAAGGCTTCTGTGTCACAGGGTTTGAAGTTTAAAAACACCCATGAAAGAGTTTTTAAAAATCTTATTAATGCATTTATATCTATTTGATATAGATGTACTTTATTATGTGTTATATATATAATGTATCAGTGCAGGTACCCACAGATGCAGGACATTTAGGAAGAGTTATGGTTAAGTATTTCATCACATTAATAAATATGGATTATTTCTAATAAAAGAGGCCACCAAGAGTTGTGCAACACTGTGGACAAGCTCTCCCCATCCAGGACAAGCTGCTGGCCAAGCCCAAATCCTCGTGGTCCACCTGCCAAATAATTCTGCCCCAAGCCAGGCCCTGCCTTGCTGCACTGATCTGGCCATTCCTTTGCTTTTGTGGCAGTCCTCTCTTCCTGGAGGTCTGTTAATATTCATATCCTTGGATGATCTCCTCATTCCAAATTACAGGGTGCTCTGTGCACTCCACTGATGGAGCGTGACAGTGCCTGTATCTTAATTTCAAATCATCCCGAGGGTTGTTATTCCAGGTCAGGCTGCTCAAGGAAGCAGGAGAACACTTGGGGGGATACTCAGTGTTGTTTCTGCTGTGGAGAAACATAACATCCAAGTGGGTTTTTTTTTTATTTGAAGGTGTTTATTTTAGTCTTGAAATACATGCAGGAATCTTCTCCTTAATCCAATCTGTCTGTGTGTCTGGGCTTGGGCGTTGTTTGATCTGGGCATGGACTTGGATATGTTGTGTGGGGGGTTTTATGATGGCACCAGGGTCTCTTCCACCCTCTTGCTCCATTCTCCTTCCTCCTGGGAGCAATCCCTGGCTCTGGGATCCATTAATCAACGTGTTAATAAGGATTTATTAATCTCCAAATCCCAATCAGGCCCCTCACCCTCCACATTGCCACCCCCTTTGGGAGGATGTGGGGGGCACAAACACCCTGCAGAGCAGAGGAGGGTGCATCCTGCAGCATCTCCTGAGCCTGCTGGGGCTGCTGGATTTGAGGATTTGCTCCAAGAGCCTTTTGTCCCCCAGCCAAAGTGGCTCCTTGGCTGCCAAGGAGCAGCCCTGTGTCACCCTGTCACCCTGTCAGCACCCTGACCATCAGCACACCACGTGTCCCACCCGTCTCCAGATGGAGGGAGAAGAGAGCAGAGCCAGGAAAATTGGGATGCAGCACTTCCAGCTCCACAGACCAACCCTCCTCAGCTGCCTGAGCCCTCTTCAACCTCTTCCATTCCCACAGCCATTTCAACTCCTGGGAAAAAAAAAAACCCTCAAGGCTGGGATCCCTCCTCTCCTGACTCTTTGCCCGCTGTTGTTTTGGGCTGAATCAAAGGGTTTTCAGAGCTTTGGGATTGCTGTGGCTTGAAAAAGCCACAGGCTTCAAAATGGAACGATGCAGCTCAGCTGTGGGGGTATAAATATGCAGAAATTACAGCTCTGTCCCTGAACTCAATTGATCACCATATGATCTGCATTCAGTGCACTCCATTTGGGCCCATTAAAAGCTGTTTTGATGGCTGCTTTTACAGTGACTGATTTGTTAATGTGTGTTTTGCCAACGTGGCTTTGATTGGCTCGCCCCAATTTGCCAAGTGGAAGGCCCTCCTAAGGAAGCCAAGAGGAGCAAGGGATTTTGTTTGACTTTGTGCTTTAACACAAGGACTGGTGGTTGTTTTCCCACTCCAGCCCACGTGGGGAGAGGCAGAGGGTTGTGGCAAAACACCCCCAGGCCTTGGAGGACTTTGATGTGTCTGAGGGAGGGAAAGCACAGAGTGCTGGTCTGTCACCCAGTGAGGAGGATTTGGGGCTTGTGCCAAATTCAGAGAATCCCAGAATGGTTTGGGTTGGAAGGGCCCTTAAATCCCATCCCATTCCACCCCTGCCATGGGCAGGGACATTTTCCACTAGCCCAGGTTGTTCCAACCTGGCCTTGGACACTTCCAGGGATCCAGGGGCAGCCACAGCTTCTCTGGGAAATCTATTCCAGCCCCTCCCCACCCTCCCAGCCAGCAATTCCTTCCCAATATCCCATCTGTCCCTGCCCTCTGGCAGTGGGAAGCCATTCCCTGTGTCCTGTCCCTCCATCCCTTGTCCTCCATGGCTTCCTCTGGACTCTCTCCATCATCTCCACATCCTTCAGATGTTGCTCCCCAGAGCTGGAAGCAGCTCTGCCAGAGAGGTCTCATGAGAGTGAAGGTGGGAATCACCTCCTTCTTTTCCTCTGATCCAATTTGCTGCTGTGGAAAAACACGGGAAAAAGCAAATTATCACTAGAAGTTTTATCACCAATAAATTCTTTGATTTTTTTTTTCCCCCCAGTCTCAAAAATCACAAAGTTATTGAAACCTGGGACACCTAAAAGTCAACTCTTAGATGCTGCCACAGGAGGAGGAGGAGAAGGAGACTGTTCATCCTACTTGGATGAAATTATTCCGATTTCTTGGGGGTGATCTTGTCTGCACCCAAGTGACCGTGGGAACAAAGACATCTCCCCCTCCTGGGAGCTCCTCCCCCTGCCTGTTCCTTATCACACCCAGGGATCATCCCCATCCACTGCAGGGTGGGTGGCAGGAGCTCAGGTTTTTCTGGTCCAGCTCGAAGGCTCCTCAGGTTTATCAGGGACTCTTGCAGCGCTGCAGGCACCACATCAAACCATCTCCTTGGGAGAGACTCATCCCCTGGCTCGAGCAGACCCAGCCTGTTGATCTTCACAGCCGGCCACCAAAACACTGCTGTGGTCTCTGCAGCCTCCCTGCTGGTTTCACCTCAGATCTTGAGGGTTCCTCCAGTCCCCTTGGTGTTCTCCCACTCGTCTTGAGTGGCTTGAGAAACTTCTTGCCCTTGCCTGATGTCTGGCCCTTCAATATATCCCCAGATGGGAGGTGGATTTTCTCACGTTACCCTGCTGAGATCTTGGCAGATGAAATGCACAGTTTGTCCTGCACTGGGACAGCTCATTTTGGAACACACCAGATCAGAATTGTGTGCAGCACCTCAGGTGGGGGCTCCTGAAATCCCTGAGCATGTCCTGGGAGCTCTTCCTCCCCCTTCACCATTTGGAACCGAGGCAGTCCCACCACATCACTCAAATCTTCACTGGGAGACCCTGAGGGAGTTCATTCAACCCTCAAGGTCCCAAATTGTCCATGTTTTTCCCCTTAAATTTGTGCCATCAGCCCAAATTCCATCAGCAAACACCACCCCCACAGTTTTTTTTCTCTTATTATGGTTGTTAATGAAGATACCATTGGAAATGCCATACTGGAAAATAACTTTGTATTTCCTGAAGGAAAAGGCTCCTCTGGTTCTCACCTGCCCTTTCCCCTTTTTTACCTGGAGCTGACATCCCCTAATTTCCCACCTCCTCCCTGTGCCCCTGCAACCTGCTTGTGCTGACATCCAGATGCAATCTCCATTTCCTTTGTCTAAGAATCCCATTATCTTCACAAAGTCAGGCTCAATTAACCTTCCTTTCACCTTTGCTCCACTTTCCCATCATTTTCCCTTTACCTCTGTAGCAGTAACAGCTCCTTCCTTCACCCATTTTTTTTTTTTGTTAAATAAAGTTAAATCAGTCGGTTTTTAATCACCCAATCCCCATTTTTCCAAGGTGTCAGTATTACATATGCTATTCCCCAAGAAAATGCTGAGCAGTCCTTGGGGCAGGGATCAAACCCTGTAATTCCTCTCTCCCAAATGGGGGGCCCAAATCACAAAGATAAACCCCTGAAAGCCCCTCAGCAAAATGCCTCTTGTGCTTTCTTAAAGCTTTATTGCCATTAATAGGTCATGAATTAGCAGGAATAACTCCGGGAGCTTCATTAATTTCCTTACTGAGTGTGAATGAAAAAGGTGACCTGGATAAACCCCTCATGTTCTGGAAAGGCTCATCAATCCTTGGAGGTTGAAGGTCTTTGTTCCTCCTCACAAAGCCGTATTTCTTTCCTGCAGTTTGGGTGAAAATGCTTCATAAACCTCAACGGGGCCTGAAAATGCTCAGAAATGAGTTTTTTCACCTCTAGAAATGCGAGTTCAAATGGAGGAAGGAAAAATGAGAGGGAATTGTTGCAACCTGATCACAGAATCCCAGAATCTGCTGAGCTGGAAGGGACCCACAAGGACCATCCAGTCCAACCCCTCAGCCCTGCACAGGACAGACCCAGGAGTCCCCCCCCTGTGCCCCAGAGGATCATCCCAACCCTCCTGGAGCTCTGGCAGCCTTGGGGCTGTGCCCACTGCCCTGGGGAGCCTGGGCAGTGCCAACCACCCTCTGGGGGAAGAACCTTTCCCTGAGATCCACCCTGATCCCAATATCCAGGCTCTCCTTCATCACCAGACCCAAGGTGGTGCCACCAGTTGGGGCTCAGGGGATAAGCCCCAAATCTCTGCCCAGAACACCTCAGACTGACCAGGAGCATCAGCAGCTTCAAGCAGCCTTGAGATGTTCGTGTCCCACATCTCCCATGGCCAGGGAGATGGTGCCACTCAGATGTCCCAGGCCCTGTCCCTGTCCCTGGAACCATCAAACTCTGCTTCATTCATGTCCCCAGGGCACATCCCTCTGCAGCTGGGTTTAGGGGCTTGTTGTCACCCTTTCCAGAGCCTTCCCAGTGCTGGATGGGAGGCAGCAAGCCCAGAAATTTCGTGGCAGGCCATTCCTGGTAGATTAACAACGGAGCCTGCCTTCTGTGGTTTGGACAAGTCACCGAGTTTGTGTCCCCAAAAACAAAACCAAATGCTGGATTTCCTGACAAGCTCCAGTTACTGCTTTGATCCTTAGGGAAAAGAAAATCATTGCTTCACCTTCTCAGCAGGTTTCTGGAGGAGCAGATTGACCCCCCAGCTACGTCCTGCTCCACAGATGCCGCTCCTTGAACTGCAGGGTGACACCTTTGGCAGAGAACTTGCTAAAAAAGTAGGTTAGGTGTGTATTTTAGGACACTGTGCGTGAGCAACAGCTATTTTAAAAAGTAGGATTCAGGGTCAGAGAAGTGGAGATGCACAGAAGTTGGAAGGAAGCTGGATCTTTCATCCAGAACCAAAAAAAAAAAAAAAAAAAACCCCAGGGAGGTGAACAAAGCTGGCACTTTTACCTTCATCAGTGCTACCCACCCCCCCCAGGTTCCCTTCCTGAGCTCCACAGCTCGGGGGTGTTTGTGTTGGGATGGATTTGGGACAGTTTTGGACGATCAGGATGGCACAGGGAGCACAGGCAGGACCTTGGTGCTGATAATGCCAAGGTTCTTGGTTTGATCTCTGTGTGGGCAGCTGATTTAAGAGCTGGGCTCGATGATGTTTGTGGGTCCCTTCCAGCTCTGACTGTTCCGTGATTCTGTGATCACACCTGCAGTGGCAGCACCAGGGAACCCACATCCCATCCTGGGAATGATTCAGGGCTCACAGAACTGCAAATCCAGGGGCTTTGCTGCTATTTGGGGGCGGGGGGAGACCCAGGAGAGAGCCAGCACCTTTAATCCTTCCTCCTTGGGACCAGCGTGGTGGCCTCTCTAGGAGGACAACGGCAGGAGGAGAAATGGTTTTCCACAGCTCCAAAATACGTAGCCAGGTGTACCTGGCACAGGAAACACATGAGAGGCTTCAGCAGAGCCTGCCCAGAGACAGCAGGCTGTGTCCCAAGCCCGGATTTCTGAGGACACACGGGATAAATGACAAAAAAGTGACAGCAATCCACGGTGGGTGGCTCAGAGCCCACGGAAATGACTCAGTCCCAAACAAAACGATAATAAAACCCTCCATTCCACTCAGCACCAGGGGAGGGGATGCCTCTCAGCTGGATTTAGGAGCATCCCCTCTGTGTTTCGGGGTAGGAATTTGCTGGGCCAGCAGAGGAAGCAGGTTTGCTCAGCAGCCAGCCCGGCACAAGGGCAGCTTCCCGTCTCAGAAGCATTTGTGGCAGCTTTGTTCCAGCCTGGAAAACGTTCTGAGGTGGTTTGAAGAACATTGTTGGAATGTTTCTGCACATCTGTCCCTGCCAGAAGCCTTTACCAGGAATAAATAGGAAGCTGCAGGACACCGGAATAAACCCCCCATCCCATATCCCTGTAGGTCCATCTGCCACAGCCTGACTGAGCCCTAAGTGGGATTCCTGCCTTCTTCATCCCCATTGACACTCTCTCCCCATCCCAAAGGAACCTGAATGCCCAACCCATTCCAGCCCACCCTGGCAATCCCTGGAGCTTTTCTCACCCAAGCAATATATATATATATATATATATATATATGAACACATATGGAGATTTTGTGAACCACTTAGATCATATTTAACTTGGTTTCCAGGGCAAAAAAAAAAAAAAAAAGGCTCTGTCAGCATTTCCTCCGTTACATTTAGTGAACACACCCTGCCTGAAGTCACCAGTTCTCATTTTCTGCCCCCATTTTCCTCCCAGACATTTTCCTTCGCCTCATGTGCTGCTGCCCTGGCCAAGGGATCTCCTGGCTCCTGTCCCTGCCCTCTGAATGTCCTGCAATTACACTTTGATGACCCCCTCATTAAACTTTGTGGCTATTAAAATTATCTATTAAAAAAATAAAAAAAGAAGAGGCATTAAGTACATTAATACATTAATAAAAGGGCAAAAAATCAGTTTGTTGACCTGGGAGCTGCCCCAGTGCTGCAGTTCAAGGATCTCATCCCTGTCCTCTCCTGATCCCATCCCCTGCACATCCCTTTACAGGGGCTTCTCTCTGCTGAGAAAGCCAGATGGAGTGCTTGCTAAGTACCCTGAAACCATGCAATAAAAATCCCTCTGGAGCTCAGAATATTTCTGGTTTATGAGTTTCATCATAAAGCCAAGGTGGAGCAAAGATCCCAAACACGTGAATAATTCGGGGTGGATGCAAAAAACACGCCAGGGTCGCAGAGAAAGGTGAAGGCAGAGGGTTGGAAATGCATTTTCCTCCTCCATCTCTTGTTATTTAAAGAGGGGACTCGGGGCAGAGCACTCAGGTACAGGTTTTGTGCTCAGATTAAAAGCAGCCTCGGCTCAAAGAGCCACTGAAGTCAAGCGATGGAGCAACACAGGTCAAAAATCCCACCGTCCTGCAAGGCAGGAAATAAAAAGGTAGGACATAAAGGTAGGAATTCAAACAGCCAAAGCATTTGCTACCCCTCTCAAGATGTGTTAGTGAGGAAGCAGCACATCCCTGCTGCCTGGGGAAGCTGTGCTGGGTACCCAGGAGCGCTGGGACCGAGGGGATGTGCTGGATTTGGGGATGCAGGAGCCAAATCCCCTCAATTTTGGGCCCCCCAGCAGGCAGGAGGGCAGGTAGATGAGCTCTTATCAGGCAGCAAGGCAGGTGCTCACAAAGCCAAACAAAGTGTGATCTCACACTCCCAAAGGCAATAAAAGGCAGATGATCACAGGGTATTTTCCCTGAAGCAGATGAGGAGAATGCTCCTGGCCTGGAGGTTGGAAGCCTAGACATCAACATGTGCGTGTAGCATTCCTTGCAGCTGCTTTATCCCTGCAAAGGCTTGTCCTGGAAGCTCCACGCAGGCACAGAGGGGTGGCAGGAAGGACCAGCAGCAGCCGATGCCATCCCACCTTCCCCACTTCACCCGCCCGGTCCGAGCCCTGAACTCGGGGATTTTCACACCACACCGGAATATTTTCTTGCTTGGCTTATTCCACTTATAAATGTATTACATGGGTTGGTAACATTCATCTGCTCTTCCTCTGCCTCTCACCCAAACCAGGGCTGATTCACCTCCCCCCCGCCCCGGGCGATGCAGCGAGGCGGGGAGAACCAAAATCCTTGTGGGACACGGATCTGCAGACAAACACACCCGGGGCTAAATATATCCCCAGCCCCCCTTGCAGCTTTTCTCTTCCTCAGACACACACAGCTACAGCTCCTCAGGGCCACAAGACTCCTATTTTTTAAATATCAGCATGCAGGAGTGGTTCCTGACCAGGAAAAAAAAAAAAAAAAAGAAGAGAGAGACTAAATATTGATTTAGCCACAGCTGAATTTGAATTTGAAGGTGAGGGCTGGGGAGGCGAACAAAAAGAGCAGCTGCTGGGAGCTGTGGGCAGGCTGTGTTACCCTCCTGTCCCACGCTGGCACCTCTTCCTCGCAGATCTTCGTGCCCCGGGCACGGGCAGCGAGTGCTGCTGCTCCCGAGAGCCCCGGGGCTTCCTCCTCCCACATTCTCCCCCGTGGATTCACACCGGAGCACGAACGGGAGCTGGCTCTGCCAGCTAAAAAGGGGTTTTCCACTTTATTCCCTGAAATGTGCTACATTTTTTGCCCTTTTTTTTTTTTTTTTTTTTTTTTTTTTTGCCTCCTTCCCTCTTCTCAGCAGCCAGACGCGCTCCTGGGGAAAGCTGAGATGCGTGGGATCCTGGAGTACGTAGGGCTGAACAATTCCAGCATTTCGCTTTTCCAGAGCCTTCCCCAGCCCTCCAAAAGCAGCGATTTCCACGCAGCCAGCGATCCCACGTGAGAGATACCGAGGCAAAGGAGTTATTTGGGGACGAGCTGCGTGCGTGTGGATTCTCCAGAGCAGTTCTGCTGCGCGAAGAGAGGAAGAAAAGGGAGCCCAAATGTTGCCGGTTTTTGTTCGGATTTGGGTTTTTTTTTCCGAGGCGAAACTCCTGTCCTCGCGTCGCTTCTGGGGGCATTACGAAACCTGGCCTGGAGCCCGTAGATTTTTCGCTCGGTGTTAATGATCTGGAAAAAAAAAAAAAAATTAAAAATATAAATAAAAAATGCGGTTACAAAGTTTCCTGAGAGAAACTCTGGGAAGATTTCACACCGAGCGTGCCATGGCATCGCCTGAAAGGCGACACCGCGACCCCCGAACTGCTCGGGGCTGGGCCATCTGCCACCCACGAGGAACACGACAGGAGCTTTTCCCACCCGCAAGGGAGACAACAAAAGGTTCAGGGGCCGCCTGAACCCTGAAATCTGAGGGATGTTTAATCGGGAGGGTGTGGATGCTCTGGCTGACTCCAGGCGGGTTCCCAGGTCTCTTCGGGATGACACCGGGGAGTGTCGCTTGCTCTGATGTGCTGTTTGAGTTCCGTTTCAAGCACTCACCTCGCACCCCCGGGGGCTTTCACAGCAATTCCCGGCCTGCTCGAACAGCCGGCAGTTTCCCTGTGTGGGAGAGGCTGTTCCTGGGCTGTGGGAGGACACTTGGATGCCTGGGGACATCACCTTCTGGTACCCAAAGAGCCACACGCTGAGCTGTGTTCCCGGGTAAATAATTTTTTTTTAATTGAATATTGATTATATTACTGAGTAGGATTATTCCGAACCGGGAAATGCCCTCACACAGCATCATCAGGGCAAGAAACCACATCTTTGCCCCTCGCTGCTGTGCCCTGACAACCACCAAGGGCAGAGACAGATTGGAGTGATCCTCTCCTATCCCTGATTCTGGAGCAGAGCTCTCTTCCACGCGTGAATCCTGAGCTGAAGCCGAGCTTTGCAGACTCACTAGCACGCAGGAAGAGGTAGCAATGTTTACCAGATGGTAGATGACGATTCTTTCCAGGAAAAGGAAAAAAAAAAAACCAAAAACAAGGAAGAAGGCGAGGTGTGTGTCCCAGCTGGGGTCAGGTGCTCCCAGTCACGAGCTCTTCCCTCCCCTTAACATTCCTGCCACGGCTTTGGAAACGGGCTTTGTTAACAGGCTGGGCTTAAAAAAAAAGGAAGAAATATCACTTGAGTATCCCCCACCTTTCGTTTTCCCTTCCTGGCTCGTGTAACCATGGCAAAGGATCCTACGCTAGCCTGGGAGATGGCAGAATTCCCGCCAGCCCCCCCCCCCCAATCCGTGTTCTGATTAAACCGCTCAAGCTGCCTCTTCCCGAGCCTCACCTCAGCATTCCAGCTGGGAAAACACCACGATTTTTGCTCCGGGGCAGAGGAGGGGCCATGATTTGCTGGGGGCTGTGAATGGTACCTGTCCCTGCTGCTCCCCATTGACGGGAGGATGGGGATAGTACGGGGAGCCCACGCAGGCAGCTGTCAGAAAACGAGCTTACTATGAAAGCAACATATGCTGAGCTGAGTGAGGAGGACCTGCAAATCACTACAAGTGCTTAAAATATTCCAGAATTTAATTACAAGCCTGTGTGTGCTCCGAGTGCATGAATGTCTAGTGCAGACCTGGGCTGTGACAAAGGGGAACCTTCTTCCATGTGCAGGGGAAGGGGCTGAAGGGAAAATCCTTACAGGCCAGGGAGTTGGGATCCACAGAGATTTGTTGGTAGAAGGCAGAATGGCACCGTGGATGGGTGCTGAGTTAAATGAAGGCAAGGTGTGTAAATCCCAGAATCATTTAGGGTGGAAAAGCCCTCCCAGCCCATGGATCCCCCTGTGCCCCATCCCCACCTTGTCCCCAGCCCAGAGCACTGAGTGCCATGGCCAGGCCTGCCTGGGACACCTCCAGGGCTGGGCACTCCAAACCTCCCTGGGCAGCCCCTTCCAAACCTGTATGAGGTAAAGGGAACATTAATGGTTAATATTCCTTTAATATTTTCTTTTGATTCCTTTGTTGTGAAAATTTTCGTCTGACTCGGAATCGCAGATGGTTTGGGTTCGAAGGGACCTTAAAGCTACAGATAGGGACACCTTCCACTAGTCCAGGTTGCTCCAAACCCCATCCAACCTGTCCTTGGACACTTCCAGGGATCCAGGGGCAGCCACATCTTCTCTTCCCAACCTGTGCCAGGGCCTTCCCCACGAATCCTTTCCTAATATCCAGTATAAACCTACTCTCTCCCAGTTCAAAGCCATTCCCCCTTGTCCTATCATTCCATGCTCTTGTAAATCTAAATGATCAAAGCTATGTTAACAGCCATGAAGCTGTTTGGGTTGAACCCTTCCAACAGTGTTTTCATTCCTAAAAAAGCTGGTGTGTACTCGACAACTCAGCCCTTCTCTGTGTCACCTGCCCTGATCTCACCCCGCTGTTTCAGTCACACAGACTAAAATAGATTATAATCTTCCCCCCCAGGTGAAATGCCTGGTGGATTGTGTGCCTCCAAAAATGAAGATGCACTTAACGTAACAATGTGCTTATTAGCTTAATGGCAGGAAGGGAAAACTCAGGGATGAGAATTAAAGCACTGCTCCTGCGGGATGTCCCTGGGGAAGGATCTCTGTGTCCAGGATACCCAGGAAGGTTCCTCACTCCCCCCAAGGTTTCCTGGCAGGCATCCCATAGGGATGAGCGTTGGAGCAGCGTGTGACATGAGCAGGGGGGAACCTGGATGGATATCACCCTGATTTCTAGCAGATTATTATTCTTTTCCTCCTTTAATTAACATAGAGAATTCAAATGAGAAAAGAGGGAATGTGTAGTTTCCAAGCAAAGAAAGTACTGTCAGTAAAGGCTTTGATCTGCAAGATTGGGCTGGAAACCAATCACCACGAACCAGAACATCCTCTGTAAGAGCTGGGGATGGGATGATCTTCCTGCCCACAGAACCCTTAATTTGGAAAGGACTCCAAGACCATCAAGTCCAACCTTTGATGGAGAGGCCAAGCTGAGCCTGAGCAGCAAGCCGAGGTTTTTAAGGATGCAGAATAAAGCCAGAGATATCCTTTCCAGGTTTGACAGAGGGACATCTGCAGGTGCCTTTCAACTTTCCATCAGGCAGCATTCCCTGTGCAGAAACACGGTGGAGATGGCACCGTCACAGGCTGGAAGTCACTTAGCACCGAGTCACCACCGAGGTGACAACCAGCTCAGAAACCAGGGGTGCAGGGTAACCAGAGCCTGGGAAAACACCTGTGGGGCCAGGTAACCCCAGCAGTGACTCGTGCTCTGAATCTTCCTGCGGGAAATGCTGTCCGTGGAAAGCAGCGGCAGCCACTGCTGTGTTTGGGTTGTTTGAAGGCTGGAGAGAAGTCAGCTCTAGGCTGGGATGGCTGCTCAAGGCCTGCCAGGGGTTTTATCACTTGATCTGGCTTCCAGAGTTCTCAGGCTCCCCTTTGGAGTGAGTAAATTTTGGGAAGAGATGAGGAGAAGTTGCAGGGGTGTGGCTGTGCCCCCCCTGTGTCTCACCAGCACCACGAGCACTGCACGTGGCATCTCTGCTTTCCCCACCCAAGCTGGAGGGCACCTGGAAAACACTGTGGGCAACCAGGTCCCTGCTTTGGACTCTGGCTGGGAAAAACACTGACCTGGCAAAGGGTGGGGCTGCAATGGGGATTTGGGGCTGAAATAGGGATTTGGGGCTGCAACGGGGATTTGGGGTTGCACTCCCATGTCGTGGTCTCGGTCATTCACTGTCTCAGTTCTCAAGGGCCAAGCAACACCAGCTTCACAGCCCCAGTGTCCATCAGGTCCTGGGGGCACTCAAAAATCAGGTGTGGGTACTGAAAGAAGGGAATGGGGTGGTAAAACCCATAAAATAATCAAGTGTCCCACACTTGAAGAGAGGTGGAGAGGGACTTTGGGCAAGGGAATGAAAATGGGGTTAGAAATTCTTCCCTGGGAGGGTGGGCAGGCCCTGGCACAGGTTGGGTAGAGAAGCTGTGGCTGCCCCTGGATCCCTGGAAGTGTCCAAGGCCAGGTTGGATGGGGCTTGGAGCACCCTGGGCTGGTGGAAGGTGTCCCCACCCATGGCAGGGGGTGGGATGAGCAGATCTTTAAGGTCCCTTCCAACCCAAACCTCCCAATGCTCCGGTGCTGGATGCTGGCAGTGCTTCCAAAGCATCAGCCCCTTCCTAGGGAGGAAGGACTCAGCAAGCCTAATGAGTGCTTTAATTAAATCCAGCAATATCATTAACCCGCTGGAGTTCATCAAATTAGTGTTGCAAATGAAAACCGCATTGGCCTCATTTTCAGGGAGGCGGTTCCAGGAGGGAAAACAGCATTTTGCTCCTCAGCACGGGGTTTGCTTTTCCCAGAAAACAAAACCTCCTCTTGTCCCCCTGGAGCTTTGACTCTCCCTTTAGTTCTCAACACAATATTTGGTTTGGCCCTTGCTTGGTTTTTGGGGTGCCCATGGTGAAGGTACTGGCACAATGTGGAGTGGGGGGGTGCCACAGGAAAATGTTGGGAAAGAGGGAGAAATAGGGGACTTTTAGAAAGGAGGAGATCCAGTGTCCCTCCTCCAGCACAGAAATGGTTTGTGGAGTCCACACTAACCCAGCATCTGTGCAGGTTGGCCCCCTGCCACTCATTTTCTTCTCTCTCCTGTTTGCTGAAGGGTGACTCAGTGCAAAGCTAACAAGGTGCCCACGGGAGAGCTGCTGGGAATGTGCTGATGTCAAGGGCTCGAGGGCTGGGAGGGGGGATTCCCACCTGCTGGAGAGGAAGGAAGAGCAGCCATAGGGATCCCTCTGCCAGCAACCCTGGCTCGTGGCCCAGGCCACTCTCCTGGCTTATGCTGTGCACTTGGGGGAGAGTGTCTTAGATAAATACAAGCTTTGTACTCCAGGGCTGGTGTCCTGCTGGCACAGGGACAGGGGGAATGTCCTTCTGCCCAGTGCTCATCCCAGCATCTCACTGCTGGCACAGCTTGGGCTTGCCTAGGGAAAAAAAAAAAAAACCAAAAAACACCTTTTTTTTGCAAGGCTGAGTGAGGTGAAGGAGTCAGGGGGTACAAATCTCTTTGGGTTGAAAGGTCCCTGGAGCACAGAGGTCCTCAGGAGGTGCTCCTCCATTTTTGGCATCACTAAAAACGGAGACTGAGCTTCTCCTACAGAGGGATCCAGGGGAGCCAACTAATTAACTAATTAACCCAGCTCCATCAGCAGCTCAGGAGATGAATGCTCTGCCCTGGGAAGGGATGGGCAGTACAGGAGGGCTCCCTGGACAGTCCCCACCGCTGGAACAGAGAGGTCTTAACCCCAGGGATGAAGCAACCTGGTGCCTTTGGGAACACTTTGAACAGAGTTTCACAACAAGCCAAGCTGATTTCGCCACCTACAACCCTGCTGAGCTCCAATGCCTTCAACTACAGCTGCATCCCGAGTCCTCACTCTCCCTGGTGGCCAGGCATCGATGTTTCCCCTCTGCCCTCCCACTGCCAGGATCAGCTCAGATTTAGTGTCTCCTCGTCCTGGAATCCGCCACGCAGGGGGAGGGCACTGGGAAAAGCAGCTCTGGAAAGCACCATCCTCTGGCAGCAGCACCCAAGGAGCCATCAGGGAGGGAGCAGAGGCACCCACCACGTTTTGCAGCCAAATCCCAGGCTCCCAGGAGGCAGCAGAGCTCTTTTGGAGGAGGTGGCAATGGGTTTGCCCTCGCGGTGCCCTTGTGAGCCCGGGAGTTCCTCCGAGGCTCAGATAAGGAGGGAGGCACGGGGACATGAACTGGCTTGCCCCACATCCCGCTGGAAAACTGGCAGGAGAAGCAGGAACAGACTCAACCTCTTTTCTCCTTGGACCAGAAGATTCTAGAAAGCTGAAAAAGCGCCTATTTTAGTGTCTAAAATCAGTTATTGTCAGTGCATTGCCCTCCCTGTCATCCTCATTTCCATGGGAGAAAACTGTTCCAAGACCATCCTCATTCTTCCAAAACTCAATTCCCAATTCCCTTTCTTTTGAGCTTTGCCATCCATCCCCTGCTGATTTTCACAGGGATTAAATTGTGGAGCAGTGCTGTGTGTGCACTCAAGGGATACCCCCTCAAACCCCACAGCGTGGCAGGATCCCACTTGGCTGCTGGGTTCTCCTCTCTCCCCATCATTATTTTTCAGGTGGGAGGTCAGAAGAGATTTCTGTGCCAGATGTCCCCCCAGAACCGTGAAAATTGTGGAATACTCCAATCAATTTGGAAAATACAGCGGGAGAAAAGCCATATAAGCACTGAGAGCACCAGCCCTGGCTTCTGCCTGGATCTTTCTTTAGGAGAGGTGATTATACCCTTATAATTAATTGTTGGCTCAGGGCAGCAAAGGTTTGACTTGCACAGACAAGTTGGAAAGAGGGAAGCAGCCCTGGGATGGGAAGCAGATATGTGGGAGGACACAGCATTCTTTTCCCACGTCGAGGAGCAGCAGGACATGTTAATTCAGCTCTGGAATTTCGCTCCCTACCTTTTATGGTGAAAAAAATGAGGCTTTCCCTTTGACTTTGCTAATACATGTCCCAGCTGAAATCCAAGCTGGGCATGAAAACCCAGCCAGGCGTGTGCAGCCGCTCACCTGGATGTGCTGAGCATGGAATATGCAAAGGGAAAAGCTCAGCTCCAGGCTCCTGGAGGCTCCTGGAGGCTCCTGGAGGCTCCCAGACCGCCCCGTGCGAGCTGATGTCACGGTTTTATCTGAGGACAGGATTTGGTTCTTATTGCTCGGTCGTGCCTGCCAGATGAAATAACTGAGCTCAGTAATTAATTTTTAATGCAGCCCCATGTAGGCAAGGAGAGTTTGGGAGTGATTTACGCTCCTGCTGTGGTTTCCAGGCTGTTGCTGGAAGCTCAGAAAGGCCTGGATGCCTTGCCTTGCCCTGCTTTGTGGGGTTTGGAGGTGAAGGGATGGACCCTTTCCTTTCCAACACACAGCACACCAAGCTGGGAATAAAGTGAAGCTGCTCCACCAGCCCTTGTGTCCTGTAACCTCCCCGAAAAAAACTCGTTTTATTTATGAAACAGCAGTGTAGGAAGAAGATATTTAAACCTTTGAATGATTCATTTGCAAACACCTCACGACAAAAGAGCAAAGGTGTTAGAAGACCAGTTGGTCCTTTCTGAGTCATGCAGGCAGAGCCACCGACTTTCCCTGCCCGTGGAAATCTCAGGGTGGAAAATGTGTGAAACCTGCTGCAACCAACACTTCCCTAATTAGCCTAATTAGGGAGCCAAAGTGTGTGTGTGACCCACAGGTGTTCACACTTTTCCAGGATAATCCGGTTTAGGAGCTGCTGAGGCGGGAGAGGCTTTTGCTGGGGGGTGGGATGGAAGTGGCAGATGAGGGACCCCAAGCCTGATGCCCACCATCCATCCATCTATCCCTCCATCCATCCATCCATCCTGGTGCTTTCTGAGCTCCAGATCCTGGAAAAGTTGCACCTCTCCAGCATCTGGAAGCAAGCAAAGAAATGGAGCAAAACTCTGCGTTTTCTCTTCCTGGCTGCAGGCACACGGCTGAAAATCGAGGCCAGGGCCACTGTGACCCAGAAATGTCCTGTTTGACCCGCGGGCCTGGTTTAAATCTCATTTTTGTGCTGCAGCCTCACTCCAGGAACCCTGGAGAGCAGAGCTCCTCCCAGAGCACAGATCCCTCGGCCACGCAGGAGCCGCCTCGACAATTCCAGTTAATTAGAAATTCGAGGGCAAGGACTTGCTCGAGCAGCTTTCGCTTTTCCAGTGGAAGTTTAATAAGGCTGAACATTTGCTAGTCTTGTTTTTTAGCCCCAGATTTCGCTGCCCAATCCCGTGGACGCCTTTGTGCCTCCCAAATCCCAGCGTGGCACTGCCAAACACTTCCCACAGAGGGTTTCTCCTCTCTGTTATTTGCTTTTACAGAAGCCCTGGACACACAGAAATCCCCTCTACTTGCTGCAAGCCGGTGGGTGGTTTCTCCACATGGATGCCCGTGGCCATCCTGCTTTTCCCCCATGAAATTCCTGAGGTTTTTTGGTGGTTTTTTTTTTTTTTTTTTCCCACAGATCAGATTAAATCCCAGCCTGGCACAAATCACCCTCCAAGCTTAAACCTGCCAGCCCCACGTTCAGCTCAGAACTCGCCCCTGCCGCTTTAGGGTGAGAAAGGCCTCGCCCGGGGGGAACAGAAAACAACAATAAAAATCAACATTGAGGCGTGGAAAAGAAGTTTCAAGCGGCTCCCAAAAAAAAAAAAAAAAAAATAAAAATGCTTGCAATGTTTCCGAGGGTCTGCCCTGCTGCTGTTACTCATTCACAGGGGCAGGAATGACAAGTATGCGTGTGCAGCCAGGAAAGCTTTGCTTCACCGAATATTTGAGGCTTGGGGTGGTATGGAGGGGTGGGGAGCACAATTCCAGCCAGGAGAAACGCTCTGAGCTCCCTCGGAACAATGAAACCACCCCGGTGGGGCCTCGGCCAAGAAAATGCAATTATTAGTGCAGAGTTTTCGTCTCTTCAGCAATGCTTTCAAGCTGCTTTGCCTTCAGGGAAGAGCTGGGAAGTGCAGGGAATGGGTAAGGACACGCAGGACTGACCTAATCCCCTGCTTCCTAATCCTGGAAGCTGTTCCCGGTGTCTGCCTTCAGCCAGAGCTGGCTGAGAACTGGGGGTTACAACAGCTTCCCTTGTTCTTTCCAGCCCAAAATGGGATGGAAGTTAAAAGATTTCAAATTTCCTAGGGACACAAAATCCATCCTTTGACTCAGTGGTCCAAGTTTACTCGTTTCCTATGCATTTACAGAAACTGCATCATAAACAAAGCTTGGAATTTAAATTCACTAAAAAAAAAAGTTGAATCAGAGTGGTGCAACCTCAGCTGAGAATTTCATATTGGAGTCTTTTTAACATCAAATTTTACCGAAATCCAAGAGTTCTGCAAAGCAAGTGGCCTTCAGCATATCAATATTTCTGATGGAAAACCATCCAGTCAGAAAATTTTTATGCAGCTCCAGGCTAGAATTTCCTATCAAATAGTTCTGCTGTCTCCCCAGCAACTGGCACTGCTGATCCTCTGCGAGGAATTTCCATAATTAACCTCCAGGAACTGAAAAGGAAATCTTTTTGTCTGCAGGATGTTCTCCAACAACGTCTAGAAAATCATTTCGCTCCCAGCCAAAGCACGAGAAATTCAATGGGATTTTCTCCACGAATTTCAGTGTATCTTTGGATCTGCCTGGTTCAGATCAGAGTTCAGACCTGGATCAATATAATACAACTCTGGGTGTTTCCTCAAATTCCCGCGGGGAATCAAATTTGAATAAAATAAATCTCAAGCCAATTCTTCCTTGCTGTTGAAATTCAATCCTGTAGTGTCATCCAGATTGAGGACACCGATGCTTTGATCCCTGTGGATCCAAGGGCTTCCTGAGATGTTTGTGCTGGTTTTGTAGGAGCCTGGAATGCACAACAGCATCAGGAATTCAGACCAAATACCGGAGTTGCAGCTGTGGGCTGGGAATGCTGAGTTTTGGCTTCTCCCCTGTGTGTTCCTGCTCGCTGAAGGCTGTTCCCCACAACACCATCCTGCAGCAGGGAATGTCCTTGAGCTGCAGGTGATTCCATGGATGGCAGGACACCCCCGATGCACGATTTGTTCTCCCTGTGAGCGCTGGCAAATCATCCGTAACGGAACAGCAAAGCAGCAGGATTTGCATGAGCTGCTTTCACTGTGTTTATCCAGGAGTTTTCCTGCTTTAGCTATATTTACCCAACTGGAATGAGTTCTGCTTCAGGGGAGTTTTGGTCTCAGGCAGTTCCCCAGCTGGTGGGATGGGAAGGTCAAGCAGCCCTAAGGCATGGTGGGTGGGTGTGAACCTGAGCCCTTGCAGGAATCCTCTTGCCCCATCCCTGGAAGTGTCCAAGGCCAGGTTGGATGGGGCTTGGAGGACTGGGAAGGTGTCCCTGCCCGTGGCAGGGGGTGCAGCCAACTGGTCTTTAAGGTCCCTTCCAACCCAAACCATTCTGGGATTCCGTGACTTAAAAAAAGTGGCCCCAGCTAACATCTCTCTGGCTCTTAAAAAAATCATTTTCCTATTCTCAAATCATCAAGCTTTTCCAGAGGCAGAATTCAGATATATGTGTGAATAATCCACATAATTTTCCTGGCTTTTGCAGAGCCTCCTTAGCTGGGTGGTGTGATGGGAAGAGAGCAAACACGGCAAAAGGCTGATCACCTCACTTCACTCTGCTCTCCACATGTGCTCCTGGAAAAGTCGTTTCTCCACCCTATTCCCCCTCTGTAAAGGGGAGAGAACATCCCACCTGCCATTCTGCTGATGCCATGTGGATAAATGTCTTGGAATGGGCCCTTTGGATACATCCCAGGAGCTGCTGGCACTGCCAGCAGTGCACGGGGCTGCCATGAGAGGTGGGATTCCTGCTCGTACGTGAGTAATTACCCTACAATCAGCATGTTAAAATATCTTGTCCTCTGCCTTAACATCCTGCCTTAATCATTAAGGGCTTTTAAAAGCGTTTTGGAGTGTTTACAATTGGGTTAAAGCTTTGCCCTCAGCTCTTGAAACTTGGAATAGCTGAGCTTTATCTCCCATCCAAGCTGGAGCACCCAACGACCTGTCAGTCAGGTGAGGGAGAGTCACTTGTCTCCAACTAATGTTATGAATTTATTCAACTCTTCCTCGGCGCTGTAGCTACAGACAGATTTCTAAATGCCAAAATACGGATTATAAGAGTGTCAGGCTTCATTTTGTTTTCAGTTCACAGCTAATTAGCATTGATTTTCATGCCGATGTTCCCGCATATGATTACACCGGCATCACGAAACCGGGAGATGCTCGTTCTCACCCTGCCATCATCCGTTTGAAAACCCTCGCTGGAGCAGAAGGAAATTGGGGTTTGGTTTTGGCAGGGTCTGGGTCAGAATTCCCTGCAGAATTCCCTACACGGGCAATGCGGCCTCGGATTTGAAGTCCAACCCCTCCTGGCTGCGCAGGAAAGTAGCAGGAGCTCCGTTCCCAACATCCGCGTGAGGTGAAGGATTGGGAATGGGGCAGAATTAGCGGGTACTCTGTGACCTCGGCGCTTCTCCCTGTCAAACAGGCCGGCTCAGATCGCGCCACTCACAAGGCAGAGCGAGAAATAAATCTCTCTTCATCGGCTAAGAACTCGAACATGACATCGATAAGCCCCGCAGAAGAGATCACAAACGGGTCCGTGTTCAGGGGAAGGTTGGGAATAGCGGCCCTAAAAGAGGCAGGGATTACACGGCGAGGTGCAGATGTTTCTGAAGAGCCGCTCCTTAAGGTGACGATTACAACTCCGTGGGCTGAATGAGAGCCGGGGGGGAGGTGGAAAAATAACCCGTGATCCTGAAATTAATGACCATCCCCACGTACTCCCGAGGGGAGCCCACGCTTCCGACACACAGGAAGCACGCATTTCCTAATCCACAAATGCTCGACCTTGAGCCTCGATAATGTTCTTTTAATGCACCTCCCCTCTGGCTGCGCACAGAAAGGAGGAGGAGGAGTGGGATGTGGAAGGTCCGCGGTTTGTGTGTATTGTTCCATACTTTCCATGGAAAGGGAGAGGGATTTGGAGGGCAATTTTAGGTTGGGATCGTGGAGCACTTAGTGTGGAACTCAAAGGACTGGTTTATTGCAGTCGTAGGAAAGTGTTCAGGCAGATTGCTCGTGAGAGCAGCGAAATGTATTTTGATATTCCCACGAAATCTCATATCAGATCGGGAGTCATTACCACAGCACTCCTGGGTTGTGTGTATGTTATTAATACACACATAATGTTTTCTGGGATGGATGGAAAGAGGAGAAACTGCGAAAGTCTAGAGTGAGATCTGAAGAAAAATTGGGAATTTGAAGGGAGCAAAGCACGAGCCTCTGCCTTAGAAATCCAAATCCAGACTGCGTGTGAACAACACTGATGGGAACCCCAACCCCCACTGCGTTATCCCCCTCGTTATCAAGATATGGGAAGAGGCATTAAACTTGAGGGGATGACATGAATAATAGTTTTATGGGGATTATTAACATCCCTGGAGCAGCTTCCCCGAGGAATGACAACAGGCTGGAGGCTTCTGAGCGGGCAGGAATCGGTTTATTGATTGTCACCAGTGCCCAGGGCACTGCAGGGCACCCCAAAATCCCTGGGGTTGGGCTGGGTGACGCTGGAAACCACTGGAGAGGAAAAACAACAAATCCTGTAAACATGATCTCACTGGGGAAGAGTGGTGATGGAAGCTCTCTGCTGGTGATGAGTAAGTGTTTCTTGGGCGTTAAAGTTTCCACATTCCTCGCATAGCTGGGTGAGGGTGGATTTTCCACACGTGAGCTGCGTGAGGGAGATGCTTCCCCTAGCCCCGGGGCACCGATCGCTCCTCCGAGGTTTGGCCAAGCCAAACCACCAAGGAATGAGCTCTTTCAACCCCGTCTTCTTCCCTCCTTGTGTTCCACAGATCCCCCTCAGATGGCATGTTGGACTCAGAGGGGCAGAGCAGGACCCCCAGAGCTCTATCCCACCTGCCCCCTGCCCACGAGGCTGCCACGTCTTTCAGTGCAGAAAAAAACAAGGTTTTCTGCCCTTTGGAGAAGACCTGACAGCATTTACACAACTGTATTTTTCCAGATTTATCTGCTGTTCAGATATTCACGGCTGAACAGCAGGGTGAAACCCGGCTTGCTGTGAGCATTAAGTTTCTTTGCTTATTCCTCCCATTCCACCACATATCCAGAAAGCTGGTGGACAGCAGGGTTGGATGGAGGCTGCAAAAGAGCTGAGACTAGCTTTAAATTAAAAAAAAAAAAAAAATAAAAAAGGGAAAGCTGTCTGCTCCAAGGCTTTACAAATAAGGCACACACTGCAAATTTCCGTGTTTTGCTCGTGATTTCCAAACAGAAACCAAATCCTTTGTAAAATTTGTTAGAGACAAGTAATTTGACCAGCTAAAGATGTGGCACATCACAACAAGCTCAAAAAATATCAGCGCCGAGCTTCGAAGTGTCGTGTTTGGGATTCTCCTGCATGAGTCAGAGCAGCATCTCCCCATGGTCAAACACACACGGTAGCACTGAAAAAAATCAGGATGTTGTTGTAAAACTTGATGAATTGCTCACGTTTCAGCCCAGAACTGACAGGGAGGTAGTTCGTGACCCGGGTGACTCAAGAGATAAGGCCAAGACCCCACCTTGGGGAAGGACACAAAGCCTGGGCTGAGCAAAGCCGGGTCTAAGCAAGGAGGGCAGGCAGGATTAATGCTCTGCTCCGGCTCTCCCGCTGCTGGCAGCCCTTCCCAAGGGCATCTGTGTGCCATGCAGAGCCAGATGGGAGAGGAGAGGAGCACTCGAAGGAGAGGAATGTTGTGAGCCGCTCACAAACCAGCCCTTGTTCGGGGCTCTCCCTTCAGGGATGATGTCAGCTCTCAGCCAGTCTTGCTTGGGGTTGTGTCCAGGAAGCTGAAAAATAGGAAGTTCGTGGTGGGCAGCACCCATCTCTGCTCTCTGGTGACCTGAGGGAAGGGCTGGAGCTGTGCCAGGGCAGGGTCAGGGTGGATGTCAGGGAAAGGTCCTTCCCCCAGAGGGTGGTTGGCACTGCCCAGGCTCCCCAGGGCAGTGGGCACAGCCCCAAGGCTGCCAGAGCTGCAGGAGGGTTGGGATGATCCTCTGGGGCACAGGGTGGGATTGTTGGGGTGTCTGTGCAGGGCCAGGAGTTGGGCTGGATGGTCCTTGTGGGTCCCTTCCAGCTCAGAATATTCCATGATTCTGTGCTCTTGTGAGATCCCGATATGCCCCTTGTGACCACGTTTTGGGGGAGAAGTCCCTTTGCCCCTTTGTCACGAGCACCAGCCCTGCGGGGCAGTCCAGGCTGAGGATGGGGGGCTCTCCTCAGCCCATGGGCTCTGATCAGCCCTCCTCAGCATCCTTCAGCCCTCCTCAGCATCCTTCAGCCCTCCTCAGCATCCTTCAGCCCTCCTCAGCATCCTTCAGCCCTCCTCAGAATCCTTCAGCCCTCCTCAGCATCCTTCAGCCCTCCTCAGCATCCTTCAGCCCTCCTCAGCATCCTTCAGCCCTCCTCATCTCTCCTCTTCCCCTCTGTCAGCATTTTTCAGCCCTCCTCATCTCTCCTCCTCCTCTCTCCTCAGCCTCTTCATGTTTCCTCACTCTCCTCAGCCTTTTTCAGCCCTCCTCAACTCTCCTCACCCCTCCTCAGTTCTTTTCATCTCTCCTTGGTTCTCATGTTTCATCCCTCACCTCTCCTCAGTTCTCCTCATTCCTCCTCGGTTCTCTTCATCTCTCCTCATCTCTCCTCATGCCTCTTCTTTTCTCATCTCTCCTCATGCCTCTCCTTCTCTCATCCCTCCTCATCCCATCCTGAGGGACCCTGGACCACCCTGAGGGACCCTGGGCCACCTCTCCGCCCCTCCGGAGTGCCACACAGCCCCACATCCCGCAGGTTCCCTCTCATACCACCGACACTTAAGGACGGCCCGTGCACAATTTTTTTACAAAACCAGTAAAAAAAAAACCAAACAAACACCACCACAAAAGCCCCGTTTATTCTCCAATCACTGCCCGGGTCAGCACAGCGCGCTCCCCTCACGGCGGGGCCGCTCCCCCAGGGGGCGCTGTGCTCCGGCGGCGCGCGGCGGCGGGGGCGGGAGGGCGTGGCCCGCGCGGGCGGCTGGCGGTGATTGGCGGGCGCGAGGCTATAAATAGGGGCGTGCGGCGGGGGGACAAAGCAGTTGAGCGCGGGAGCGGCGGCGGTGGCGCCTCCGCGGCTCTGCCACCTCCGTGTTTTTTAGTTATTTTTACATTTTTTCTTTTTATTTTTTTTTTTTTACGAGGAAACCGTGTTGTGTGTGGGTTTTTCTTTTTTTTTTTCTTCTTTTTTTTTTTTTTCCTCCCCTCTTCTGTCGTGGCCGGCCGGAGGGACTAAGCGGAGATCAATGAAGGAAAGAAGAGCGAGCCAGAAGTTATCGAGCAAGGCGGTGATGGATCCCAACCAGAACGTGAAGTGCAAGATCGTGGTGGTGGGGGACAGCCAGTGCGGGAAGACCGCGCTGCTCCACGTCTTCGCCAAGGACTGCTTCCCCGAGGTGAGAAGGACGGGAACGGGGCTGGGGTCGGGCTGGGAGCCGGGATTGGGGTCAGGATTGGGGTCGGTCCGTGCTGGCGGGCTGACCCTGCGCTGTCTCCCGGCAGAGCTACGTCCCCACCGTGTTCGAGAACTACACGGCGAGCTTCGAGATCGACACGCAGCGCATCGAGCTCAGCCTCTGGGACACCTCGGGTGAGCGCTCCCTTCGCATCCCGGCAATTTGTGGGGTGGGCGATCCGCAGCTCCCGCAGCCCCTCGCCCTCTCCGCCGCTCCTGGGTGCTTTTGTACAGATAGATAAAAAAATCCGGGATGTACTTTAAGGATGTACTTGGCTGAGGGTGCGGACGAGCCTCCTGGGAGCGATTCGTCAGCATTGCAGGGATTCGTGTCCTCACCTGCCTGCGGGGAGCTCCGGCGGCACCTTCGCTCCGCTGCTGCCTGGAAACCCTGGTAGGAGAACGGAAAGGTGTTTTTTCTGCTGATGGGAAACGACAGCAGCTCGCCTTGGAGCTCCTGGTGGCCTCCTTAATGCCTGCTTGGTGTTTTACAAAATACGGGACTTTTTTTTTTTTTTCCCCCACGATGTTTTAGAGAGTCTTTAAGAGCAGGAAAGGCTTTTTTTTTTTTTTTTAGGGAAAGCTTTTACCCTTTATCCCTGTTGCTCTGTTATCTTTGTTCCTCTAGGATGCAGAGAGAACCATCCTCTTCTACATAATGAAATAAATAAACGCTGAAGGTCCTCTTCCTTTTTTTCCAGTTGCACCTTCAGTGACCGTGCCAAAAACCGGCTCCTCTGCCTCAAAGATTGAGGCTTTTGGTGCTTGTGGCTGTCTCAGTTGACATGTTAAGACATGTTGAGACATGTTAAGACGTGAACTCTTCCAAATCTTGATAAGTGGGATAATAGGACCGACCTTAGAGCCAGGGGGGTGTGAGGATGCCCCCCAAAACTTGCTGCAGAGGAGCGTGGGCAGCCAGGGTGTCTGTGCTCGGGATAACTCAGCACTCCGAGGTGTCCAGGGGTGAGGGACACCGTGAACCTTTAACAGAGGTGTGGGATCATCATTATCCACAGAACTGACAAAAAAAAAAAAAAAAAAAACCCGGAGGAACCTGCCAGAACACACAACCCCCCTTTTCTTCTTCAGGCAGCCCGTGGCGATGGCTCGTTAATGCTGAATTTGGAGCCAGCAATTTCTGCTAAATACGACAGCAGTTCTCTTACCAGAAGTGAAAATTATAATCCCCCTCTTTAAAAAAAGGAGTTCAGGAGGCGGGTTGGCTTTTTCCTCGTGCTCTTGAGGAAATGATTCCAAATTCTTGCAACACGATTACTGGGAAAAGGCAGCCTCAGCCCACAGCCGGTATCAGCGTAGCTCTGAACTGATTTTTTTTTTTTTTTTCCCCTTCATCTTATGCCAAGTGAGACTTGCAGACTTCCAGAGTGTGTCTGGTTTGAGCTTTCATCCTCATTACTAAGCCAGCTTTAACCGTGGAATAAGGGCTTATTAAAAATTAATGGTTATTTTGGAAAATTTTATCTTTAGCTTATTTAAAATAACACAGGTGAAGCTGTTTGGCACGGCAGGGTTTGGGGCCTGGATGTCAAAGGCTGGAGGCACCCATGTAAAATGAAATATTCCACAGCACTTCAAAAGGCAGGAGCAGTGGAAGGAACACCTTGGCAGCCTCTTGTCCCTTTTGGACTGTCCTGAACTAACAGAAAATTTGGTTGAGTCAGAAGCTCGGGATCAAGTGGGTAATTTGTCTGCCATCCAAAAAAGGAAGAGGAAATATTCCAAGAAGCCAATACTTGGTCTTATAAAGCGTTGCTGAGTGAATCCTCAGCTTGCAGGACTCTGGATGAGGAATTTGGTCCCCATAAACATCCCCCCTCTCAGCATCTGCAAGAAGCAGCGCTCCCCATTAACCCAGTGCAAAATCACATCAGCAGATAAGAGCCAGCAGGAGATAAGATAGTGTTTTAGCATTATCTTCAAGTCTTGGTAATTTAATTTTTACAAGTCTTTGTCCTGGCCCTCTTACTGAATTAGGGTATGTGCCTGAAAGACATTTTTTCGAAGCAGGGCTAGGTCTAATTAACTTAAAAATACGGCTGATTGACTGCCAAGTGCTAATGGAAGATCATGGCCATTGCAACCCCGGGGGAGGGGATGGCTGGACTCGGGTGAGGTGCTTCAGGATCTCTTGTGAATCCTTTGGAAGGTTATACTTGACTTCCAGCTTTTTTTTTTCTTTTTTTTTGGCTCACTGGGAAAATGAGAAAAACCTGTGGCATGAAACAGTCTTGTGTCAGGGTGAGAACAGGCCCTGCTGTTGCAGTTTTGGTTTATAAATCTTTATTGAATAATAATAATAATAATAATAATGTAGTTTTTACTAGAGGACCCTTAGGTACAAAATTTAGGAGTCATGCAACTGATGGGAAACTTTGGAGCTGGCTGTAAATTAGTTGGTAAGCTGTTGTTGTCTCGTGTTCCTTTGGGCATATCCAAGCTACAACACACACTGACGAGTAAGAGTGGAAGGGGGAGATTCATTACTGAAATGTTTTCTGGTACTGTCTCGTTCTGCAAGCCATTAGAAGGATTTAAATTAGCCACAGCGTTAAGGGAAGCACTTGCCAACTTGAATTTCAATGGGGTTTTGGACTACCAAGCCTCCTCTCAAAAAGCAGGAATGTCTGGTTGCAATCTCCCTGCACCATAAATTATTCCACTCTGTGGTAACATGTGGTGTTTGGGAGCTGTTTGGGAGCTGTGGGCTTGTTTTGGGAGGTACAAGAGTAGGATTTCTCCAGGTTCAAGCTTCATTTTGTACCTCCACATCAGTGGAACGCTTCTCTAGGAGTTATCTATCTTTATCTATCATGGCCTAATCTAATTACCAAGTTTTTTGGCTTTTTCCAGTAAAAGTGATATTTATATTTCTTGCTTGGACAGCAGCAGCTGTGGCATAGGAATCACATACATTAGTTAGGAGACCCAGGTCTCCCTAAAATGTATTTTAGGGCTTTTTTTTTATTGCTGGAACTGTGGAAACTGCACTAGATACTCCAATAAAATAATTCTCAACAGGGCCAGAAATACTTGGGCATTGCTGGGGATTAGCAGGTAATTAAATCCAGGAGGACCTTGGAGCTTTAAGTCAAGTTGGCTTTGCTGGGATTTGGATGTATGCAATGTACTCAGTGTCCACAGAGGAGCAGAATATGAATTATGAAGTTTGGGCTGTCTCTCTTTCTCGAGACTGAAACTTCGAGGAATTAAAGTTCCTAATTCCCCAAGTTCCCTGGCAGCAACCAGTTTAAGAGAAATGTCCAATTTCTGTCTTTGCCTTCCAGTTCCACTTGGAACTTGAACCATGTGATTTCCTTATTTTAATGGCAGAGTAACAGCAACTAGTTTTCTTATTTATTTATTTTTCATTTTAATCGGAATTAAAATCAAATCACTTCCCAAAGCCCTCTTTTCTTTGATGAGAACGCTGAAGATGCCCTGGATTTTGTGGCCCTCGTGTGCTTGGAGAGCACACCTTCTGTGTGAAAAATCACCTGAACTGCAGAGCAGCCCAGGTTTTGGAAGGAGGAAAAAACCAGCAGCAGTGAATCAGCTCCTTGGAGCAGCCACTGTGTGTGTGTTTGTTTGATGTGTTTTCTCTGCAGCTGGTAATTAGTGAGCCCAAGGGTTTGGGAGTGAAAATGCTGCTGCTGCTCATCTGTTGTTCTTTCAGTTGACTGGGCTCCAAAAGGCTACAAAGCCTGCTGGTGGAATGGAAATAGGAAGGTCTTGCCTGTTTTACTGAGCATCCCTTCCCTCAATGCCCATGGACAAGTGGTGGGATGTGGGGCTGAACCTCCTGCTTGGGGCTGCTGGTGGCTTTGGAGCCTCCAGACAAGCATCTCTCCCTGCTTTTAGCATCTTAGAGCGGTGCTAAACCACCTAAAAATTAAGTATTCTCTAATTAGTAATGATATAATTCTGTCATTTGTTAATTTAGGCCTAAGCTTGGTATCTGCTCTAGACCATCACTGCTGGGGAGGGGTTTGATTTCTGTTTAAAAGCTGAATTTGTGTTGGGCTTTGCACGAAATGTAAGGGTTCAGAAGTAGATCATTCTGAATGTTTCGAGTATTTTGGCTTGAATTATTTACAAATTAAAGAAGGAGGGTTGCAGCTGGAATGGAAGATGAACTACAGCCTTATCAGCAATTCCTTGCTAAAAGTGAAAAATCACCCGTGTTGTCCTCGCCAAAAATGTTTTATTTTGTAGGAGCGGGATCCCAAAAACAAATAGCCTGATTTAACTTTTTTTTTTTTTTTTTCCACAAATACCACTGCTCCAGCCCTGCATTCTCCTTCTGTTTTCGAGGCTTGGCACGGCTTCAGCTCTGCAAACTAACATGAAAAAAAGAGCGAGCTGGAGTTGTCTGCTCAGACTTGAGCGAGCCTCATTCCTGGCATTCCTGCCTTCTGAGGCTTTCTCCGGGCTGGGGGATGAAATGCCAGCCTGAATAGGGCCTGCACAGCGAGAGCTGCAGCCGCTCTTTATTTGCACAGCCAGAAAAGATCGGTTCTTGCTGCTGAATGAGAGCAGGAAATTTGCTTTGTGGGTCCCTCATCCCTGAGTAGTTTCAACGATTCCTTGTTTGTTGTGCCACCCACTCCCCCGGAGAGAGGGTGCTGAATATCCCACCCTGAAAAATTCATTTATCCCAGCTCAGCACCTTTCATGGGAGAGAGCTCCAGAGGGACAAAAAGCTGAGGAGCAAAACCCTCCAAAGCTCCAGCTGAGATGGGGTGGGAAGGAGTGTGAGGGCTGCAGGTGGTGACTCTGTGTACACATCAGTACGTGCTGGTGGACTTATATGGTGTGTTGTATCCCTGCAGCCCTGCTGAGTGAGGAGATAGGTATGTGTCTGAGGAATTAAGTTTCTGGGTGAGGCTTTTTTTTTTTTTTCTGGAGCCTCCTTTTCTAGCCAGCAAACCACTCAGCATTTAAAAGCTCTCTTCCCTCCTGCCCTTACACGCTGGGGAGATGGGCCAGGCTCAGGTTGTCCTGCAGTTCCTCTGTCCCAGGACACATCCCTGGGGCTCCAGGAAAAGTATTTTGGCCCTGAGGGCTGCAGGATGGAGCTGTTTAATAGCAGTGCTGGAGATAGCTGGGGAGTAATTAGGAGGGAAAATGCTTATTGATGGTTCCCTGGGAGCTGGAGGAGTTTACCACGGGTCACCTCGCTCAGAGTTGTCCCTAACTTGTCATTTAGCGCTGATTTCAGTTAACTGTGGTGCGAAGGGCAATTTTTGGCAGCTGCCTCTTTGTCAGCTTTTGACATCATTTACGAGGCTGAGCAGTTGAATGAAGCGGCCTCGTGCCACAAATTACCTTCTGCTACCTAGTTTGGTAAGGCTTCATTCCCCATGTGTTACCCTTCGCTTCAAAAACAACATTCCTGGGATTCTTGACTCCTTTTCCGGGCAGTTGAAGCTGCCCAGCTGAAGTCAGGATTGTTCACACCGTCCCCTGCTCTGCCTTGTGCAAGCCTGTCACTTAAAAACTTGAGGAATTTCCCTAATCCCTCAGCCTCTGAGGCCTTCCAGCCAATTAAGTCCCAGAGAGCTGGGAAATTGGGGGCTTAATTAGCTGATAACCCCCCAAAAGCTGTTTTTTTATTGGGTATGCTCTGTGCTGTGTTGAGGGGAAAAGAAAAATACAGAAATAAGGGTGTGTTATGAGCTTTAAGTTCCAGGCATGCATTTTAAAGCCCAAGCTCTTGCCCTGTTGAGCCACCTGACTGGTTTAAGCACCCTTTTAAATCAGAAATATGTTCTCCTCAGGTAGTGAAGCACAGCAGACTTTAGACCAAACCAAATGGTGGCTTCCTTTTCCTTACCTGTTGCCAGACTCACCAGCTGATTAAAATGACATTTCTGATGTTTTTGTAACTCTGCACATCCTGATCATTCTTAAAGCAAACCCTTCACGCCTCTGCAAGTAAAACATGCCCAAAGTGCAATATTGTGCCTACATCTGATCCCCCAGATCACTAAATTAGCTTTGATCTCCTTGATAAAAATCTGGTTTATGGGCTAAACATAAACATTTATTGCAAGCCTTTATTGGTTTACAGATTAACGAGGCTTTTTGTGACAGATAACTTGCCTGCCTACAGGACTGGGATCCCTTCCTGCTGGACTCCTGCAATAAGTGCTCTAATTGGAAGCAAGAATTCCATCTAAAAATTCCCAACATCCATGACAACTCACGATGCTTTTCTGCCCTCGGAGCTGTTTGCTTTAAATTAACTGTTAGGCAAATCAAAACTGCTGAATTTCAAAGCTTTTATGTGGGTTTTGGATTGGTGGGTTGTTTTTTTTTTTTTCCATGAAAGCACAAGTGTGGCAAATCTGCTTTGAAAAAGCCTTTTTGGAGTTCAAGGATTTTGTTCTCTCCCAAGTCAAATCCCCTGCAGGTTAATGCTGGGACTTAAACTTGGGCTGACCCTGTTTCCCTCTCCTCGTTGTTGGGAGGCTTTTGGTGGGGGATGGATCACTGGGGTGCCATCACTCTTAATTACTTGGGAAAGCCGCTGCTTTTGGAGGTGAGGAACAATAGGAAAGGGGGGAAAAAATGAGCCCTGAGGAGCGTTCTGGGAGTACAATCCTATTGAAGGACAAAAATAGCTGGGTGTGATTTATTAAAAGAGTTTAACCAAAAACCTCTCGAAATTTTCTGAATAAGCTTGAATAGGTGCAGAAAAGAAAAGGTAAACTAATAAAAATGTTTGTTTGTTTGTTTCCCTGCAGGGTCTCCTTATTATGACAACGTCCGTCCCCTCTCCTACCCGGATTCCGACGCCGTCCTGATCTGCTTTGACATCAGCAGGCCAGAAACTCTTGACAGTGTCCTAAAAAAGGCAAGTTTTGGGGAAACATTTGAGCATAAAAGCTGTTGGAGGAGCTTGTCTTGAAATCATTCCTCCACTTTGTTCCCTTTGGTGGAGAGGGGTCAGCGCTTTGCAGGGCTGGAATTTGTTTGAAAGGGGGTGAATTAATTGGAGACCAAAAACTTGCTAGTTGGATGTTGAGGGCTGAAGGAAATTCTCATTCCTCAGCCCTTAGACAGCAGGGAGTTGGTGGAGGGTGGTGTGAGGTGCAGCCAAGGAATTGCCTCTCTCACAAGATGTTCCTCTGAGAGACAGGATTGGGAAACTTGGCCGTGTTGTAAAGGTGGTTTCAACGTGCCAGCCCAGGGTTTGGACCCCTGCCATGGCTTTACATAATTCCTCAGCCCGTGACAAATGCCTCTGGAAGCCACCAGCAGACCAAGAAGTAGCATGGAAATACAACCTCGGTGATCCAAGATTCAGAGTCAGACTTTCCATGAGGGAAGAACGTTGCATTCTGATAATCAGGCTCTGTGTTGAAGGTGGTCCTGGTGCTCCCCTTGCTGAGCATGGCTCAACTTTGCACTGCTTTTAAGGCTTAATGACCTGAAGTTCCTCTTTTTTCTGTAGCTGGGGCCAGTGGTTCTTGTCTCACTGGGATGAAGTGGCACACAATGCTCTGAATAGCCTACAGAAAATGCTCAAAACCTATTCTCTCAGCCACAAACTGTGCCAACAACCACTCAGAACTGTGTGTTTATTGTCTCTGATAACGTTGGTTAACTTACTGTTGCCTCAGCTTGTAAATTTTTCTTAGTGTGCTTTTAAACCCAAATTATAACCTCACATTTTAGGGATCATCATCTGCTCAGATTATGCTGCTGAATTTTTGGTTTTCTTGTGTTTTCGACCTGTTAGGGATTATCATCTGTTCACATTAGGCTGCTGAATTTTTGGCTCTCAAAATGACTTTGCAGAGAGGCAGAAAAACAGGGGATATCTCACAAGTTCTGTTTGAAGGGCTTTTTTTGGTGGTTCCCAGGTTGAACCTGGGGCAGATTTGAGCAGTTTGAGTGTGTGAGGATGCAGCCACGAGCCAATATTTAGCAGTGCTTATTTAGTGGTGACACCAGCTATCAGCTGTCTCTGGCTGGGTGTGAGAAGCATCAGGCCTGCAAACCTTTTACTCATGTAGGTAAATAATCTCATTTCCTCTTGCTTAGTAAGTCAGTGGAATTACTGAGTGTGTGAGATACTCATATTTCATCCCTGACTGGGCCATGCTGGGGCTGATGCCTCCAGAAAATCAGCTGGAACAATTATGTAAGAATATTTCTGTGTGGGATGTCACGGCTTATTAAACTTCATCTTCTGTCTCCTGCTGCTCTGGATTTAAACACCTAATTAATTGGCTTGTAACAACAACTTCCATTTTACAGTGGAAAGGGGAGATCCAGGAGTTTTGCCCCAACACCAAGATGCTCCTGGTGGGCTGCAAGTCGGATCTGCGCACGGACGTCACCACGCTGGTGGAGCTCTCCAACCACAGGCAGACCCCCGTGTCCTACGACCAGGTGAGTGCCACGTCCTTCCTTGGACTTGGGAGTGCAAGATAAACCTCTTTTCTGTGGCTGTAACCATCTTTATGAACACTTTCTCCCCCCTTGTTGACATCCTAGAAGGTGGATGCGCTCTAGGAGGTGAATTTGAGAGGGACGAGTAAAAAGGCAAACCCTGCCCGTAGATGGGGTGCAGCAGGAAATCCTGCAGCCCCACAACACATCCTTGGGACCACAGCTTTAAACATCATAGGATTGTAGCCTTATTGGTTGCAAAGAGATCTTTAAATGAATTGTAAATAAACTTAACTCGTTCTTTCCCTGTGGATGCCAAAAAGGAACCGAGAGCTGACACATCTGGTTAATTTGCTGACAAATTGGGAAAATTGCTGCCTTGGGCTTGAGTGTCGTTCATTTGACTCGTCATCATGACAAGGATTTGCATCTAATCTGTCCCCTTTAAAATCTGGATACCCTAAAATACCTGTGAAGGCACCTGGAGCCCCCTCTGAAGGTGGCCTCAAAAACACTTTAATTCTTGGAGGAGTTGTGAAGTGCTGGAGGAGTGAGAAGTCTGGAGCCATTAGAGGATAGAGAAATGGAGGTGAAAGGGAAAGGAATCAGGTCATGGGAGAGCAGGAATGGGAAACCTGGGCTCTGAGGTAAACTTGCCTTTATTACTCACATGTGTGTGATCACTGCAGCTGAATCACACTGCTGGTGACAGATACACCCTGTAGGAGGGAGAGTGGTACCTCCAGAAGCCACTTCAGTCTTTATCATGTGCCAGCAGCCAGGTTTTGATCTTTTATTCACAGTCTGAAGTTTCCCAAACCAACAGCTCCTAATATGGGATTGCTCATGCTGCTCCTGCAGCATGTTTAAATTGGGAAATTGCAGCACTTCAGTAAAATCACCCAGTCTCACCCCTTGAGTGATCAAAGAGAGTCATCAAAAATCTGCTGGCAGGTGGAATTTTTTGCCCAGGAGTTGGATTCACACCTGGAGTCGCAGCTCAGCCTGTGCCCCCTGAGGAACAGGAGGCAGCTGAAGACCAAGGGCTGAGCCAGGAGCTGTTCCTTGGGCATCCAAAGGGAAAATTGTACCTGTTCCAGGGAAGCCCATCATTTCCTCTGTGTACTCTTTGTAAGCAAAAGCTTGGGCTGAGCAGTGCTTGGTGTGTTTTTGTGGCTGCCAAATTCCTGGTGGTGTGAAACGACCCAGCACTCCTGCGCTGGATCCTGCGGGGTCGAGACATCCTAAATTCCCTCAGCATGGGATCAGAGAGCTGAGTGGGGCTTTCCCAGTCCTCTGGAGTCCATAAGGAAGGAGGGAGGACAAAGGCACGGTGGTGACACCCTCCTCCCGTGGGTTGCCCAGTTGCACTGAGCTACACCTGAGCAAACATCAGCGAGGCTCCAGGGCCTGGGTTTGGTGGAGTTGAGGTGTTTGACTGTGGGGAGGGCTCGTCCTACCAGCCAATACTCCTTTATCAACCACTCCCACTTCAGACTGATAGAGTGGCTGCATCACTGCAGGGCAAATAGCGAGGACTGACAGCTGGATCTGATGAGATTGGTGCCATCAGCCTGGCAAAGAGCAGAGAGGGAGGGGTTGTGCCCGTGAATATGTGAGGAGTGGCACGTCAAGGATGTGGCTGGATTTCATAATTTCACCAAAGATTCATCCCCCAGAATTAAAATTCCACTGAGACAACTCCATTTTTTTTTTCCCACATAATGCTGTATTGTGGTCCCAGGAGCAAAATCCACAACAGGATACTGGGTCATTGTCATCTGTGGGTGTCACGTGTTGTTTTCCTTGTGCTGCTGGAACAAACATCCCTGCTTTGACTTTTAGTGCCCTTAAACTCAAAAAAGAAGGGTTCCTCTAACCCCTAATGTCCTTTTTCCCCTCTCTTCCCTGTTTCCTAGCTGGGACTATCCCCAAGCCAACAGCCCACAGCACATTTCCCTGTGAGCTTTGCCCTTTTCGTGGAGCTGTAACAGGAGCTCTGCTCCAGATCAGGGGTTGTTCTTAAGGCCCAGAATCCCATTTTTTTTCCTTGGAGATAGGCTTAAATCTGGGAGCTGCCAGCTCCAGACCTTTCCCAGGAGCATGAGATTCATGGGTTCAAGTTGAGGGGAAACTGCTAACACTCTTCAGGCTTTTTGCAGTTGTTTGAAAGTCACTGAGTTTATCTCCTCTTCCAGTTTCTGTCTAAATGGTTGGATACTTGTTCAGCTCATCCTGGGAAGCAAAACTCTGTTTATTTGGCAAAATCAGCTGCTGGAGCTTTAGGGTTGTTTTTTTTTTCCACAAAAACCCATCACTGCAAAGGAATTGAGAGCTTTGCTTTGGCTCCCTCAGAATCTTAGCACTGATCACCTGTTAAGGTGAAAGTGCTAAATAGGCAGATTAAGGGGAAATTGGTAAATAGGCCCCGCTAAGACTCTTGAGGCTTTTTGCACTTGTTTTCAAGCCTCTTTCAGTTTATCTCCTCTTCCAGTTTCTGTCTAAATGGTTGGGTACCTGTTCAACTCATAACTGTGTGTTAATTTTGCAAAATTAGCTGCTGGAGATTTGGCTTTGGCTTTCACCAAAAAAAAACCCCAAACAAACAAAACCAGGAAAAAACCAACCAAACAAAAAACAAACACACAACCAACTCTGCAAAGGAATTTCGAGCTTTGCTTTGGCTCCCTCAGAACCTCAGTACTGATCACATTTGTTTTGTTGTTCCCCCTCAGGGTGCGAACATGGCCAAGCAGATTGGAGCGGCCACCTACATCGAGTGCTCAGCCTTGCAGTCGGAAAACAGCGTCAGGGACATTTTCCACGTGGCCACCTTGGCGTGCGTGAACAAAACCAACAAAAACGTGAAGAGAAACAAATCTCAGAGGGCCACAAAGCGGATCTCACACATGCCCGGCAGGCCAGAACTGTCCACAGTGGCCACGGACTTGAGGAAGGACAAAGCAAAGAGTTGCACGGTGATGTGAAGGACCTTTTGGATTTTTTTTTTTTTTTCCCTGGAAGGAGGAAGAGGAGGAGAGCGTCCAGGAGGGGTTGGAGGCTCGATGAAGTTACAAAAGCCACGTGGTGTTTAAACGAGGGGCTTCTGCCAGGGCTTTAATGGAGACTCGGCCTGGTGGGTGAGACTGTGCGTGGAAGAAAAGGCTCTTGAGGTGGCACCAGGAAAATGACACGTTGAAGAAAAATGCCAAAAAAATAAAAAAGCCAAACAATAAAAGGGAAGCAAAATGTTTGAATGTGCTGAGAGAAGAGTGAGTGGGCAAAATGACCCTGCAAAAGGAGAGAGGTGTCGTGGACAGCGCTCGTTTCTTTCATTAACGCTCTGCTCCTGGATGCTACCGATTTGATTTCATTAAAATGATACTTTAATGGGGTTTTTTTATTATTTTTTTTAATGAAGACGTTATTAACGTGCCCTCCTCATTAAGGAACTTACCCCTGTGACCTTCTAGTTGGTTTTCCAAAGGATATGATCTCATTTTTTTTTTAGTAGCTCGTTGTGAAAATGGGGAGAGGATTCCGAGGCTTGCGTGTCACCTGGAGGAAAATGCTGTTTGGGAAAGAGTCTGGAGTTCTGTGTGATCCACTCTGGGGATGAAGACACCCTGTTTGGAGGATTCCCAGCCTTACAGATGGAAATGGATGGAATTTTGGGGGGTGTATGTGGGGGGCACAGCTCCTGCCCCCTTGCCAGGACTCTGGACTCACTGTTGCTCTCTGTGGTTGTGGCGTGGAGTGGCCTCCAGTCGTGGTGTTGTGTGTGGGTACGTGGCTGTAGGTGCTAAGAGCTGTGATTGACAGATGATCCTCGGTTTTTCCGACCATGAGAATTCCCTAAAGCCTTACTGCCCACCTGGGGGGAAGCCCCCAGCCTCCTGTGCTCCTGGCAGGAATGGGGGGAATCCCGGGATAAACCCTGCAGAGAGGGGCTGTTCTGTGACGTGGTCACAAAAGGAAACTCCCCCTCCACTCCCCAAAACAATCTGCAAATGAGCCAGCAGAGCCAGGGCATCTTTTGTGATGCTCTTCAATTTTGGGGAGGGGGAGGGGGCAGCCACCTCCTGCTGCAGATGAGGGTGAGGAAATGATCTGAACAACTGTGAGGCCTTAAGGGGTCCCCGGTGGCAACTGGAAACTGCCCTTAATCTTTCAGATGAACCCACAAATATCCAGACACCACTCATGGAACACGGGGGAACCGGTTCAGGCAAATTCCTTTTTATTTTTTTTATTTTTTTTTTTTGCTTGCTGTTGTTCCACCGAATAAATCAGCCTTTTAAAGTCGAGTGTTTAGCAACTCCCTGACCCACTAAACTTCTCTCAAAAAGAAAGGAGACTCTTGAGCTCTGCCCAGCTGTGGTTGCTGCTTGTTGGAGGACAAGCATTTCATTCCCCCAAGGGTGATGCTTCGTTTTTGAAGTGTTAAAAGCTGCGTTCACTTGTGCAAAGGTGAAGGGTTGCCATGATTAACTCTTAAATTAAAACTCAGTTCTCTGTGTGTGTGTGTGTGTGTGTTCCTGGCACTTTGTTTCAGCTGAGAAAAGAAGAAGAAAAAAACAAACAAACAAAACAAAAACCAACCACTCCCATTCTGGTTATTTCCCACAAAAAGACATTTTTTTTGCCACCATAATAAGCTTTTAACTGATGCAACAGTGCTCTTAGGGCAGTATTACAAAATAGCTGGTAAGTGCTTCTTTCTGTATTTAAATATTGTGGAAAAAATAAGTTATAACTGTCATAAAGCAGGACATTCATTACTTTTTTTTTTTTTTTAAATTGTTGAAGTCACTTTGTATGTTTGGTTAATGTTTCTGCAGTATTTATTAAAATACCATTTTTTTTCTTTGAATTAAAAAAAGAGAAAAAAGGAATTGGAAATGGCCTTTGTGTGGTAGTTCATTAATACTTGTGTGATTTGGGCATAATTGTGCTGAGCTACAGGCTGGGAAGGAGGGATGTGATTTGAATGGGAATAGTTTTTTCCATTTTGGGCTCTTGCACATTATATTTTAAGGGGTAGTGTGGGTTACTTATCCAACTTACTTCCCAAAAATGCCAGAGGAAGAGGAGACTGGAGCAAGAAAACAAGTGTGCTGTGCTTTGCTTTGCCTCTAAAGCTGAATTTGGAAAGGTTTCCTGTGCTCAGGCTGTGCTGGGAGTTCAGCAAAGGCTCATTCCCAGCCTGTTCTCTGCCGCTGTTGGAATGTCATGGATGCAGCTGGAAGTTGAGGCAGGAGAGCTTCAGGTTGTCTCAGTTCTGGGTCTCCTCTCCCCCTCTGAAGTCAGGCAGAAATCCCAGCAGTTGTTTTATCTCCCTGATTCCTGTGACCAATCCTTGCACTGCCCTGATCTTTCCTTCCCACTTCTCATGAGCGAGCAGGTTTGGAGCTGCTGTAATTACAGGAGTGAGGGGTTAATTATCCTCCTGCCTGAAAATCTCCCTTGTCTTTGACATCTGAACTTGTCTTGTTGCAGCCTTTGGTCTCTCCAGCAAGCTGAGTCCGTGTGTCAGATTGATGAGCTCCTGATTGCTGGGGTTAAATACACCTTGTGGGTCACTGGTCCAGAACTGAGTCAGCAGGAGCCAAACAGATCCACTCCTCCTTCAGGGACTTGGAATCTCTCTCCAGGAAGGATGTTCCCAAAATTAATATTTAACCAGCTCTGTGGTGCCTCTCGGTGCTCCTGTGGGTTTTTTGGTGTCTGTATCAGAACTCCACGTGCTGGAGGAGCAGTTGGGCCACTCTTTCTACCGATGGTGCTTTTGTTCTTCATCTTAACCCTTGTGGTCCCACCTCACCAGTTCCCCAGTCCAGGTTCTTGGTGGTTTTCCTGGCACCTGACCATGGCACAGCCCGTGTTTGTTCACACTTGGCAGAGCACCATGACCTACAAGCCTTCTCCTGGGGTTTGGAGACCCTCAACAGATCCTCTGTTGTCTCTTTTCTAACCTCTGATCTGCTGTTTCCTTGGGCTTGAGGAGCAGGTTAGGAGAAGGAAATAACCTCTTGGAAGCCTCAGTTTGACTTTTGAGAGCCCCTCCCTGCCCCCTCCAAAGTTTGTAATGAATTTTTGGCCCATTTAATGTGCACGGCCTTGGTTTTTACATCACTCCTGTGTCACACCCAAGCGTGGTCACAAATGGGGTGGGTTAGGAATATAGTGTTAAATGAACTCTGCAAACATCCAGAAAGGAGATAAACCCCATTTTCAATGGAACACTGTTAATCACTGCCCTTCTCTAATTCCATCAGCACAGTGGAATCGATTTCCTCCTTTGTTTCACTCTGAGGGGATGAAAGACGGAAGTGTCTTGATTTACCTACATTTTTTCTTTTAACATTAAAAAAGAAAGCTGGTCATTCTGTCTAAAGCCACTAACCTTTCCAAGGTTTCTTTTTCTCTTGCTGCTTCCCAGTTTTACCTTTTCCTTCAGACCAGAACTGCCACTTTTATTGTTCACATGAGGCGTTCCTCGCCGGCTTTGGCCCCGTGGTGCTTGAAAGCTCTGAGCAGGAGGAAGGCCCAGGGGTGTTTACCCCTCTAAAACGAGAACCTGGGCTGAGCTGACATTCCCAGGAGGATCCCAGTTGGCTTTGGGTGTCGGCAGGATGATGTCCAGCTCCAGTAAGGTGACCCACAGCTCTCCAGTTGCTAAAGCGAGCGAGGGGTGGATCGGAATTATTTCCACTCGTGGGCTGCACTTGGTCAGATGTTTCTCTTCAGCACCATTTGATCCCTTGAAAACAACTTTGGCAGGTGGCCACGACCGGGTTCCCTTCCAAAAAGCTCTTCACTTGTACAAGTTCTTCTGTTGGCTCTTTCATGACCCGACCGTGTTGTGCAATCGCTCACTGAGCCTCGTCCCCCGCGGCAGATCCCGGGGGATCCCCGGGAGAGCCACGTTCCTAAACAAGGTGGGCTGGTTTGTGGTGCAGAAATAGAGCTGGCAGCCTCCCCACCACGCTGAGGACGTGGGACTTGACACCTCCTCACTTTGCAGAGCGTTCCTCACGAGTGATCCTTTCAGGGCCAGCAGGGGAGGGGGTGGGTGACGACACCAAACTGAACCTGGCTGAGCCGTGCTGTTGGATGGGTATTTATGGCTATTTCCCCCCAGATTGGGAGCTCCAGAAATAGGTGTTTCCACCCAGGCTGGCAGCTCCTTAAAGCTCTGCACAGACAGTTCTTGTGGGATGTTGGTGGATCGGGCTGGTGGTGCTGAACCCTCCAGGCAGGACCTGCCTGTGGAGCTGCTGCAGGAAGGGAAAAAGAGCTCAAAAAGGAGACTGAGCTCCTTCCTTGTCTCTTGGACTGGTTCTCATGGCTGACCTGCAGAGAGAAATGAGGGTAACTTGGCTCTTGAGTAGTCTGAAGTTGTCAGTGTGGCATTTCCTTGCCTAATCCTCGCTGCCTCTCCTCGGGGAGGGATTACTGCCTGAAAAGCCACTCATTAGTACTTCTCAGATCATTGCATTTCTTCCTACCAAACTCCCTTCTTAGAACAAAAGATTTATTAACCTTTGTTCCTTCCCAGGGATTCTCCATCTCTTTTGGCTCTGGTTCTGACTAAGCTTTCCTGCAAAAGCCACGGAGAGGCTGGAGCCGCGGTCCCTGGGCTGCAACAGCAGCAGCTGCCAGTTTTTTAAGCTCAAACAATATTTTTTATATTTTCTTGTGGCCTGTTCAAGCTCCTTCTGCTTCCCAGGAGGCCCTTGGATGTCCTTGGATCGTGCTGAGCCCCCCAACGAGGGGGTGCTGGGGACCAAACTCCTGCCACAAGAGCCTTGCCGTGCTCCTTGTTCTCTGTCAAGGAGTGATGTCCTACCAAGGGTCTCTTTTGTTTTTTTATCCTCCCTAAATTAGCTTGGAGGATTAGGGACGAGAAGCAATCTTGAGGAGGAGAGCAAAGATCTCATCCAATTTTCAAAAGGATCTGTGGACAAGGAAGTTTCTCTGCAGCTGCCAAGTGGGGAAATGGCTTTTTGGGACCACAGACCCACACACCTCACAGAAGGGCTAATCCTGCCAGCTCCAGATCTTCCCTGTTATTTACACAAGCCATGGCACAAATTTTGTGGAGTTCTCCCAAATCTTTTCCTCTTGCAATTTGCTGTTGAGGTCGGTAAGAAATCGCCTGTGTTTAATTTGCAGAAAGGCTGGGAAAGGGGGGGTGAATCCCCTTCGTGCAGCACAGGGACACCCCTGCTGTGCCCTGGCCACTTCCCCTGGTCCAGAAGGTGATAACAGCACCAGAATCCCATGGGAATGAGGAGAGGGGCTGAACAAAGCCCCCCTCAACCAGCCTTGAACCCCCTGTGGCCCTCCCAGAGCTCCTCACCCTGCAAGTGGAGACATTCCCAGGCTAAACCACATTCCTGGGGTCCTGCTCCTGCAGCCTGTGGGTGGGAACAGCCCCCCTGGGGCCAGTTGGGAGCCTCCAGGTGCCACTTTGGGGTGAAAGGAGCTATTTAACACATTTTACCAGGCAAATATAAAATGTGAGGGGCGGGGAGCTGTCAGGAACTCTCTGCAGCGTGCTCGTGAATTAAAGTGGCATTTCGGTGTATTTACAATGAAATAATGATCGTATTATTAAATGTTATTAAATAAACACGAGTGGGGAGTGAAGTTATGGCCCCTGGGAGCCCATGAGCAGCAGAGAAGGGGTTGTGGGCCTGTGTCTCTGCCAAGGCCACCTGGGTTTTTTTAGGGGAAAACCCAAAGAGAAGCTTCATCCCCAGCACCAGGAGCCTCAACTTCAGCAAACACGCGATTTCAGGGAGCAGAAGAACAAACAGGCACTGTGGATGGCTCTGAGGTGTCATCCCATGGCTGGAATCCTGGCCAGCAAATGGCACTGGTGGTCCTGGGGGCAGAGGGTGCTCATTGAGCCACCGGCACCGAGTGTGTTGTCACCGTGAAAAATAATCAGTGAACAGGGGCTGGAACACCCTGGAGCACCTTCAGCTGCTGCTTGAGGAGCTGTGACAGGTCCTCGTGTGACCTCGGTGCTGAGGACTTGGGAGAAGGGGATGTGGCAGCAGAGGAGCTGAATCTCAACCTTTTCTTCTTCCACAGCCCCAGGGGCAGGGAGTGGATCTGGAGCTCCGGGAATGCCTTCCCCTCCTCGGGAATGTGCTGATGGCCATCGAGCTGCACAACCTTTCCCAGCACGGGCAGGGAACAAAAGCAAATTGTGGGGCCTCGGGGGGGTTTTCTGCCCCCAAAAACGGGACCTCCCGAAGTCAGGGCAGGACTGGGAGCTGTAGGTGGCTCCTCGAGTTTCAAGTTACCCAGAGCAGAGCCATTAACCTTCTCCTGGCTGTAATGACTGCAAATTAGATTCGAGGCTTGCCTTAAACCAGACGGTGAGTCATTTATTCTAGAGCATGTCTGGTGTTTAGGGAAATCTCTTCCCTGTGCTTCTGCCAGCTTGGGGGGGGTGACTAATCCTGCATGGGAGCAGTGACGTGGGGATGGGGGCACTGACCCCTGCACCGTGAGCTCACCCTCTGCTTGCTGACATCACGGGTTCACTGGTGTTCATCTGCTCCTGGAGGTGTTGTGGTGCTCTTTGTCCCTCTCAGGAGGTGTTGTGGTGCTCTTTGTCCCTCTCAGGAGGTGTTGTGGTGCTCTTTGTCCCTCTCAGGAGGTGTTTGGTGCTCTTTGTCCCTCTCAGGAGGTGTTTGGTGCTCTTTGTCCCTCTCAGGAGGTGTTGTGGTGCTATTTGTCCTGATTTTTTTGCCCTGATTCCCAGCAAGGAGGTGACAGGATGGATGGACAGCATTCTGAGCCATGAGAAACCCTTCTCCTGCCCAGAGAGATGAAGATGCCCCATCCCTGGAAGCATCCAAGGCCAGGTTGGATGTGCCTTGGAGCAAGCTGGGATAGTGGAAGGTTTCCCTGCCCATGGCAGGGAGTGGAATGAGCTTTAAGATCCCAACCCAAACCATTCCATGGTTGCAAAATGCCCTTTCTCCACCTCGATTTCTGTAGTTTTACCCACTCCTGCTAAACTGGGAGCACCACCATGTGCAAACACACAGTGCTCTGTGCTTCTACACCTAAATTTGGGGTCCCACGGGTGACCTGCACCTTTCTCTCTGCACACACCCCCCTAAAAACACCCAGCTGTCACTCATCCCGCTCCTCAGGACCTTTTTTCCAGTGCTGACAAAGGAAAGGCCATCCCAAACCACCACACCTCGCTGCCCAAAGCGCTGTGCTGATGGAAGGACGAGCCCGGTGAGCTTTTGTCGCCTTCCCTTTGTCCCTTCCCTCTGCGATTCCCACTCCCGGTGACTCCGGGCAGTGCAGGCAGCTCTGTGCTGGCTCCTCCAGCTCCACACAGGTCGTGGCTCGAGCCAGCAGCGCATCAGAGCGATTTCATTAAGGTTCGGGGGATGCTGAGGGTGGGGTTTGGTGCCTTTCCAGGGCGAGGAGGGCTTTGTGGGGTGGGGGATGTGAGAGGGCAGGGATGTGTGTGTGTGTGTGACTCTGCTCGCAGCCATGAAAAGGCTGGGAGGGGGTGCTGGGGGCACCGGCGGGGGAGCCCAGAAGGCTCATCTGGTGTCAGCACCATTCATGTGCAAAGCAGGACCCAGGGCAGCGCATTAGCTCCGAGCTGGAAATCGCTCTCGCGGGCGATCCCAGACTTTTCAGGGATGCTGCACACTTGAAGGCTGGTTATTAGTTCCAAATGCTGCAGGAGCATCTGCTCTCAACTAGCTAGAAATCATGTTTAATAACAAGAAAACCTACTCCAGCCAAATCCCTGTTGGGAGGGCTTTAGCCCGAACAAAGGGCCCCACCACCCCTGATTTCCATAACAGATGTAGCATGTGATGCATGACAGCCCAGCGCAGTGGAGCTCCTTTATTCCCCACATCTCCATCTGCAAGGACCCGGGCTTTCATTTTATTAATTACTCTGGTGTGCCCCGGCACGGCTTTGTGTGGCTGCGGGAGGAAGGGCTTGTGTTTCATGCTACAATGCCCGTGGTAATGGCTTGGGTTGGTTGCTTTTCCCTTATTTATTTATTTTTTTATTTTTTTTAAATTTTTCCCTTTTCTAATTTGAGTGTTAAAGGTCGTTCTCCCTCCCCTTTTTCCATTTCTCTGCATATGGCACACGGGGGGAGGGGGGAAATACCAGTCACTCAGTGCCTGCAGTGCCAACCCTGCCCCTTCCAGGCAGGGCTGCCAGTGGGCACCCCCAGGAGCCAACAGGCATCTTCTCCGTGCCAGCCTGGGAGTGGTGATGCTGCTCAGCCAACTCCCTCAGGATGCCCTTTCTGGTCCATCCTCAGCTCCCAGTTCACACCTTTCAGCCTGGAAGCGTCCAAGGCCAGGTTGGAGCAAGTTGGGATAGTGGAAGGTGTCGCTGGCTGTTCATCTCTTTGAAAATAGATGATTTTTAAGATCCTTTCCAACCCAAACCACCCCGTGATTTTATGATTTACACCCTCCCTCAGTATGAAGATGCCTTTATTTGGCTCAGCTCTGTGGGCACAGAGCCCCAGAGGGTGCCACCCACCCAGGGGGTTCATCCTGGCTCCGTGGATCCCAATTCCCTGGCACGAGATGAGCTTTAAAGTCCCTTCCAACCCGAACTTGGAAAGATTATTGACATTCTGACCCAAAACCTCAAACCTGGCCGCTCCTCTGGAGCGAGTCTGCTCCGCTTTGCCATGGCAATGTCGGGCTGGGGGAATTTTGGGCAGGGTACCTGCTCTCTGCCACGGACACCACGTGTCATCACAGGTCTCCACTACTCACATCATCCCCCCCCACACACACAGCACATTCCTACCCCCTTAATCTGATCCTATTTCTGCTGCTCAGGTCACTGCCATGAGGTATTTTGCTCCCCCTCTGTGCCTCTGATCCCTCCCCACTGCCAGATTTCCACGGCAGCCTCCCACGATTCCCATCGAGGCTGCCCTTAATCCCCTTTTCCCATCTTTTTTCTTCTTTTATTATTTTTTTTTTGTAGGTTCCCCCCCAATATATTTTGGTTTTGCAAACTGTTCACCATGACTACGGCTCTGAAACCCTTGCTGGAGGTTGGAGCGTGAGATTTTGTGCTCCAGGACTGGATCCTTTCCAGTCTTTTCAAGGCATTTTCAAGATGTTCACATTTCCAGCACTCAGGGATATTAAAAGTCACTTTTTCTTTTCTTTTTTTTTCCCTTTTTTTTTTTTTAATCCCCCAAGTATATATATTGAATGGCAGAAATGGAAGTGAAAAAAATCTCAGAATAGCTTTGCAGGGACCATTTGCATGGTTCATATTTGCAGGATAAATCCAGTTTTAATCATAATTCTGGGTTTATCTCTCACAGCATGGGTTCAGTGGGGCTGATCTGCTCCCCCTCCCCCATGCCCAGCAGCAGCATCTCCAGCTCTTTTGGGTGCTGGAGCATGTCCAGGGAAGGTCAGTGGAGCTGGGGAAGGGTCTGGAGCACAAGGAGTGACTGAAGGAGCCATTTATATATTTATTTTTAAAAAGGGATATTATATCTATCTGTGATAGATATATGCTGTATATACACATAAAACACAATATATAGGTGTATATACATAGAAAATACAAGATATTTCTCCCAGGAAGGCTCTTCAGCATCCCAGGAAAGGTGACTCTCCTGGAATTTACACCCCTGAAACCCAGCAGATGAGAGCAAGGGAAAGAAATCCCCACACTCAGGTGCCCCACCAAGGGAGTGGAACACAAATCCAAGGAATTCCCACTTCGACAACTGATTTCTGCCCTGAAATCTCCCAGCACTGCCAGGGCCACGAGGGTTTAACCGGGACATAACTCAGGTCTGTCAAAATCCTGGGATGATTCCCCACCAGAGCCACTTGATTTTCTTCCAGTGAGAGGGATGGGAAAGCCATGGAGCGCTGGGAATTTCCAGGCAGACCACCCTGGAGCACGGAGGAGACTCCACCTGATTATCCTGCCAGCTCCCTGAGCACTTGAGCAGAGACTTCCAAAGGCTGGGAGTCACTTAATGCTCCTAAAATTTCAGAAGCAGGGGGGATGAAAGGCCATCCCTCGCTGCTCAGGCACAGATGGGAAGAGCTGCAGGATCCTTTGGAAGCTTTTCACGGTTTTTAAGCGTCCCTCTCCACTTCATTGTGCTCCCACGGAAAGTGGAGAGTGCTGGCGGAGCCCCTGGCTGAATTCCTGAGGGGCAGGAGCTGACAGGAATTCGGGACACAAGGTTCTGGAAGGAATTAGATCAGAGAATTCCCTGGTTTTCCAGGGAGAAAGGAAGCAAAAAAAAAAAAAAAAAAAAAAAAAAGAATTTAAAAATAGTGAAGCCCCCTCCAAAAGATCAACCTTGAAAACTGAACTTGATTTTTGGAATCTTGATAGTGGAAGGTGTCCCTGCCCCTGGCAGTGGGGTGCAATGGGATGAGCTTTAAGGTCCCTCCCCACCCAAACCTGTGATCCTGAAGGGATTTTGATGCAATTTGTTGGAAAAACAGCTTTTCCAGTTGCGTTTTAGAGCAAAGCCAGCTTGATCCACCCGTGTGGGTTCCTTTTCCAGGGGGTGCTGGGGGTGAGATGGGATCTCAGGGTCCCAAATGACCACCCTGAGGAAAAGCAGATGGTAATATTTGCCTTTCTCCACAACTCCCTGGCTCGTGTGTTAACTTGAAAAGCCTCCCCAGTGCCAGCCCTGAATGTATATCAGGCGTGAGGGAGCCTTTGGAATAAACTCAGCCCTTCAGTCTATCCCTCACGTGTGCTGGGAATTTTAACAGCCTTTGCAAAAGGAGCTCCTTCCCCCCTCTCTGTCTCTCCCAGAGTGGCCTGTGCCTTTCTCCAGCTCCCTCTTGCACCCCTGGCCCTGGCTCAGTGCCACCAGCAGCGGGGAAAAGGAGGGATTTGGTTTTCCCAACCGTTTTGCAGACGTCCTTAGGATTTCTTTTGTTTATTACTTCTTTAGGGCTCTGGGTATTTTCTTTGTGGCTTTTGCAGCACCAGAGTCAGGTCAGCCGTGCCTGAGACAAAGATCTGAAGGGCAGGTTGGCCAGGTCCCTTGCAGCAGGGGTGGGAGCAGAGCTGTAGCCCTGGGATGGTTTGGGATGTGGGATGGGTTGAGGGAGCGCTGAGATAAATCAGAGCCAGTTCCCCCACTCCCTGTAATCTGTTTTTTAGGAGCTGCTGAGATGGGCCTTTTCCTCGGGCCCTGATTCAAGCAAAAAGATAAAAGCTGATTCCGTGCAATGGATGTTCCCCAATTAATCATCTGTGATTTTCCAGCAGCTCTTTTCCGTTTCACATTTCTGCTGGAGGAGCGGGAAGGAAAAGCAGGGCCCGGCTTTAAACCCAAAATGGAGCATCGGGAGAGCGTGGCTTCACCCATCCTCCTGCCAAAGGGACAGCAAACCATCCCCCTAATCCAGTGGAGAGTCTGGACACGGCCCTGGGATGGGGGGAGACACAAACCCACCCCCACCAGCCTTGGGATGGAGCCTTGGGATGGAGCCTTGGGATGGAGCCTTGGGATGGAGCCTTGGGAAGAGCAGCCCATGCGCAGGTGCTGGCGAGTCCTGGGACACATCTTGGCTCACTTCTATGGACTCAGGGAGCTTTAATCCCCTTTAAATTCCCGAAGGTTTTTTTTATCAGGGGTCTATTGTCATGACAACCCATGCCACGGGCACACAGAGAGCCGGGGTGGCTTCGGTGACAAAACCTGTTGAGGCTCATTGGGAGGGTGAGACCTGGCACGGCTCTGCCTCCCTCCCTCTGTCCCTTCTCCCGCAGAAAGGGAGGAAAACAGCACGTTTCCCTGTAGCCAGATGGCTGCTTTCTGCCGTCCCCTCTTTTAAAAAAGCCTCTGTTTAACATTCCCGGCAGATGAGGCTGGCATTTCCCCATGACTCATCTCCCGCAGATTAAACAGCGGCCGCCGGCACGGGCGGCTCCGCGGGGAGCAGAGCAGGGAAGGGAGCGGGTGGTCCCCGCACGGAGATGGATTTAGGGACAGGCAGGGTGGCCCTGGGTGCACAGGGTAGCAGGAGTTCCAGGGAAAAGCCTTTCGGGGTGCCTGGGAGGGGAGGGAAGAGGGGAAAGCGTCTCTGGAAGCCTGGAGATGGAGGAAAGAGGGGAAGCCTCTCATGTCCCCTGTGGCCCTCGCCGTGCTGGGAGAAATAACTGGTCAAAATGGGAATTCCTTGGATCCGTGGTCCATTCCCACACCAGAGTGTGTAGGATTTCTTCCCCTTGCTCTCTTCTGCTGGGTTTCAGGGGTGTAAATTCCAAGAGTGTCACCTTTCCTGGGATGCTGCAGCACCTTTCCAGGATGTTTGCAGTGTCCCCCCAGGATACTGCAGCACCTTCCTGGGATGCTGGAGAGCCTTCCTGGGATAGATATCTTGTATTTTCTATATATAGAATATTTATTAATATTTATATTATATTTATATATATATTCTATATTTATATACACCTATATATTGTGTTTTATGTGTATATATACACACATATATCTATCACATATAGATATAATATGCCTTTTTAAAAATAAATATCTAAGTTGCTCCCCTGTGCTCCAGACCCTTCCCCAAATTGCAGGCTTTGTTGCCTGTCCCTGGACTCACCCCAGCACCCAAAACAGCTGGAGATGCTGCTGCTGGATACCTGGAGGTGGAGGAAAGTGGAGGGATGGAGCTGGAGGGCAAAGCATGTGTTAAAGTAGGAGAATGCACTGGAAGAGGAGGATGTTCTGGAAGAGGAGAATGCATTAAGTTGGAAAAATGGAAAGAGGAGAATGGATTCTAATAAGAAAATGAATTAAACCAGCAAAATACATTGAAATAGGCAGATGTATGAATAGGAAATAAATGCCAGGGGGGTTGGGTCCAGCTAGTGTAGTGGAGGGTGTCCCTGCCCCTGGGAGAGGGTAGAAAAAGAGGAGATTTAAGGTCCCTTCCAACCCAAACCAGTCTTGGATTCTGGGATTCTCAGTAAGCCTTGGGAATACCACTGAGCAATCCCTTTTTGTCCTGGTGGTGATGCAGAAGATGAGGAGGGTTTTTCGAGGTGTCCCTCCCTTCAGATGTGTCCCTTTCAGAGCCAGCTCTTCCCAACCTGAGCTGGATCTCCGGGATCAAAGGCCGGTGTTTGCCATCAAACAGGATGAGGTCATAGCTCGCTGTGACTCACCAGAAACCTGTTTGCTGGGAGAAACTCATCTCCCCGATTTTATAACCCCTCATGTCCTCACATCTTCACCCAAAGGCACCTCCAGGAGTCCTAAAACAGGGACAAGGGGGTCAAACAGCACAGCCCCTCCAGGCTGGAGCTTTTCCCTTGGAAAAGCAGCTCTAAGCCAGGCTCAGCCTCTCCCCCAGCACCCCCTCACCCCACACTTGCTGTGGGAATATTTCCAACTCAGCAGGGGAAGTCTCTGAGGGCTTTGAGCTGATTTTGGAGCCGTGCATCCTCATGCATTAACCATGGGACTTAAACTGTTTGGATGCTGCTAAGTCGGTTGTTAAATGAGAGTTCCAAATTAGAACTGAGAAGTGTAATTACATTTGCAGATCTGCAGATCTCTGCAGCGAAGTTTAACGGGCAGATGTCAGGCAGGGGAAGGGCTGTGCGTGGCCACGGTGCATCTGGAAGCTCCAAAATTCATTAATCCTTATTTTTTTTTATTTTTTTTTTCCTCACTAAAGCAGGGAAAAGCCATTTTCCTCCCTGCTGCAAGAGGTGGTGTCCACATAAGCCCAGAGCTAAGTTTGGGGAGCACAATTGTCTTCTATGTTTATATTCTGGGAGGGCGAGGAGTGACACGGTTCAATCAACGAGCTAATAAATGAACTAATGAAGGAATAAGGCAGCTGAAATTAAAACCTGCTTCATGCTGCCGTGCCTGGCACTGCGTGTTTCCCTCTGCAGCCAAATTTTTCAGCTTCTTTTCCCGAGCAGAGGTGGGAAGGAGCTGCTCCAGCACTCTGGATTTGATGGTGGGCTGTGTTTCACAGGGATGTTATGTGGGTCTCAGCAGAGCTGTAAAGGAAGAGTGGATCATATTCATCTCTGTGTTTACTCCTAGCCCATAAAAAATAAAAAAAAAATCAACATTTCTGGGGCCAGCCTGGTTGTCTCTACCACCCCCAGCCCTGTGTGTGGCCTTGTCCCTGCAGCAGCCACTGTGTGCATTTGGGGATACCAGACCCTCCAGATAAAAGCATTTCCTTAAACATCTCTTTGCCAGCCACGGTCTGGTTATAAATCAGCAGAGGAGCTGGATCTCTGCTCTCCCACCACCCTCCCAGAGCCATTCCAAGCCTTCAGGGATGCAAACAGATGATGGAGTGAGGAGGGAAAAAAAAAGGCCCGTGGCTTTCAACCTCCAGACTTAATTTACTTCTCACTCCTTCATTAGTGGTGCTGGTGGCTGCTTTTCCCTGCCTGAGCCCACAGGAGCTTCCCTCCCGCCCTGCTGCTGCGGGAAACCGGGATAAATCAACCTCCTCATGGTGTGTGACCGGAGTGTCACCCAGCCCTGAACAGCCTTTCAGCCAGACACAATCAACATTTCCAGGAGTGAGCTCCGCTTGTCTCCTCTTTCATTACGGCCCTTTATTCCCAGATAATCTTGTGTGCCAGGATTAGAGAGGGGAGAGACGTTTTGGCAGTGAGGGATCAGCTTTGCAGAGGGCTTTGGCCAGGCAGGGGGGATGAGTGTGGAGCTGGGGTAGAGCTTGGCCTGGCTCTGCAGCCCAAAAAGCAAGCCAAGAGCTTGGATTTGGGGAGAGGAGGCGTGAAAAGGTCCACTCTGGCCCCGGGCAAAGGGCCAGCAGGTGCTTTTTGCCATGGCTTTGCCTCTTCCTTCCTGCTGGGACTGCAGCAAACACCCGGCTTTAATCACCTCACAGAGGATCAGAGAGTCACAGAAGGCTTTGGGTTGGAAGGGACCTTTAAAGGTCATTTAGTCCAACCTTCTGCCATGGGCAGGGACACCTTCCACCAGCCCAGGTTGCTCCAATCCCCACATAACAACCAACCACCACACAATCGGGGGTGACACCAGGGGATCACAGCCAGGGCTCATCCATCATCCTCATCCACTGCATGGGAGTCCCAGCTCCTGATGAATGGGCAGCAGCTGGCCTGGGAGGGGGGGAAAAGAGGGGGGAAAAAAAGAAGCTCTGCTAGAAAGAAAAGCCAAATTTTGATGTCCTGCTGTTGCTGTTGCAGTGGAAGGAGCCGGCCGGTGCTGCCAGCAGGGGTTTGCCCATCCCAGCTGGGTGAGCAGGGCATTGTCCCTGCTGCCTCCCTCCAGCCTGGAAGAGCCATCCCTGAGGGAAAAAAAACAGTGGATGCAAAAATAGGGGGATGCTCCGAAGCTGGAGCACATCAGCAAGGATGAAGGTGAGGTTTGTGTGCCCCAAAACAGGGTGGTTTGGGCACACAAGGTGGCACAGCCGGTGTGGGGTGGGCACAGGGACAGCTTGGCTCCCCCAGGGAGCCTCCAAACGCCTGGTGCATCCCCATGGACACACTCCCTAAAGGTCTGGGTGTTTCAGGAAGCAGCACAGGGTTTTTTAAAAGCGTTCTTCTGGAAAAAAAAGAGCTTTTCTTGGTGATTCCCACCCTGCCTGTGCTCCCGGAGAGAGTGAGGTGGGGAGGGGAAACACCTTCCAGGATCCTGAAGTGCAACTGGATTTTTATCTCCTTTAACTGGAGCAAAATCAGTTCTTGGCACCATCCTTCAGGAGAGGAACCCTCCAGGGAGGCAGACCCGGGGTGGGGGTGATGGGGATGATGAGGTGCTGATGAAGATCTGGCTGTGGTGACCAAACAAGAGACCCCTCCCCTGGTCTCATCCTCCCTCCTCCAGGTTTCCAGAGCTCACCATGCCAGTGAGTGCATCCAGGAAACCCTGAGATAAATTAGATTTTAATTGTATTTTAAAATCATGGAATGGTTTAGGTTGGAAAAGCCCTGTAAGACCATCGATCCAAGTGTTCCCCCAGCACTCTCATGGCCACCACTGACCCATGTCCCCAAGTGTCACATCCACACAGCTTTGAAATCACTCCAGGCATGGGGGACTCCACCACTGCCTTGGGAAACCTGTATCAGGGCTTCACAACCTTTTCTGTGGAGAAATTTCCCCCTAATATCCACCTTCAACCTCCCCTGCTACAACCTGGGGCCGTCCCCTCATCCTTTATCTCCGTTTTTATGGACACATGAAGTGTCTCTAAATCCACCCAGCCATCATTTCAAATACTGGTACCCTCGAGTCCTCGATATTCATCTCAGTTAAACACAACCCCATTACCACCATCCCTCTCCCTGCCTTGCATTCAAAATCCCAGTTCAGCACCACTAAATGAGCTCGTGGCTGGAGCACGATTTTGAGTTGATGATACGGGTTCGTAAATTGAAAGGGTGATGAGCCTCTGAAGATTTGCATTCGGTCTGTGTGGCCCCACCTTTCGAAGCTCCGGGGCTGAAGGTCATTATCAATGGCTGTTTAATCAGCCAAGTCATGCACGCAGGCAAAGGTTAACTGAGCACAGACCCCGCCACTGCCTCTGTCAGCTCCTCGCAATTTGTAGCCTAATAAAGCTGCTCTGATTGCACTTAACACCTGCTTTAAAACCCAGCCTCATTAACACGGCCGCTAATGAAACAGGAATCTTCCAGCAAGGGCAGAGTCAAAGACAGGGCTTCGCCTGCAATCGGGTGACCTCGGTGGCATTTACCCACCGGGAAAGGTGTTTGCAAAGCCATTCCGAGGGGAATAATTGCCGGGGATGTTTTAATTTCGTTTTAAAAGCAAACAAATAAACAAAGGGGATGGTGTTCACCTGGAGGGGGGCAGAGGTTCGTGGGTTTGGTGGGACTGTGCTGTGCTGATATTTGCTCTGCTTTCAGCCCCAGGAAGGACAGGTCCAGGAGCAGGGAAGGGGTGCAGGACACTGCCCTCCCACAGGAATCCGTCATTCCAGCAAAAAAAAAGTAGAATTAGAATAAAATAGACTCTTTTAATCATCTTCCTTTGGAGTTTTTCTTTTCCATGGGTGATCAGCCAATGGAGCCAACCCCACCTTCCCCAAGGCTGGCTCTGTCCAACCCCTCCCACAGGGACATCACATGAAATCAGGGATCACACAATGCTTTGGGTTGGAAGGAAGGTTTAAATTCATCCTGTTCCACCCCCTGCCATGGGCAGGGACACCTTCCACCAGCCCAGGTTGCTCCAAGCTGGCCTTGGACACTCCCAGGGATCCAGGGGCAGCCACAGCTTCTCTGCCCAACCTGTGCCAGGGCCTGCCCACCCTCCCAGCCAGCAATCCCTTCCTAAAATCTAACCTAAATTTCTCCTCTTTTAGCTAAAAAAACCATTCCCCCCTTGTCCTATCCCTGTCTGCCCACAGGAAAATACAGTTCCCCCCAAGCAGAAGGATCCCAGGGAGGCACAAACTTCCCATAATTCCCACCCAAATCCCGCCGGGCTCCGTTTCGCTCGCAGCGAGCAGAGCTTGGCGAGCTCTTATTTTCCTTTCACTGTGGATTATTTGTCTTCCCTCTTTATTTCACTCCTGCCTAAATATAATAATCCCTCCCAGAGATGGAGATTAAAGCCCTGTTGGCAGGGAAGCCTCGACATTACCCGGGGAGGAGAGCGAGCGATGCCAGAGCTCCAGTAAATCCTCCCCACTTGAGACTCTGCAAACCAGACTAGACAAACCTTGGTGGAAACAAAACAGGCAGAAATCCTGCACTTTCTCAGGCTAAAGGACTACTGGGTGACCCCTCAGGTCTTGACTTTCACTCCTTGGAGGAAAAAAACCTTCTTTTTCTCCTCTTTTTCAGCGCTCTCCTTCTAGGAAAATATGGGACAGCCCTGCATAAAAAGACAATACAATCCAAGATTTCGTCACTGCTGTGAGAGAAAAAACCCTCTGGCTGTGAACTGATGCTCTGGTGGATAAAGCTCAAGGGATTTGCTCTTTCCCAGTCTCGTTGTCCCTGTGCAAAGGGCACAACTCTGCTCCTGCATGGCCTGGGAGGAGCCTCGTGTGACTCACCCTGAACTCTGGCTGTTTGCACGGAAAAATCAACCCCTGAATCATCCCCCTGCCCATCTTGCTGCTCCTGTGGCCACCCAGAGGACGTCCCAGGATGTGTTTTACTGGGGCCACAGGAGGAAAACCAGCCTTGAACCCTCCTGAGGGCACTGGGGAGCAGATTCCCCAAAGCCTTAGGGGGGTTTCTGTGAGGGACAGCACTTCCTAACCCTGATTGTTCAAATGCTGCTAAATGAGATTAAAGAAAGGGAAAATCCCTTTTCTTGGGCAGCTCTTCCATCTGTTTTCTTTCCAGCTTTCTGCTGGGCACTGCCAGGATGGTGTGACCATGCCCATTGATCCTTTGAGCCATCCCTATAAACCAATCCTCAGTGTCCAAAAATCCCCAGAGCTGGATTTCAGACATTACCAGCCCTTCATTCTTGGTCCCCTCTACTCCCCAGCTCCAATTAATGTTTACAGGTAACCTTTAAATCCTCTGACAGGAAAAGAATGTGTTTAATCCAATAACAGGACCGTTGCTGGCTGGGGATACCTGGGAATTTTGGGACGAGCTAAAAGAGGGCGATTCCACCCCAGGCAAACTCAGGCAGGGGTTTTTCTCCACCAAACCACCTCGTCCCACCATAATTCACATTTTAAAGTGTTCAAGGGTCTTCTGAAGGGCCTGAGAGCCAGAGTCAGAGGAAGGGAATGCTGCTCCAACCGGTCCTGACAAGGAATTTGGGCTTGGGCTGTGAGGAGGGAAGGCTTGGAGGGTCCCACTCATGGGTGAAGGTCCCAGGCTGGCCACATGAGCTGGTTCCTTCTGGTAGGGGCAGCCAAGGCTGCTCATGATAAAAAATAATTCCACCCTAATAAAAATCAATCCAGACAGGGCTGAAGCTTAGATTTGACCCATGCCTTATGAAATCTTCCAAACTTTCTGCTCTAGACTTTTCCCAGCATGGATAACTCGCAACCCTCCTCCCTTCCCTCACTGCAGTCTGGATGCCTAGATCAGAAAAATCAGGGAAATAATAACTTTTAAGTAGAATTTTAAAAAATATTTCTTGGATTCTTTTTTATTTATTTATTTATTTTATTTTTACAGGGCAGACTCAGACACGGAGAGGCTGCTTTTTCACAGCTATCTGAGGAGGAAAACAGGGAGAAGGAGCTGGAACACTTAAGGAGAGCTGTCAAATACCTGTGACCCCTTCTCTGGGGTAATTTTGAATGTATTTATGCGAGTTTTATACTGAATTTTGTGTCTGCAAAGCCCTCTGTGAAGATATTGGTGGATTAGCTGAATTACTGGAATGTGTTTCTCAAAGCCCCCTCGCTGCTTGTCAGTAAAACTGAGAGTTTAGGTGGCTTTTCCCACCCCCCCAAATAACCTGGCAGTGACCTTCTGCTAAACTTTTCCAGGATAACTCACCTCTGGCCAGGGACAGCCACCAGAAATCGGCTTAGGAAGTTTAATTCACCATCGATATGTTTCTAATGGTCATTGAAAATGAAGTGTAACGGCGTGCCCTGATCAGATGGCACGTGTTTTGCTGACAAATTGTCTTTAAATATCCCATGAGTCAGGCTTAGCAACAACGGAGATGGAGAGCGTCGTATTTAATCTGAATTTTAGGATAACTCCCTATCATTTCGGCATCAGCTTTTCCAAGATTTAACCACCCCCAGCTGGGGACTTTCCTTGGAATTCAGGGTAGGGATAGGATGTAAAAAACAATCCCAGTTTCTTGCCCCACAGCCTGGCTCCTCTGGGGAAGCACCGTGAGGGAGAAATTCGGTTTTCTCCGGCAGGGATTTCTCCCCGGGCAGAATTGCAGGGGTGTTATCAGGGCGCGTTATCCCCGCAGGAAGGCTGGAATTATTTTTTGCCCGGTTGTTTCAACCTGTTCATTACCTTTTGAGAGAATTTTGGGGAGTGTTTACGCTGCTGCTGAGCAGAACTGCGGTGGCTCTCTGTTTATGGACCCCAAACCAGCATGTAAAAAACGCAGTTCTTGTTTTTTGTTAAGCGGAATTGTATTATTTCCCTAAAAATGTTTTTATTCTATTTTCGCCTTCGAATGGAAGTGTTTGTTTTCTACTTCTTGCTGCTCCTCTCCATCATTTTATTCCACTCTGACGTTTGAAATATGCATCTGCGAGAGCTGCTCTGATTTCCACCTTGAATGAGCTTTTTATTGGACTTCTCCTCTCAAGTGCTGTTAAATCACCACAAATTGGAGTCTTCAAAGCACTCGGTCAGGAAACAGATTGAATCATTTATTCAAAAGACTTCCCAAAGAGGAGGAGGATTATTTCCATTCTTTTTTTTCTTTTTTCCTTTTTTTTTTTTTTTTTTTTCCAGCGGAGCCTCTGGTTTACACACGACCTTGAGCCCCAGCAAAGAGATCTCCTGAGATGTCTTGTTTTTTTTGGAGGAAAGGGGGGGGGGTCTGGGAGCCCGAAGAATGCACAAAATATTCCTCAGCTGGCAGAGCGGGAGGGATTGATATGGAGATGTTGATGCCACCCAGGCCACGAAAGCCTTGAGTGAAGAGCTTTATTTCTCCCTCCTTTCAATCCCCGCCATCCCAACCCCTCTCTCCTCAAGGACAAAACTCTTTAATTGCCAGCGAAGAGCTGTCGTCATCTCCTCGTTAAGGACCGACCGCGGCCTGAAAACGCGCGCCAGGAAACAAAAGGATTTTAGGGATACAATTTCTAATTGGAGCGGGTGGTACCGCGAGGTGCTGATAACTCGGGCTGAAGGCAGCCCTGGAGCATCTCCCTTTGTCAGGAGCGCGTGAATGGATAAATCTTCCCAAACAAATGCGCGGGATTAAACGAGTGTTGTGAGTTCAGGAAAGCGCCCTGAATGCTCTCGCCGAGGAGACGTTTCCAAAGGAACGTTTTCTTGGATTGTTTCCTTGAATATTCCCTGAACAGGAGCCTTTGTGCCTGCTGGACGAGCCTTCATAAGATCGCGGTAATTTGGGAGGCTCGGCTGATTGACACAAAGCAAACAAGAGCCACGGAAAGCCCGTGGTCAGCGGCACTCACGGCTCTATTTACCGCTGATTAGGGAGTGTCACACCCCTTTATTCCTCACGGATGAGATGCAAACAGAGCTGGAGGCCCTGCTTGTGAGGGATGCCCACTTTGCCTCCACGCAGAGGGGAGAGGGTCAAGGTCTGAGTGCGGTTTGGTGGAGAGCAAAGATTCCTCCTGGGAAAATATCGGCCTAATATCTGTTTTCTCCCCGCAGGAGGTGTCAGCAAAGTCATTTTTACTTAGTCCTGATCCAAAATGTCGTGCTGGTGGGGTTGTTCCAAGCTGGGCTCGGAGGATGTGCAGGAATTGTCCCCTGCAGTCAGTGAGGAGAAGCATCAGCCAGGTTCTCACCTGGGAACCAACCTGGGGCTCCTGTAGCTCAGCACCCTTCCCAAAGGTGTTTTTTCCATTTGGAAAGGGCTTTTAGGGAGCCATTCCCCGTCCTCCAAGGCAGAGCACCAGAGGTGGTGCAGCCCCTCTTGTGCCTGGTGCACCTTCACCCACCCCGTGCCAAGGCTCCATCCTGCAGGGAAGTCCAATTCAAAGTCTTCTTCTAAGTTTTAAATTATTTATTTCATCAGCCTAAATGTTTTTACCCATCTTTTCTGCTGTGCAGATGAGCTGGGGGGGGTTCATCTGGAGAAGAGAAGGATCCAGGGACATCTGAGAGCCCCTGGCAGGGCCTAAAGGGGCTCCAGGAGAGCTGGAGAGGGACTGGGGACAAGGCATGGAGGGACAGGACACAGGGAATGGCTTCCCACTGCCAGAGGGCAGGGAGAGAGGGGAGATTGGGAAGGAATTCCTGGCTGGGAGGGGCTGAATGGAATTCCCAGAGAAGCCAGAAGTGTCCAAGGCCAGGTTGGACAAGGCTTGGAGCAACCTGGGCTGGTGGAAGATGTCCCTGCCCATGGCAGGGGGTGGAATTAGATGGTTTTAAGGTCCCTTCCAACCCAAGCCATTCCATGATTCCATGAATGTTGTGGTTCTCCTGGCCACGTGAGCTACAGGAGGGTGGGAATCATTCATCGTCATTTGGGAATCTCCAGTTAAAACACAACATTCTTTGCTCTTAAGGACAATTAACATGGAACTCCACAAGCTGGCATTTCACATGAGCACACCAGCATCTTTTTATTAAATTTCCATCTTATTTCTTTCCATTAAATCTTAAAATCCAGTTTTAAAAATCTCTTTTCTTTACCTAATACAGTTCTCTCTTTTTTTTTTTTTTTTCCCTGCAAATACAAGAAACATATAAATGCAAATTATTTCTCCCTGTAGCAGGACTGAGTAAAATTAATAAAAAAATACATATTTATGTAGGCGATGTTTGGGGTGGATTTGGGGGCACACCAAGACAATATTACACTTGCAATTTGGCATTTTATTTTTTTTTTTAAATCAGTTTTCTCCTGCCTGTGATTTAGCCAGAGAATAGTGGTGGTTTCCCTCTCTGGAAAATCAAATGCCAGAGCTCCTGACAGGACGATTTAACAGAGTTAAACCTTGTTGGAAGTGGAGGAGAAATGTCTTTCCTGGTACCAGATCTGCTCTACCTCCAGCTCCTCCTGCTCTCTGAGGTGTTTAAGGCTGATGAATTGTGCCTGTTTGTTGTTCAGATTAAATTCCGTGCCTGTCCCCAACGTGCAAATAACTCTTTGAGTCGCTCACAAAATCAATATCGAGGCCAAACCCGGCAATTTTAATGCGAATTTATTCAGCGATTGCCCCACTTTGATAGAAAGGGAGTCAAGCTACACTCTTTCTTCCTCAGCTTGGTTCATCTTGGACAGTTTATTACAGCAAAAAATGCAATATTTTGGCAAATTTCGGCTCGCGCTCGTGACACCCACGTTCCTCACACTCCCTTTTCCAACACACCAGGAGCAAGCAGCAGTTTTTCCGAGGCCCTTAGGAAGTTCAGAGACGTTTTCCATATCCTTCCCCACTCTTCATCCTGCTGGAATTAATTAAGGATTGATGAACTGTTAGGTCTTTGATTATCTCTCCGTCCTGGAAGCGGCAGCAGACGCGTTTGGGCCGGGGGGGTTGGAGGTGCCAAGGCTGGACAGGGAGAAACTGCCCTCATGGGAGGTCCCACCACGTCACCTCCTTGGGGTGGCCTTTTTTTGGGCCCCCAGGAGGGCCCCACTCCCCAGAGCCTTTTCTCCTCCAGAGCAAAATAAATCTGCTTTGTTAACGGGGTTGTTGAGAGGCGCAAGGGATGAACTTTGAGGTTCTCTCACCCAACCTCTTCCAGGTGAAGAACGAAAAACCTTGTCCATTGCACTTAGCATTTAAATTCAGCTCTAAAATTGTGTCTTTTGGGGCTATAAACATCTATTTTAGGGCAAAAACCAGGCTGACTTGGCCAAAATCCCCAGAGAAATGGCCCAGGGTCCCAACTGTCCTGGTGACTGAAGATGTGTGTCACCAGAGCGTGCCCATCTCCCAGCTGCAGCCATCAGACTTCCTTAATCCTCCCCAGGAGGAAACCCCACAGGCAGCATCCCTCCTAAATCCCACAGGGACCACGGGGGTCCTCACCCAGCAAAGGATTTACTCGAGGACCGTGGGCCGGAAAATCAACCCCAAAAAAAGCCATAAAAAGCCAAGGGTTTAACGTGTGGTGGGAGGGAATTTGGTGACTTTTACTGGGAATCCCCTTGTGGAAACCTCTCCCCAACCCCTGCTGTGAATCCTGGGGAGATGGGAAGGGGGGAGAAGGTCAAGCTGAGGGTTTTAAGGAAGTTTAAAAGAGAGGATCCAGCGCCCAGAACGGCTCAATTTTAACGCGCCGGGGTCGTCGGGAGACAAATTCGTGTAATGAGCGCCCCAGAAATGGAAAGGGGAGATTAAAGCCCTGTTTGTCACGGACAGAGAGGCTTATCAGCCCTTCCCAGCTGAGCCTGGCTCAGATTAAAAATGATCTGAGAGAACAGGGCCCAACTGCAGCCGGGGGTCTTCCCTCGCAGGCTAATTAGAAAGCGTGAATTAACTGATGGCGGAGCAGCTGCCAGGGTTTGATCTGCATCAGGGGCCTGTCCATCTACGGGATGGGAATGGTTATTGGGAAAGGAAAACTCCAAAAGGGAATTGCACATAATGGCATGTTCTGCATTTCCCCAATCCCACCCCCCTGGGAGGCAGCACAAAGCGTGGGGATGCTTCAGTTTGCACCCCGAGGCTTGTCCAGCTCTGCTCCCAGCAATCCAGCAGGAAGAATTCGTCTTTCCAATGCTGCTTTCTTTTATTTTCACCTGAGACATCACTGGAAAGAGCAGGGATTCAAAAACTGGGCGCCTTTGTTGCTCAGTTTTCAAGGGAGCACCCAGAGAGCACACCCAGCTCTGCAT